>JAQHUG010000027.1:375342-454308 GCA_028555095.1 Dicrostonyx torquatus
AGAGAGAGAGAGAGAGAGAGAGAGAGAGAGAGAGAGAGAGGAGAAAGAAAAAAAAGAAAGAAAAATGGATGGATGGACGGACGGACGGACATACATATACTTATACATATACATAATACAGATAGATAGATACAGGGTCTCACCCAGACCAGTTAAATCTCTTTCAAAGCTCCAAAGCTCCCTTGGTTACTGAACTGGGTGGTGAAATATGAAAGAAAGCTCTAGAATGTGCCCATTCAGGCAGGGGCAGAACCCCAGAGCTCCCTTCTCAGCAGATGGTCTAGAAATAGAGGGCAATTCACCCACATTCAGGACCTTGCCCTGTGAATGGCATTCCTGGTAACCCCAGAAGGGCAACTGAGGTGGTCCCTACACCAGGAAGGGGAAGGAACAGGAAGGGCAACCCCCTGCCCTCAACTCCATCCCACCAGCTCCTTGGAAGTGGCTTTGTCTAGTGTCTGAAGCACTCAGCTAAATATATCCCGGGCTGGGGTCTGAATTCAGGCTATTGAGGCCTCTAGATGCTCCTGACCCACCCTAGAATTCTAGTGGTCGAAGATCTGGGGCAGAGAAGGGAGGAATGGGGAGCTAGGGAAAGGGCAGAGGTTATGTTGTGCAGTCAGATGGAAAGGGAGCTCCCAGTTAACTCGTCCTTATGGCTGGGGTGCACTTACGGGAAAGGATGGAGTCTCTCTGAGGCTGCAGGTGAACTGCTGAAGCCCTAGCCTGCAGCCTGACTAGATTAAAAGGAAAGCCTTCAAGGGGGAGTCAGGGTTGAATGAGGCCACAAGGAGAGAGACCTGGTCCTGCTGGAAGGATGCTGGACGTCTCTCTGAGTCCTCTCTCAGTCTTCCAAGCCTCCTTGTACACAAGCAGCATGAATTTGACCCAATGGGGGGAAAATAGGGCAAGTGGGACATGGTGGCACAGGCCTTTAATCCTAGTACTGGGGAGGCAAAGATGGGTAGATCTCCAAATCTGAGGCCAGCCTGGTCTACAGAGTGAGTTTCAGGACAGCCAGGGCTACACAGAGGAACCCTGTCTCAGAATGTCCCCCAAAAGGACATAAAGTCAGGAAGGAAATAGGGGAGGAGAGTAGACCTGGGAGGAGCTAAGAGGAATGGAAATGAATACAGTTAAAGTCCATTGTATATCTGTCTGAAATGTGCAAAGAATTAATAAAAACGTGATTTTAAAAATACGGTGGTGAGTGACTGAGGGAGACCTCTGATGTTGTATACCCCACGCATGTGTGTCTATACACCACACACATATAAAACTCACACCACACACATATAAAACTCACATCTTCATCGGGGTGCCTACTAGAAGTTTGAGTGAGGCACAAGGTCAAGATGGGGCACACAAAAGAGAGTGGGTCAGACATACCCACAGCTTCTTACACACCCACCCGTTTATGGGAAACATTTCCAGCAGACAGGCACCCCTGGAGCACACACAGCCTGGCAGCATCCTTGGTACAAGGCTTGCCATGGCACCAAGCTCCACCCCGAGGAATGCATGCTCTGTGGCTGGTCCCCACCCGGCCTGTTTAAGCGGTGAGTTTGTATAGCAGCAAGGCCAGAGGCACATTAAGGATTAACTTCCTGGCTGCAGCCAGCCTGGCTCAGCCTTCCTGTTAGAGGATTCTGTGGGCAGTCTCCACCCAGAGCCACAATGCTTTCAAACCGCAGACCCCTCCCAGGCCTGGGCCACCATCCACCCACTAAGCCCCCTCTGGCACCCAGGCGAGAGCTATTGCTGACTTCTCTGTCGAAGCCCTTCCATATGGCTGTCTTCAGCAGTGGGCTCCAGTGGCAAGGGGGTATCACCCAGGCTGTGGGGAAGTGTGCAGAGGGATCTCAGTTCCCAGCATTGGTGGTTAACGAGGTCTAATTGGTCTGATTACCTTCTAGGATCAGGTCCCACCCACCAAAGTCTCCTACTTGACTTCAGAAATCTTGGGGAGATAATTCCCGCCTTCTAGCCCCACCATGAGTCAGATGGTCCCTCATTCCCCGGGGGAGGGGGGAGGCTTCTAATCTGATGAGAGTGTGGCACCCTGCGGTTGGTTGAAGCCATGACAGAGAGCATCAGAGTTGGGGGAAGCTGGGGGAAGGTGAGAGGGCTGGGTGGGCTAGGATAGGTACATCAAGGCTAGCCGATACTCAGGATCCCAAGAGGGTGGGTGGCAAGGTCAAAGATGGTGGCACCACAGCCTTTTCTAATAGTCCCCAGAAACCCACAGAGGCCTGATCAGTGTCTTCTCACAGAAGGCAGCGGCCCTCTGCCTTCTGCACCTCTTAGAGGAAGGGTCCCGTGAGCTGGGACTGCCAGCACCTTCTCTGGTACCCCGACTGATGGAGGAGGGCCTTCCAGTCCACCCTGGGGTCCAGGTCCAAATTTGCCCAAGCAGATCTTGAAGCAGGGGCTTTCCAACTGGGCTCTGGGGGGTTACCCATGACTCCTTACTTTTGCTCCAGTAATAACTACCTCCAAGTTCCAAGTAAGCCAGGAAAGCGGCCCTGGGTGGGGGGGTGGGAGTCTAGGTTGAGGGGAGGGTGAGTCATTAGGGAGTCGTGCTGCGCAGGACTAGGAGGGTTCTAATCGATGGGCTCATGTTATATTTATCAGCCACAGTACTTAGGCGCTACCCTGAGAAGGACTAATGGGCTCCCCATTGGAGACGCCATTACAGGAAGTGCAGGGGGAGGGGCGAGGTGCTGAGAGGAGATGGGGACCTGGCAAGGTCTGCTCCTGGCAACATTCACTCCTAAGCCCCTACCACACTGGCTGCAGCGCTCATGGAATTGGAGGCGGTAGCCATGAAGTATGCACACGGTACTAATCCCCTTTGCCCCACTGTCTGACTTCAAGCCATCATTGAGAGTCTTGAGCCAGGAGGTCATCCCAGTTATTCTTCTGCCTCCCCTTCCACCTAGTCTTTTCCTCTACCCTTTCTGGTTGTCCAGACAGAAGACAGTCTGGCCACCCTTCTGTCTGAATGACAGCAACGTGAGCCAAACAAGTGGCTCAGCCTTTTCTGGGGAGGAGCTGGCTGTGGTTGCCATGGCGATAGTTCAGGGTGGTGGTGGGGGCATCTAGCTATTTTTTCTAACAGCCTTAATTGCTCATTTATTTAGGGCAATTAGTCCCCAGCGTCCCTCCCTTCCTTGACCCCAGCAAAGGCTATTCTCAGCTCCCATAACATTCTACCCAGATGGGGTGGAGCCTTGTCCGGAGTGAAAGGGGTGGGGTAGGGTGGGAGGAGGTAGGGTGGGGGACCGAAGGAACAGTCTGAGAATCTACAGTTAGAGGATGACCTGGTCAGATCATGTCCTGTCACTAACCCAATGCCCTCTGACTTCCCTTGACCCATTCAGCTTCTTGGGTAGACCCAGCCTTCCACACACTTAGTCTTTGAACGACAGCAAATCCAATGGCAACACTGTCCTCCCTAGCCAACCAGTCAGGGCCATGTGGGGATCTGCTTCCTCCCTACAGAGGTCACAGGCTTCAGGGAGCCCCTGTCTATCCTTCTGGGTCTCGCTGTGTCGCACTAGGTAACGCTAGGATTCTCTAACCCTGGCCTTATGTCCCCTCATAAGTCTCAGTATCGTCTGCCTAGACAACTAGTCCAGACTGCTAAACCTGATCTCACCCCAAGTTCAAGGCAGGACAGGATGTGGTCCTAGGGCTCATCTAGGAACATCACACTGCATTTAGAAGACCCTGCCCTGGCTTTTCTCTAGGCCCCATCCTTCCATCCCAGGGCCTCTCTGCTCAGTTAGGCCCCACAGTCCCTGGAGGGAGGCGCTTTTGCCTCCATGGGGAACAGATCCTGGAGGTCTGTTTAAATCCCTCCTCACTCTGATGTAGCTGGGGTTCACCAGTTTTCTGAGGAGCCTTTGGTCTAAAGTTAGAGCAGCAACCAGAACCTCTATTCCCAGACCCTTCAGTTTTTTCCTTTTTAGTTCCGAAGCACTTTTTGGGCCAAGCCACATTTGTGCCTGAAGCTCCTTGTGAGGAAGGGCTGAGCACTTCCTGGAGACTTTTTCTCAGCCCCACTCTGGGCCTTTCTGTCCTCTCTTCACCTCCTCTAGTCCCTACCACACTAGCCACCTTCCCTTTGAGGGTATCTCCCTGTGACCTGGAGGAAGTCCCTGGGAGATGGACTTGGGGCCAGAGAATGCAGGCAGACAGTCTAGACTCAGCCTTGATGTTTCACTGGTTATGGGACAAAGAGAGCCATGTTGGGGGTGACCTCACCCCTTGGGCATCCTCTGCTGGACAAAAGGCCGGTTGTTCTCTGGCCTGGAAGCAGGAGGCAGAGATGACACTGTGGTCCTGTGACCCTCGTTAAAGCCCTGCTCTACACCCAGTGCAGCCTGACTCTGGGAGGCCTAGCTGAGGGAAGCCACCATTTCATCAGGAGAAGACCTTTGGGTGCTCTCCTGGGGGTCTGACCTCAATCAGGACAGTAAGCACCCTGCCCAACAGTGGGGGTGCTGGGAGCTCAGGGGCCTCTCTGCTTGCTGTTTTCCAGTATTGGCATGGGATGGGGCTTTCTTCTCCTTCTCTTCCACAAGACATAAGTGAAGGAGTCTTTCAGATGAACTCCCTTGGAGGGGTGGTGAGACTTGGGGAAGGTGGTGTGGGCCTCAAGCCTGCCCAGCCTTCATCCCTAGCTTCAGCCCTCTGTGCCTTGCTCCTTCTTCTCCCCATCCTCACTTGTCTTTGAAAATGATCCTCACCCCATCTCCCTGACCCCTCCCCTAGGAATCTGATGTCACTATTCCAGTCACTATTCTAGCTTAATTTACAACCCCCTCCACCTCTCGGTCAAGGTCCTCCTTAGGTGTTGTCAACATCCTTCCTCTAAGAAGTTTCTAAGGGCAAGGATCTTATGCTGTCACCTGAGAACCTCACTTCCTTGCTTCAGCAAGGCCTTGTGGGAGGGGTCCTTAATGATGACAAGCCCAGAAGACTATCCATGTCATGTATGTTCCAATAGCCAGCCTTCCCAAGAGCCATCACTCTGAGTTGAAAGTCCCTATGGGTGGGGCCAAGTGCAGAGAAGGTGGGGGAAGGGACTGCCCTCCAGATGTTGTTGGAAATCTAACACAACCCCTCCCCACCTCCTTCTCCCACTTCCCGCTTCATTTCCCCTAAATATTTACTGATTTTTTATTTACATTCTTTGCCCGAGGTGCCCAGCCCCTGTCAGGTCCCATTTGCTTGCCCATCCCCTCCTGCCAGCTCCCCTCTGCATCCCTCACATCTGGAGCCAGCAGTCCTGTGGGGCTGGCCACAACCCCCACCCCCAGTTTCAAGGGAAAAGGGGAGGGGAGACCCGTGGATTGGTAGCTCTGGGCAGGACTGGGGTGGGAGAGGCTCTGGGACGGGGGCAATTCATAGGCATGCTTGGACTGCCCCAATCTGGGATCGCTTTAATCACCCCCTTTGTTTCACGAGGACTTCTGGATGGGGTTGATGGATGCCAGATGCTGGGAGCACCCTTACCCTAGGAGGACTCCAGAATAAAGGAGGGAGGAAAGGCAGAGGGTGAACCTCAAATGAACTGACAGCCAGGGATCCAACTCTGTTCCTGGCATATGGGGCAGGATTAGAGTTGCTGCCCTCCAGCTGAGCAGGGATCATGTATTCCTCTCCACTCCCAGCTCCCAGCCTTTTAACTGGACACCTTCCTTGGGGCAGGTACTGTCCGGGGTGCTGACATGATGTCTGCCGATCTGCGGATGGTCCCTACTTACTTCTGGGGGAGTAAGTGATGGAATGAACGTTCTAGAAGGTGCTTCTGTGGTGGAAAGGCCACACAGGCAAGGGAAATGGGGAGGGCTGGAGTAGCTAAAGTGTGACATTATATGACAGAATCAGGGCTTCACACAGCAGAGTCTCAGGGAGGCCAGGAGAGCTGCGGCTTTGTAAGGAAGCGGTAGCCTTAGGTACATGGGGACCCCACGGGCTCTGGTGGGGGGTGAGAGGGCGATGGAGGAAATGGGAGTCGGGGGGGGGAGGTAGCTGGTTCTCTGAGTGAGGTAGAGCCCCTAGAGCAGTGATTCTCAACCTGTGAGTCACGTCCTCGTCAGCGGGCCGAACGCCGTTTCACAGAAATCGCCTAAGACCACCAGAAAGCACAGATCTTTACACTACAACTCATAACAGCAGCAATATGACAGCTATGAAGTATCAGTGGAAATAATCTTATGGGTGGTGGGTCACCACAGCATGAGGAACCAAATTAAAGGGTCATGGTGTTAGGAAGGTTGAGAAATTTTAGAGGATGCTGAGTGACCTCAACCAGGTACTCAGCATCTGAGTGTACACTCTTTTCCACCCTGGTCCCACTATTTCCTTGATCTCCTGCCTCCTGTTTCTCAGCCACCCTGGAATAGGCACCCGACTGTGCATCTGAGTTTGGACTGTTTCCATCCCAGTCCACCTGTGACCTATAAAGTTCCTCTACTCCAGGAAGTCCCCTGGGACTGCTCTGAGGAACCAGTCTGGCTGTGTCTAGACAGTAGACACTCATCTTTTTTCTCTTAATTTTCCGGAGCAGAGAGAGATGGTGCTGCCTACATCCTCCCTGCTGTCTCCCACAAACCTTCCTCCTGCCTTCCTGAGTTTCTCAAAGATTCTGTCTTCCTTTCTTTCCTCTTTCCCACTCAGTCTCCACCCCCTGAAAAAATGGTCCAAAGACTCCACTTCTCCCCTCCAGGATGGCTTATGACGGGATCATTTCAAAGGTGCAAAGGCAACAAGTCCTGGGCTCCTGAGACCTGGATGCCTAGAAGGACTCACAGCAAGGCGGCTGTGGTGGGGTTCAATGCACTCATGGTCCTGGCTGCCTACCCAGGAACCCTGTCTTTAAGTAGTAGTAACTAACGACTGGCCCAAGACAGAGGTGGGATCTTCTTCCCCCGCTGCCTCTGAGAGCTAACCTCTCCCTACCCACAGGAGCCCAAGGCTCTGGAGACCAATCTGGGTGTCTTTACCCTGGGCACATCACTCATTCGAGTTTTGTTCCTTCAAACAGTTATTCATCGAACATCCTCTGCATGTTGGAAACTGTCCTGGCCTGGGGACACTGAGAAAGCAACAAGGTCTTGGCTTCTACCCATGTACAGCCTGCAGCTCAGTGGAAAGCAGATGTCAATCAAGCCCACAACTGGAATCAGAGTGACAGCCTGGATCAGTGAAGAAAAAAAAAAAAGATGGCTCTGACCAGCATGGGGAAGTTGGAAGCCTTGTCCAAGGAATGGATGCAGGAGATGAAACCTGAGGGGATGGGGGAACAGGCAAGCAGAGGGGCTGGTATCTTCAAGGGTGCTGAAGCAGAAAGGAGTATATGCAAGATGCTGAGAGGAGATGAGGCTGGAGGCAGAGAAGGGGGGAGCAAGTAAAGAGAGAGTTGGGCAGAAACTGGCTGGACAAGCTCTTCTGCATCAGGTTGAATACCTAGTTTAGGAGTGGAGTCTGCAGAGCAGGGTCAGGAAAATGGGAGGATAACTAGGGGGCCAAGGCAGGGGTCCAGATGAGAACTGGCTTGAGTCCTTGGCTTGAAGCAGGGGAGGTCAGACTGCTTGCTGCCAACAGGCCCAGAGAAGCGTCAGCAAGGAATGGAGAAGGAGATAGGTTCTGTGGACAATGCCATGTCTGGAGCGCAGCAGAGGCTGTGAACACTTTGTGGAGCAGTTCAGAATGTGGAGAGCAAGTGTGGTCCAGGAGGTAGAACATCCCACGCCGGTCTTCAAAGGAGCCTGAGCACTCTGAGTCTGCATTCATGTCTTGGCAGCCCCTGTACTTCTGGGTCCTGCTCTGTGGGAGAGAGTACACTCAGAGTGACGTACAGGGAGGTACCAGGGTACCAGAGTACTCAGAGGTACAGGAAGTTCCAGGGTAGAGGAACTGAGAAGGCTGCTGCAGCAGCTGTGGTGGTGGCAGCCAGTGCTGAGAGTAGCTTTAGGGGATTCCCATCTGTCAGTCCTCTCTGTGACTGGGGATGCATTCATCTGAGCTGCGAACTAGTTGGGTGCTGGATGATATCACACACCTCATCCTATTCAGCATCTCCCTCCAGGATCTCACTGTCAGTTTTCAGGCAGAGAGAGAGAGATTGTGGGCACCACCCTTTGCTAGCCCTGGGAGAGCTGGCCCTGGCCCTCACTGGCCACTGAAGCAGAAGAGCTGGTCCTACCCCTCAGGAGAGCTGGCCCCACCCCTCACCCTGGGTGTGGGAAGCTGTCCCGATCATGTGCCTTAGAAGAGCTAGCTCTGCCCTTGCTTAAATGAGGCAGTCCAAGTGGCCTGGACTGACTAAATCAGCTACCACCCAGCCCCATATCTAGGGCTTTGAGGTGGCCCACCCCAACATCTACCCCAGCTATGACCTGCTGGAATGCATGAAGGGACTGGTTCTGTGGAACCACAGCCATACCATGTCCATGAGTTGGGACAACAGCAGGATATGCAAGAGGAATTTCGGTGAGAGTCCAGTACTGATAGTGTACTGGAAGCCAGAGGTCTCGAACCAGACCAATAACTCTTTGTAACAAACATTTGCAAATAAAGTAGAGTGAATAAGAGGGTTACTGTGTGACACCCTGCAGCTTCCAATGCCACTGAGACAGTGAAGAGGTGTGGGAGAGGCGGGAAAGATGGAGGTGCAGAGTGGTTTGTTTTATTTTGTTTTCACTTAATATTTTAAAATTTTTCTTTAGCAGGGAGAACATTACAGGAGTAAGGGAATGGGAAATGAGCAGAATTGGGGTACATGATGCAAAATTCTCAAAGAATCAATTTAAAAAATGTTTTCTTTTCTTTTTTTTTTTTTTAAAAAAAAAAAGCCTGCCTTGGCTGGAGAGATGGCTAAGAGGTTAAGAGCACTGACTGCTCTTCCAGAGGCCTTGAGTTCATTTCCCAGCAACCACATGGTGGCTCACAACCATCTGTAATGAGACCTGGTGCCCTCTTCTGGCCAGCAAGCATACAGACAGACAGAACACTGTATACATAATAAAAATAAATAAATAAATGTACATTTATAAAAAAAAAAAAAGGCCAGGCGGTGATGGCACACGCCTTTAATCCCAGCACTCGGGAGACAGAGGCAGGCAGATCTTTGTGAGTTCGAGACCAGCCTGGTCTACAAGAGCTAGTTCCAGTGCAGGCTCCAAAGCTACAGAGAAACCCTGTCTCGAAAAACAAAACAAAACAAAACAAAAAAAAGCTTGCCTTGTTGTCTGAGAGCTTTCTTGTACTAGGAACACGAAGTCAAGTTCTCTACAGACAGCATCATTTAATTCCCACAAGCCTACCAGGGAAATGTGATGGCTCTCCCCACACTACAGGTGCAAAAACAGACACTTATAAGGACAAATAGTTGCCCAGTTCACACAAATAGGCAGTTAGAGTTGGGACTTACTTCTTGTCCCCTGAGCCCGGAAGTCATCTCCCTGTGGCTGCCACAGCCATTCAGTCTGCACACTGAAGTCACCCTTGCTACAATGGTACTGTCTGTGTCTGTGGTCCCATAGACTGCCTTCCTTGAATGTAGGGGCTGTGACAAGTCACTTGGTGTCTGCTTGTCCCATAATAGGGATGCAGTTAGTACTGGGTAAACAAGGATGAAAAAAAATGCAGAAGAAAGGTTCATGGGGTCCCCACACGAAACAATAAAGTTTCTTTGCTTTTCTTTTCTCTCTCTCTCTCTCTCTCTCTCTCTCTCTCTCTCTCTCTCTCTCATTGTTTTTTGCTGCACTATACATTTTTCTCTGCTCCTCAACCTTTCCTCTCCGCTCCCCTTTCTTTATTCCAAAGCATGTATCATTAGTGATGAGTTAAGAATTAGTCACCAGCCAGGCTTTGTGGCACACGCCTTCAAACCTAGCACTCGGGAGGCAGAGGCAGACAGAACTCTGTGAGTTTGAGGCCAGCCTGGTCTACAGAGTGAGTTTCAGAACAGTCAGAGAACTACAAGTGAGATCCTGTCTAAAAAAAAAGAAAGAAAGAACGAAAGAAAGAAAGAAAGAAAGAAAGAAAGAAAGAAAAGGCCAAACAAACAAACAAACAAAAGAATTAGTCACTGAGTGGAGCTAAAACTAATTGCCACAAGCTCAGTGAAACTCGGTTTCTCTGGTGAGTTCACAGGTCAGAGGTCTGTGGTAGGTAAGAAGTGGATAGACCATTGCTTATCTTCCTTGTTTGAGGTTTGCCTTCCTGCCTTGGCTCATGACTCCTGCTACACATCAGTCTGCCCCTACTTCTATGACTCCAAGCCTTACCTCTCTCTTTTCCTGGTTGGGATCCTAATGGTTATTGTATGGCTCACCGGGACACCCCAGAACAAGCTCCTGGGCTTGAGAGTCTTAACTTACACATGCCCCATGTACAGTCACAGCTTCCAGGCCTTAGGATGTGGATCTTTCCAGGAAACCATTCTTCTGTTCATAACCTGGATACTGAGAATAGGACCAGTGTGGACAAAGGAAGGGAGCCCTTTGCCTGGCCAGTTTCTTCATCTGTCCATTGTCAGAGACAGAAATCTACAAGAATCTCAAAGTTCTCCCTGGGGATAGCCTGTGGTTCATACAGCTATCCTTGAAGCAGCAGGGAATGGGGTCAGACCACAAGAGGATGGTTTTGCTGTGGGTGACACCTGTTCACTCCACCCTCACTGTTAACCAAGACTGCATCTCGAGTCTCCTCAGCTCTCTGTAGCCTTCTGTCCCTGTGACTGAGGCTTCTCCATCAGGCTAGGTCAAAGAGTCCTGGGTACCCCAGTACCATGATAGTCTGGCTCATTAGGGGTATAGGAACCCGTCAAGCTCTCATGGGGTGCCTTAGTAAAGATAGGGCATAAGAACTCAAAGAAGAATGGCCATTTAGCCAGGCATGGTGGTGCATTGGTGCATACCTTTAACGCCTTTAATCCCAGTGCTCAGGAGGCAGAGGTGGGCCTGGTCTACAGAGCGAGTTCTAGGATCTCTAGAACAACCCTATCTCAAACACCCCACCCCCTTCCAAAAGCGTGGCAGCTTGATCAGAGAGAGGATGCCTTTGTGCAGAAATGACACAGAGTGTTCTAGAGGACAAAAATTGGCTAGAATTTTGGAAACAAGACTGGAGAATCCATTGTGGGGCAGCCAGTGAAGGGAGCCAGGAGGAAGTGGAGGCCCATCCTGGAGGCCCTGCAGGGGCCACCCCAGGAGCTGAGATGGAAAGCAGGTGTGTGTCAGAGCAGCCGGAAGACAGCAATGGACTCTGTGTCCAGCAGGGCCTGGGGGAATGGCGTGGGGAAGATGCACCTCGCTCCTCTCATCCAGCCGCTCTTCCCGCCCTGCCCTCCACTGCTGCTCCCCTAGAGAGCCTTGTGGAGACTTCTTACGGGAGAGGCAGATGTTTCTGGATGCAGCTGGATACTGAGGTCCAGGGAAGGGGCTGGCCCCTTTGGGCTTGGAAGAGTTATGGAGAAGAAGACAGTACAGGAAATGAGGGCTCTCTACGTGGGGGTTTTATGTACCCGCTGATCCTTACAGCAACTAGGAAAGCAAGTGTTGGTCCACTTTACAGACAAACCAACTGAGGCTCAGGGTGGCATCTTTTCTACTTCTAAGATTGCCTGCCTCCTCACCTCTATCCCATGCTTCATCCACATCCCTCCTTCCATTTTCTTAGATCCTCTGTCCTCCCTTGCCTCTTCCAGGAAACCCACTGAGGCGTTCATTCATCATTGCCCTGAGGTGACTGACTGTCCATCTGTTTAGACTATTAACCAAAAGTATCCTATCTCCTTGTCATCCACCTAGGAGCACATGGGAACAAAGACTTGCCCTTCATTGAAGCTCTCACCAAGCCTGAAGTTGCCAGCATGTGGAAAGGAGCCATAGGTCCCCAGTGCAGGCGCCGGGCATGGTGAGAAGACCAAAGGCAGCCGCCAGGGAGTCCCAGATGAGGTGAGAGGCTTGGCTCACCCCCAGCTCATAAAAAAGGATGTTAACAGCCTTCTAGGGAGCTGGCCAGAGACGACCAAAGGAGTGGGCCAGACTGAAGTGCCTTCCAGCTTTGGGTCAGCACTGGCACCTCCTGCCCCAGGAACAGCTTCTGCTGGTGAATAGTTTCTCCTTCCTCCCTCCTCTCCTCAGTCCCCCACCCCAGAACCCCTTTAGGCCCCACACAGGATCTGACTCTCCTCCCTCCCCAGGACCCCCAGTGTCTGTTGTTTGCCTCCTGTGGGATGGGTGTGGGTTAGTATGGCGTCACTGGGTGATGAGGAGGGGCAAAGGGTGGGAGGTCTGGCCTGGCCTCCCACAGTCTCTTCCCACCACCCTCAGTTGCCAACCAGGACCTGAGAGAGAAGCTGGAGGACTGCACTGTGGGAAACCAGGAAGCAGAGGGGCAGGGGCCACGTGCAGGGGGGAAGGCACAGAGGAAGCCAGCATGGAAGGAACCCAGGGTCTGGAAGCAGAGGGATTAGAAGCAAGCTTGCCTCTCTGTGGGGTACTGAAGGGACACCTGTGTGTAGACTCCCAGGGATGTTTGAGGACAGTCATCTTTTCACAGGTGGAGAACAGGGGCTTAGAGGTAGGGAGGGAATTGCTTGCCCACAGCTGCACAAGTCAGTGGTAGGACTAGAGCCCAAATCTAACTGAGATTGGGAACGGAACGAGGGGCTGTTTTCAGCACCATGATGTGTCCATCTAAACACAAGCAATGAATTTGCATACATGTACATTTTCATTGCCCCCAAATTCTCCTCACCCTTCTCCCCAAGATTCCAATGTCAGGCCTTCATTTTGCATTTTATTCCCTGAACCCTAGTCCTCCCTGGACTTTGTTGATCTTAACCCTGGATCAACCCTGAGGAAGGATGCAGAAAAGATACTACACTCCCGCACCATTTATTTCCTGGGAGCCTTGTCTCCCAGGTCTTCCCTCTGTTTTCTGCCTCCGGCCGGCCGGCCACACCATTGATTTTCACAATTACTGACTCTGAAAGAGCCACCCCCTCCTGGTGTGTCTACCCTGACCTCCTCCCCAAGCTGTCCTCATTCTCTGGGGAGTCACCTCTTGGGAGAGCTTTTGTCTGCCCTGGACAGTCGCCTTTCAGATTCGACTCTCTCTTCACTCACACTCAACATAGGCACCACAGTGCCCACCCTAGTTCACAAAATCCCCAGTCCATAATACACCCAAAGGCTTCAGAGCTTCAGTAAGCTCAGAGGCAAGAGCTCTCCACCCCATTTAAAGGTACATGTAAGGAAACAGGTGCATAGAACAACAGGGACTCATCTCTAACTTGACCTCACTTTGTCACCCATGTGGCAGTCCATCTGGTGTCCGGATCAGACAGATGTGAGCCCAAGGGCTACATAGATCACAGCCAACTTTGGGAACAGCTTAGTGGGACTCCTGTCTCTGATGGTTTCAATTGGGGAGGTTGGTTCACCGAAGTCCTTTATTGACCACCTTAAATGTCTCAGGTCACAAGAAGCAGAGGTCAGCATGTCCTGGACCTTGTCACAGGCCTCTCAGCAAAGCGCTGGATGGTCAGCTGCTAACTGCTGAGAAGCGTGAAAATGCTAGCCCAGCAGTCTGCTGTATCCTGTCATCCCATCCTGCTGGGGAGGGCAGGGCCAGCTTCCCGGAGGAGATGCTATTTAACTGATCTTAGTTGATCATGGAAAGACAAGATGGTTTGCTCGGTGGGGGCGAAAAGAGGATGTCAGGGCTGACGGCAAGGGTAAAAGCCTATAGTATGTTCTAAGCAAGGCAAGGAATCCCATGAGGCCAGTAGCTCACTGGACTTTGACAGGAAGGAGCCAGAGATGGGTGTAGAAAGGTCTTTTAGGCCCACCGTGAGGGTCTTTTAATATTTCACCTTAAAAGAGGTGGGAGGTCAACCTACTTAAGGTAGGAAGCAAAGGATGTGGGGTCAAGGATGTACAAGATACAGGAAGGAAGTGAGTGATAAACCCCAAGATCTGGTGGGAGACTGCAGGAATCTCCTATGCAAATGGGGTGCAGGGCCCGAGTGAACACGTGGCTGGACAGTAAGAGCACAACAAAGGGCCAGTTTTATGATGAAACTGTACGCTTACAACATGCCTGGTCCACCGTGGAAAAGGAAGAGCAGGAGGTGAACTGTCCCCATGTTGCTGGTCTGGGCAGCCTTCAGCTAACTCTTGCAGAGGAGAGGAAGCCAGCTGGGAGCAAGTGATAGCCAACTCCAATTTCAGCACCTTGTTTTAGAGGTCTCACGGGACAGCAGGGTGGAAGGTCAAGCCGGTAGCTAGAGGAGCGAGGCGAAGGTCAGGAAGGAATCAGGGCTGGGTGGCTCAGAATTTACCTGCTCAAGAGCTGGAGTCAGAGACCTGTGTCTTACTGTGACCCCGAACAAGTCCCTCAGTTTCTCCTCATCTCATCTATGATACAGGAGAAGGGAGGAGTAATAGGAAGACCCAGACGGTCTTTGGAGAACATTTGTCATGTGGAATCTCAATTACATCCTTCCCTGACCCTGCTGGGTGTGGTGCCCACCACTGACCAGACTGGAAGCTTCCACCGGCTACAGGTGACATCAATGCATAGAGTCCCCCCAAGGACTCAAGGAAGTATTTGCTCCAGACACTGGTTAGCTGACAGGGTATTACAATCCACCCCCTTCCCGGATGAACTAGATCTCCAATTAGACTCTCTGTCAGTGCTGAGGCCATTTCCGAAGTCCCATTCAGGACTCATGTTTCCGGTGATCAAAGGAGCCAGGCCTAGAGCTTCACCTGGAAGATGGATGCAAGTACTACCGGCCTATTCTAGGCCTGGTTCAGGGACCTCTGTTTTCTGCTTTTCCTGTCGAGCCAGTAGGCTGGCAAGGTGAGGCTAGAGGTGGGAGGGTCCACGCCAAGAAGTGTCCAGTGCTCCCGTTCCATGCAAATTATATGCAAATGACCCAAAGCATTTGTTCTTGCTTCTGCAGTCCGGGGGCTTGCTCTACAAGAGGGTCTTCTCAGCTGTTCTGAGTGGGAGGGGCTCTGGAAAGGAGGAGTCCATCCAAAGGGAAGCAGCACCCCCACCAGGGCCAGGACCCCACTTTGGGGGAGGGTGCAAGCCAGGGAACTAATGGGCCCATGATTCATCGCCCAGCTCTTGTCTGCACTAATTGGTTCTGCTGGCCTACTGATTCATGGCAAGAAGCTGGGCTCTGGGGGACCCTGTGTCCCTCCCCCCACTCCTCCCTGCCTACTGCTCAGGATGGCTGTGTGAGGCTTTTAGATCCAGGATCTGTTCCAAGGGACCACTGCTCAGCATCCATCACTGCTGACAGACTGAGGCTCTCGGGTGGGGGCAGGGATGACAGTTCAGAGCTGCCATCTGATGCTGTGGATCCCATCTAGGTACCCCTGTCACTGGGGTGCGTGCGTAAAGATAGCCGGAGCCCTGGCTGGGTGCTCTGAAGGTACCAGGCAACAATGGTAGCTGTGAGTGGTGGTAATTTTGGTGGTAGTTGGCTTGCAGGTGAAAATACAGGAGGAGTCTTTGGGGCAAGAAAAAGATTTGGGTAAAGACTTGACACAGAAGCCTCTGGGCTGGGAGAGGTGAGGTGACCCTGAGAGCTGAGAGTATACCCAAGGCACTCTGAAGCTTTGACTCAAGCCACTGATAAAAGACCTAAGGCTTTGTTTGAGATACTGCTTGCTGTGTGACCTTGTATAATCACTGGTTCAGTCTGAGCCTTCCAAGCTGCAACAGAAGACAGTTAGACCTAGGCACAAGCCCTCCTGGTAGTCTCCCTGACTACCTAGGTCCTCTGTGTTGTCTGTCATTCACTACATCCCAGGATGACAAAAGATGTTCACTGGTGCCAGCCCTCCTGGGTACAGGGATGAGTAGGGTCCCCACTCTCCTCTGGACTACCCCAGCACACAGATTGATTTTCAAGTTTGTTTAGCCCCCCCAGTGTCTTCCATCACATTAGAACGAGCGTATGAGACCACGCCCACTTATCTGGAACCAGGTAGGTGGGCTTTCCACTCCCTCTTTCAGAAATAGAGAAGACACAGGGCAAGTGCTGGTCAGGGTACAGCAGGGCTCGCAAAGGGCCAGGCTGAAGCTCGGGAAATACGTTCTACTGAAATCTATGAATGGACAAGAATTCTGCAGCCTCGACAGAGGAAGCCTCGACTTGTGGTGGCAGTTGATGAATGGAGAGCACGCCAGCCTCTTGGCAGCGCCACCACAGCCCGGCTGTCATTTCCACTCCTCCTCCCTTTGACCCCCAGCCTTGTGCAGAGCAATTGTCCGCATTGCTTGCCAGCTTGAATTGGAAACCAAATCCAGAAGCAGGTTCTGCTTGCTGTGTCTGCTGCAGCACTCTTAGCTGGACGCTATAACCACTCGATTTGACGTCCCCTCCCAGCGACCACCCTAGCACTCACCACCTATTCTCCTCTCAGCAATCAGGCAGGGTTTGAAGACATAAATCAGGTCTCTTGATGTCTCTATTCAGAATTCCCCTATGGCTTTAAATCTCACTGTTAGCAGAAAACCCAGCCTCCTTGCTTCCCTTAGAAGGCCCTGTGTGATCAGTCCCTGGCCACATACATGGTCCCACTTCCAGTACATCTCCCAACACTCTGTGTTCAAGTTCTGAATCAGACAACAAAGGTTTGGGGGTCCGATTCAAGGCTGTAACCCACAACTCCCTCTTCCCAGAATGCTTTGCCCTTGTTCTGTACCTGGCTAAAGTCTTCTTGAGCTTTACCTGTCACCTCCCAGAGATGTCCTTTCTGTCCTCATTGTCACCACCTCCAGCATCCCGCATACCAGCCTGCTTTATTGTCTGAAAACCCTTCAAACCATCTGATACATTCTTGCTCATTTTGATGCTGTTGCTGCTTTCAGACAAGGTCGCACTATGTAGTCCAGGCTGCCCTCAAATTTACTATGTAGCACAGGATAGCCTCAAACTTGCAGTGATCCTTTTACCTCAGCCTCTTGGGTGCCAGGATTGCAGGCATGCACTACACAAGTGCCTCTGAATTCCCATTTAAACAATTGCCCCCCTTTCCTGTGGTCCTGTCTCTTGAGTCTGAGGCAGCTGTTTTGAGGGTGTTTAGGTTTCTACCAGCTTCCAAGGATTGACTTTGCCCTAATGAATTCTGTTTCTCTTTTGGAGGGAAATTCTGTCTCCTCCGTGCCCTCCTTGTAGTTGTGGGGTGAGTCTCCTGGTGATGTCAGAGCACAGGGCCTTCTACAAGCTCTGACCTAGGGAGGAGTAGCCACAAGGGCCACCCCAAGAGAGGCATCCCTTCTGGCTACTCTATAGGCACCCCTCCTGACAGGCCAGGAAGCCTCCCTCACCCAGCATCCATCTACTCCCCTGCCATCTGAGCTCTCAAGTGACCTCAGTGACCCTAATCCCCTCACAGGACTTATTTCTCTTCCTGCTGCCCCACCACAGAGGAAGCTAGGGGTCGAGGGAGGCCAAGTTCATGTTCTTGATGCTGCAAGGTCAGAGTCAGCAGGAAAAGACTCTGAGCTACAGCTGATAGCCAGGCCAGAGTGAAGGAAGAAACTCAGCATTCTGGATGGCAAACTCTAAACCTGGAGAGAAGTCACCTGGGGACTAGGTTCTTCCTGTTCCCTCCCCTACCCCGAGAGATACAACTTCCTAGGCCTCCACCGCAGACTCCTCCACATGGGGATCCTAAGGAACCCTGAATTCCTGCTCCGCTCCTACTTGCTCCCCAATCCTGGATGGTTGGGTTTCCTGAAGAGACTGTGGCCTGGATGGTAGCCACTGCTGGCTTTGCCAGATGTTCACATGTGGAGAAGGCTACTCGCCTCCACAGCCAGTTCGGTGGATCCCTTGGTACAAATATTGTTTCCTCACTGAGACTCAGTTTCCCCATTTGAATAGTGATGCCAAGGGTCCTTGTCAGTTTTGAGCTTTTTGTTTTGTAATATTCCTTTGGCTGGGAATAGCAAACTCATGTGTGTGCATGCGTGTGTGTGTGTGTGTGTGTGTGTGTGTGTGTGTGTGAAGGGGTGTGGTCTTCACCATCCCAGCCTGTGACCACACCCTGCTGCCAACCCCCTAATTAATTAATGGGGCCGGGTCACCAAGTCCTAGGAGAGGTATATAATGGCAAACCCAGGTGGGGAGCGCTCTCTCTGCGCAGATCGCCGACCTGCGTACTTCAACGGGGAGCTCCTTTTGGGTATTGTAATCTGTGTGTACCTTGGTCTTTGGTCTTGGTCTTTTAATAAATCCGTGTATCCCGTCACGTGTGTGTGTGTGTGTGTGTGTGTGTGTGTGTGTGTGTGTGATTGTTCGGGGTGGGGGAAGGTTGGATACTGAGCACCATTCCAGGCTCTAATCACTGTGGTCTTCCATGGTTTGGGTCAAAGTTCTCTAGAGGAAAAGAATCAATATATAGGATATATAGACACATACACACATACCTGAGAGACTGACAACCTCGTAGTCAGACCATGAGGCTGGGTGCCTCAGCAGTTCCAATCTGATTCCCAGCCAGTGACGGAAGCCTGGAAACACTGGTTCTGATGTCAGTGGAGCAGCAGCAGCGGAAACCCACTGGGCAGCAAGAGAAAAGGCCAAGCAGGCAATAGGCAGTAATCTTCCATCCGCATGCACCCATTTTTATCTGGGCTGCTGTCAGAACTACCCATTCTTCCCAGTCCATTACACAACGGGCTGATTCTTCAGTCAAGGCTTTCAGCTCAGGCGGTTCTAATTTGCCACAAGTTGACATCACAACCAAACATCACACTTTCCTCCTCTCCCCCTAGTTTAACTAAAAGAAGCAGTCTTAGGGCTGCAGAGGAATGAGAGGAACCCCATTTTCCTCCTTTGTCATCTTGGGAGGTCAGCTACTGGCCATCTCTCCCAACTCCCCAAACCCTAGGAAGGAAGTGTGGCCCCTCCCTGGAGGTTCCAGAGAGAACCCAGTTAAGTGCTTACCCTGTCCTCAGACCCTGTGAAATCAGGTCTCCCAGACCTAAGGCCACCTGTCCCCAGGGTCAACTGACGTTAGAACAGAGTTCACCAGCCCCTGGAGATTTGACCATGGCCTTCAGGTCCTGGGGCTCAGAGAGGATGATCCAGGAGCTGGGACCACCCTGGGAGTGAGCTACAAAGTTTGTGGTGGGCGCTGTGAGCCTGTTCTCAGGGGCACCAGAGAAGGGGCTAGAAACCCAGCAGGTTGAATTTCCAAAAACTGCCCTGGGATCAGGCGTATTTTCTCAGCCATCTGAGTGTGGTTTTAAATGGGAAACACAAGCCAGCGAAGGCAGAGCCTGTTTGGATGCCCCTCCCTTCTCCCACCCCAGAACCCACCACAGAGCTTACTTTCAGTAAGGCAAACATGTGATTATATTTATTTCACAGGCCTGGGAGGCCTGATTGTCATCGCCCCCTTCTCCCTGCTGGGGTCACATAGACTTGGGTTTTCTACCAGTGGTTTCCCCAACCCCAGGAGTTGAGGGTGGTAAAGACTTGCAGAATTGAGGTGGAGGGAAATCAGAGTTTTAGAATGAGCTTTGGGTTACTCAGACTAATTAGGTGAGCCCCATTTGTCCTATCTGTAAGAAGGAGGTGACCAGATCTCCTTCTGTGGTAACCAACCATCAACATAGTCCATTCCCTGTGTCCCACTATAGAGTACTAATGTGTGTAACTAATAACATATTACAGAAGTGCTATGTGATGCCTGAGGTTGGATTCTGAAATTGTGGCTTCCTCTTTGTTCAATCCTAGGCTGCTTCTGGGGAACCCAGCTGGCATGGTGTAAGGAAGCTCAAATGGCCTCTGTGCTAAGGGACTGAAGCCTCTAGCCCAGTGGTTCTCAACCTGTGGGTTGCAACCCCTTTGGGGTCGAACGAGCCTTTTACAGGGGTCACCTTAGACCATTCTGCATGCCAGATAAATTACATTATAATTCATATCACTAACAAAATTACAGTTGGGGAGTAGCAATGAAATTAACTTTATGGTTGGGGGTCCCCACAACATAAGGAACTGTATTAAATGGTTGAAGCATTAGGAGGGCTGAGAACCATTGCTCTGGCCATGTCAGCATTGAGGGTCCTCCCTGTCTCACCCACAGGTGATGTCCCTTTGCAACTTCTTTTTTTCAGTACTGAAATTGAACCCGGGCCCTCATGAATGCTGGATGAGCGTTCTGCCACTGTGCCACAACCCCAATCCTGTTTTTGTGTCAGGGCCTCACTCTGTAGCCTTGAGTGTCCTGGGATCTCTGTATACACCAGGCTGGCTTTGAACTCACCTTCTCCCGCCTTCAGAGTGCTGGGGTCAAATGTGTGAGCTGCTCTCACTCCTGTTTATTCTGGGACAGGGTCTCACGAAGTTGTTCCGGTTAACCCTGAGTTCACTACGTAGCCCAGGCTAGCCTTGGACTTTCAGTCCAATCTCAGTTTCCCAATTATCTGGGGTTGCAGGCCAGAGGCACTGGGCTCAGTTTCTCTGAAAGCTCTTCTGTGATCTCCCACCAGCTCAGCCTAGCTAAGCAGCCCCCAGATCCGGATCCTGTAGAAACATTGCCAGGAGACAGGCGACTGAAATTCCTTAGGCCTCTAAAATCTGGGTGCAATTTGCTCTCCAGTTGTCAGTCACTAATAGATCCCAACAGTCCCTAATCCCTCTGGCTTGGAGCACCTCAACAACTGTCCTTCTGAATATGGGCCTTGGTTCCCCTGTCCCATTTTGTCACCCGCCCCCACCCCATCTTAGAGCCAGTCTTCATAGCTCTTCTCGAACCTGTGGAATCTCTTCACAGATGCCTTGACTTCCTTCCCCAGGACCCCCTAGCAGGTCTGAGCTGCCCCAGAATTCCAGTCTCATGGAATGTGACTCTGGAACTTTAGCTTCAGCAGAAATTCTTCCAAAGCCCCTACCACACAGTGGTCAGTAAATATGGGTAAATGGGGCATGCAGCTCGGTGGGCAGAGTCCTTGCCCAGCACCCATGAAGCCCTGGGTTTGGTTCCCCAGTACTGCATAAACCAGATACGGTGGCTCATGCTTAGAACCCCAGTACTCAGAAGTTAGAGTAAGGAGGATCACAAGGTTACTCTTTGCTACTCAGTGAGTTCAAGACCAATCTGGTGCTCATGAGAACCTGTCTCAAAATAAATAAACCAGGCCAGAGAAATAGCTCACAGCTATCAAGCCTGACAATCTAACTTTGATCCCTGGGATGCATGTGATAGAAGGCGACAACTGACTCCTATGGGTTGTCCTCTGACCTTCATGTACAGGCTGTGGCCTGTGCATGTGCACACACACAATAAATAAAACGGAAAAGTATTCGTAAATAAACAAGCAACTTTTGTTTCTCCAAAGCCATTTGCACCTTTTCTAAAGTCTTGTGAGACACCATGTGGTGGACGCCGCACTGCGTGCCAGGGACTGTGTCATGTGGTAAATGCCACACCACGTGCCAGAAACTGTGCCATGTGGTGAATGCCACGCTACATGCCGGGGACTGTGCCAAGTGGTGAACACCACACCGCGTGCTAGGGACTGGCCATGTGGTGAATGCCACACTGCATGCCAGGGACTGTGCCATGTGGTGAACGCCACACCACGTGCCAGAGATTGTGCCATGTGGTGGACGCCACACCTTGTGCCAGGAACTGTGCCATGTGGTAAATGCCACACCACGTGCCAGGAACTGTGCCATGTGGTAAATGCCACACGGCATGCCAGGGACTGTGCCATGTGGTGAACGCCGCACTGCGTGCTAGGGACTGTGCCAAGTGGCTACTTATTTTCATACCTCTCTGAAGTGGCTATTTCTAGAAAACTGAAGAGGCTGGAAGCCAACACCTTCCCACTCTAGAATCCACACTGCCCAGTTTTCCACACCCCATCCATCACCATGGCTGTCTATTTAGTATTCCTCAGGACTGGATCCAAAGTGACCCCCCCCAACCTCTCTCTACACCTGCCCTCTCCGTCACCCTCAACTCCACCCACCAATGCTGAGTTTTATTCCTTGGGTCTGGCGGATGTTCACTGCCTTCAGCCAACCCTTTCACCAGCCTTCTTGCAAGCCCTGCATAACCTTCACTGGTAGCCTAGCCCAAGCCCAGGCTTCCCCTGAGGACCTCTTTGGTCCTGGTCTAGGCTGGGCGCAGATACACCTGTCTGGACTCTCAACGCTTTACCAAGACCAGATAGTAAGTAACGGCTCTCAGTGCACATGTAGCCCTGACACCAGGTATGACTTGACATCGATCACTTGATTTCTCTGAACCACAGTTTCCTTATTCCTCCAATAGACATTAAACTTCATTTTCTGGGCCGGTGATGTAGCTCAGTCATAGAGTATTACCTAGCATGCAAAAACCCCGAGTTCAACCAACAGGACCACATCAACTGGCATCTGGTGCTCATCTGTAATCCTACCACTCGGGAAGGTGTAGGCAGGAAGATTGGGGGTTCAAAACTATCCTTGGCTACATAATGAGTTTGAGGCTAGCCTGAGCTACATGAGATTCTATCTCAAAACAAACAAAAAAAACCTGTCCCGTTTGTGACAAGGACTCAATGCCACTGTGACTTTGAGATGCACCCTATCAAAGGTGATGTTTTGTATGGACACAGAGTTAGCTGACAGGCGCTTCTCAAAGCTTCCCCTCCTCACACTCCCACACCCTTGCTGCAGCACACAGGATACACGAGCTCTCCCCAAACACCCTGTGACCTTGTTCATGCTGCCCAACCTTCTCTGGAGGGTTCTTCCCTTTCCTTTCTGCTTGGCTTGCTCCTACTCATCCGTCAAAGCACCCTTTAAGGGTCACCTCCTCCATGAAGCTCTAAACATTTCCTCCCAGCAGAACTGTCCCTGTTTTCTGCATGGGTGCCCTTCCCACTGTCTCACTCTCCTTATGCCTGCATAAAATGCCTGCTTCCTGCATTGGGCTGTCTTACCCATTTTTGTATGCTCGTATACAGCAGGCACTCCTTAAATGCACATGGCTTTCCCTCCTCTATATTCTCATCCTTGACAATTGGCTGATTCTCCTTGTTACCCCGCCCCAACAGGTCTTGGAGGTTCACTCTTCAAAACAAAACAAAACAAAACACCTCCATCAATTACCTGCCCTATGCAAAAAAGAAAAAGAAAAAAGAAATCAAAACGAGGCATGACTGTGGTCTGGCACTCAGCCCCTCTCCCAGGGTCTGAGAAAGACAAGAAAGGCATGGGGAGGGATGCAGGCAAGGGAGGCTCCAGCACCCTGTCCCTCCCCCCACTCCCAGGAAATTGGCTTTGGCTCCACCGTGGCGGTGGTGGGGGTGTCAGTGTTCCGATTTTCTGGCATTTCATTTATGCCTTGGAAGTTGGCTCGAGCTGTCAGGGGATCTCGGGAGGGGGCCTGGATGGTGGCAGGGGGTGTCGCTATGAGTAGTCCCTGACATCTTATTGGTTTTCTCCCTTTGCCCAGGGCAAGATCAAACATCAAAAGCACGGGCTGGTGCCTGGGTTGATGGAGCCTGGCAATCCTCTTCCAGATGTGTGCAGCTGTTTCTCCCAGTTCCCATCTGGAGGCTTGGACTTGGAAACCCTGTCAGCCATCCACTGGGTCCCTGATAACCAGGTTAGAACTGAGGGGGTTGGCATCATCTCCTCCCATCAGCATCACAGCTCTCCACTGATGGAGGCCCTCATGTCCTCTCAGTCTCTCCTTCGTCCAAGCTGGGAAGTCCTTCTTGCTTCATGTTCTACATTCTTCCTGTTGTAATAGCATTTCTCCTGGGGCTACAGAAAGGTAAAAGAGAGACTCTCAGGCAGAGAGGAAGGAAAGAAAAATGCGTGGAGTCATTTGACCTGGGAAATGTGGGAAGATAATGAAATCCTTGGTGCTCGAGTTAATCTGAAAATGGGAGCACTCCACTTCCAGGCACTCGGCTGGCAGAGAGCTCTCCGCCTCTTAGCCGCCCAAGTTCCTCTTCCCAAATGCTATAAGCTCCTAATAAGGATGTAATACAGTTGAATGTATTACAAATTTGATTGTTTATAGAAATTTATCCAGCTGCAGACTAGGGCTGGGAGGACTGACCCCGTGGGAAGATGGGAGAGCAGGAGATTGCAGGGGTGGGGGAGAAGGAGGGTTGGGAAGGGAGAGAGCAGAGAAGAGGGGAGGGGCTTGGGGGCAACAGGACAGGAGTAGGAGGAAGGTGTTTGGAGGAGGGGAGGGGTAAGAAGAAGCAAGGGTAGACAGAATGGAAGAGGAGATGAGAGAAAGCAGGGTAGTGGGAGTAGGAAGGAAACTCTGAGAGGGGTGGGACTATACTACCCAAATGCAGGGGCCCCAGTTCAGAGGAGTGGGAACCACAGATCAAGGAGTTGGTTGGGATTTACTGCCATGGGGGAGGAAAGGGGCAACCTTCTTCTGTGGCCTCAGACTGGCTGCTGGCATGGAAGGGTATGGTTCTCCTGCATTCCTCAGGGCTTGCACCTTTGCAGGCTGCATCCTGCATGGTGAAGTAGGAAGCGTGGCTCTGCCCTCCTGTTGCCCAAGTGCAGTGTGCGAGCTGGAGCTGGGGTCAGCATTGGATGGCCCTCAGTCTATAGTCTACGGATGGGCTCAGGAAGGATGAACATACAGTGCTGCCGAGGCCACATGGGGTGGCAATGATGGCATGGGAACCTGCATCCTCCCCCTCCTCCTCTTCGCTACACCTTTGAAGACTATCTCATGGGAGGATTTTGATGTTTACCTCCAAGATGGCAGAACTGTCCCAAGCCTGGTTCTTAATTCACGGAGTCCTTCTCTTTCCCAGCAGCCCCTCTCCTCAAGCTGGAGAGAGAGAGAGTATTGCATGAAGAATGTCTCATTAGTCCCAAAGGGAGAGGTTACAGTGTCCTCACTCTTAGGCACAGGCATGGGTGTGTGGGGGGGGGCACAATGACATCTGACACATGGGGCTTGGAGAAAGATGGGAGTCCAGAGTAGTCTCTGACGATGAGCAGAGACAGCCAGGCCTGCTGCGCCAACACCAGTGAAAGGCTCATTGAACTGATCAGAGCAATGAGTTATTTTCACTGGTGGAGCCCTAGATGGATCTAGAACCTTCTAGAACCTTCTTCTCAATCATGAGGTCTACATCATATTGTCCTTTTCTTGGATTTCTGCTCCTTTACTCCAACATGTGCTAACATATATATACATACACTCAACAAACACAAGAAATTGACACATGCCAGACATTAGTGTCCGTCACCAAAGAGCTCATGGCCTATGGCAGTGGTTCTCAACCTGCGGGTCTCAGCCCCTTTGGGGGTCGGACTAAGACCATCAGAAAGCACAGATATTTACATTACAATTCACAACAGTAGCAAAATTACAATTATGAAGAAACAATAAGAATAATTTTATGGAACTGGATGGTGGTGGTACACACCTTTAATCCTAGCATTCAGGGAACAGGGGAACAGAAGCAGGAGGATCTCTGTGAGTTCAAGGCCAGCCTGGTTTACAAAACAAGTTCCAGGACAGCCAGAGATACACAGAGAAACCCTTTTTGAAAAACAAAACAACAACAAAAACAAAAAACAAAACAAACAGAAAAGAATAATTTTGTGGTTGGGGGGGTCACCACAACCTGAGGAACTGTATTAAAGGGTCACAAGTGTTAAGAGGGTTGAGAACTGTTGGTCTAAAGGCAGAAGCAGGCAATGTCTAGAAAAATAGGAAGAGCCACCTAGCCTGGTGTGTGGTGCATCTATCAAATGGATGGTGAACGGAGTTCTGGAGGCAGACTGGGGAACTAGTCAAGCAGTCCCAGAGGACAAGGCTCAGAGCCCCTTGAGGGCAGCAATGTGACTCTGTGGGACTTTGGACACCCTGTGTGGGCCCAGCAGGGAGCAGAAGCAAGGTGTGAGTGTAGCCAATGAGTACTGTGGTGGTTAAGAGCTATGGGCTGTTGGTAGGAGAAAGGCACTGGGAGAGGAGAGAGAGGAGAGAGAGAGGAGAGAGAAGAGAGAGAGGAGAGAGAGAGAGAGAGAAAGAGAGAGAGAGAAAGAGAGAGAGAGAGAGAGAGTTAGTTAGTTAGTTTGTGGTTCAATGTAACTGAAGCTTCCTGGGGCAGTGTTAAGGTCATGGTCCAGGCAAAGCTAAAGTGCAGATGATAAATCCCACTGAGCATCCCTTGGCTCTGCTTCGTCTCAGGTTGGCCATGTTCTCCATCATCCTGTCCCTAAGGAGGCTTTACAGCATTCCAACTCCGCACCTTCAGCAGGAAGACAGTCCAGCAGACTTCAAATGGGTAGACTTAATGCTATAGCTATCTCCTGACAACGTTTTGGTCACATGACTACTCCCAGAGTAGGCAGAAAGGTGAAGGTAGAGTGGAAAGTGTATGGTCTCCATAAAAATATTAGGTTTCCCATAAGCAGAAAAATGGCAGTGTGGTACCAGGCAGCAGATTATATGAATGACCAGATAGACGAATTGAACCTTGAAGGAGTTCATGTTATATGCATGTATACATAAACACAGAGTCTGATTACACACTGGTTTGTTGTCATTCCTGGCTGCCCATCCATGGCTGTCCCCATCAGTGTGTTTGGATATTCTGGAAGGCCCAGAGGGCAGGGATAGTGTCTGTCACCCTCCATCCGGGCACTGCCCAGGCCTGTCCACGGTTAGTCGAGGCTGTTTGGGCTCTGTGACTGCCCTCTCCTGCAAGCTTTCCCGGGCAGATCCCAGGCCACTGTGCAGTTTTGAGACAGAGAGAGTGGGAGAGGGGAGGAGCTGGGAATGCGAGGAGATGGCAAGGGATTCCACCCACCACCTCTCCCATTCATCCTAGAGGCCTCTCCTCCCCTCGTTGGCAAGAAGAAATTCCTTTAAAGTCACTTGTCAATTGTAAACATCACAATCTGACTTTAAAAGAAGAACACAACCTCTCCCTCCCGGTCCTTAAACCTGGGGTATAATGGGTTTAGACGGAGATTGCCATTCCACTTCCCCAAGTTTATTTCTGTCTCTCTGGCTTCTCAGTGATGTTTTGTGACAACTGTGGAGAGTGCTCCCTTCTTTTCTACCCCCCCCAAATCTACCAGAGGTCAATTAAGCTGTTCTTAATCTAGGAACAGATTCTCTGTATCACTAAGTACTCTGTCCCAGGACAGAAAAAGCACCCTACGGAACACACAGACACTCTTGGGGGACTCAGCAGTTCCCAAGCAGAAAGGGAAGGAAAGTAGGGACCATGCCAGCATGTTGCTGATAAGCAGAAGCAAAAAGTGCCTGAGGACCCAGGACTGGAGCAATGGAGGACTTCCTGGAAGGTGTGACACTTGTACATTGTTTTTAGAGGACGATAGGAGGGAGGAGGTGGTCTGGAAGAGGGACATGGCAAGTGGTGTGGCTGGAGAGCAGACTCCTGTGAACAGCCTGGGCTTCCAGTCCCTTCTCCTTCTGAGTTCTGTTACACCTAGACCTTGCCTTCGTCACTCTTGTTTGATGGCTTCGACAGCTCATTCACTGTCTGTTGCCCTCCTTGGAGCAAAGCTGGATGCTGCAGAGATCTCAGGGATCTCTGGAGAAGATGGGGGGCAGTCATCAGCCCTTCTTCTCAGTATGAATAAGGGGCACCCAAGAAAGATGGGGTGAAGGGAGGAAGTGTTAGTTTTGCTTAGTAGCAAAATTGGGTGCCTCTCATTGAGACGGAGTCGGGTTGAGACTGAGGTCTACACGATTGGCCCCAGTGTTTGGGTGGTGTCATGCTACTGTTACTGGCCTACTAGAGGAGGTAGGAGATCTCCAAGGAAGTCAGGGATGGAACAGGGACCTCAAAAGGCAGAGGAAGGAGAGGAAAGCTGAGGGGAAATGACATGTTTCCGAAGCTGCCTGGCAGCAGTAATGAGAAGCAGAGAGGGCTAATGCAGATCAGATTGCCCAGGGGCTGGCTCCAGGCAGCCCCTGCTTCAGCCCCATCTTACGGAACTACTTACTCTCAACTAAGCCTCAGACAGGACACACACGAGAAATGGCCACTCTCTCAACCTGGGTCAGCTGCAGCTGAGATGGGTGGACAAGGTAGGCTGGAGGCTGGAGCTGGAGTTGGCCTCTCAGGCCCTCAGGGCTACAGGTGGTCAGCTTCAGTCCCTCAGAAATCTGTCCGTTAAGGAACGCTGTAGTCTGAGAAGGACTAGAATGGCTCCTCACTGATACTGACCCCAGAGGGATTCCCTACTGAATGGACACCTGTCCTGCCCTAAGGAACAAAGCCTTGTCTTGAGGGACTCCCAGCTAGTGACCTACTGAGGTGACCAAAAACTAAGGTTCTTCTGGCTCCTACTTAGAGCACAGTGAGAGCTGAGACAGAGGAGTTAGGTGCTGCTGCCCGGATGGGCACGGCCCTGTTTCTGATGATAGCAATGACAATTACGTGTGTGCATGCATGCGCGCGCACAGGCGTGTGTGTGTGTGTGTGTGTGTGTGTGTGTGTGTGTGTGCGTGCACATGTGTGTGTGTGTGTGTGCACTCTCTGCAGGTGTGTATGTACTCTGTGTATATTCACTGTGGGAGTGTACATGTGGAGGCTTGAAGTTGACATGAGATCCCAGAAGTCTTCCTCAGTTGTTTCCCACTTTCTTGAGCCCAGGACTTTCACCAACTCAACCAGTCTAGCGAGTGGGTCGGCTTGGGGATCCCTGGGCTCTGTCTCCTAAGGGTAGCTGCCATCTGCCCTGCTTCTGTCCGTTTGAGGGACATGAACCCTGGTCCTTATGCTTGTAGGACAAAGTACTTTGTCCACTGAGCCATTTCTCCAGGGATCTTCCTCTTCCCCCTCCTCCTCCCTATTTCAGACTGGCCATGAACTCACTCCATAGCCTAGTCTCTCAAAGGACACCCACAACCTATGGAGGTCTTGGATGAGAAGTAGCTAGATATAGGTCAGGGTAGAGGGTTCTAGGGCAGTCATTAGGCCACCTGGCAAGGTGAGACTAGAAAAAGCCCTCCCCCCCTCCCTGCCCCGTCACTCTTCTTTGCCTGACTACGCCCTTCCCTCCGCTCCTCTCCCCCTCCCCACATTTATCCTAGAACTGGCTTTCTCTATCCCCCTCCCCCCCATCGATCAGTCTCCCCAGCTCTAGCCAGCACGAAGGCCTTGGACGGCACTCACAGTCTTGCTTTAAAATTTATTGCCCAGTAAACGAGGCGGCAGATGGAAGTCTCAGCCACCCTACCCCCATCCCCCACGTCTCCTCAACCCAGCAAAAGCCAATCTCCATGAGAATGTCGTCCATCAAATGCACCAATATGTGGTTATTTATAGGCTCCCCCCTTCCAAGAAAGCAGGCTGATTTTTTTCTCTCCCCTCTCTCTCTTCTCTGGGCTCTTGGCTCTCAGGAGCAGTGAGGGGGACAGCTTATCGGGGGTCGATATTTTAAAAAGCTGCACAATGAGGTTTCCGTCCCTCGGATTCTAGGGTAGGGGGGCGTAGAAGTGTCTTGATTGGAAATGAATTAATTAGAAGCGAGGCTCTTTGAGTCTCCGAGTTGGGTTATTTATAGTGTTCTGTTAATTTTGATAATTAACACTGGGGAGGAATAGCGAGTTCCGGGCACCACGGTGCCCGCCAACAGAGACCCACTTCCCGCATCACCAGGACGGTGCCAGGCTCTGCTCTATGTGGATCCTGGCAAAATAGGCTGCTGCCTGCTGAGGAGCCCCTGGGTTCTCTAAAAGTGGAACAACCGAATAAGGGAAGGCCAAGGGCAGGAACCACTGGGGACTCAGGCTGTCAGGAGTCCGGATCTCAGGCGACTGGTCCACCTTGTACCAGGCCAATGTACCTTGTACCAAGGTGCAGGGCAAGGGAGGCTACAGGTCCCTTCCTCCAAGACAGAGATGGAAAAATGCAGGTGACAGGAACCAGTCAAGGTCAGGGAAGGACCACCAGCCACTCTTATCGGGGAAGCAGGAGGTTTTGGCTTGCACCAGAAAGGCTTTCCCAGGGGGAGAGGACATCTCATACCTGCAAGGGGTCTGTCCCTGGTTTGTCTGGCTGGCTCCATCGCTGCCCATTGCTCCTTCATCCTCAGGCTGTCCACAAACTGATCCCTTACATTTTTAGATAGGGTTCCTGCTCCTACACCCCTGATCCATGTTAAAGTTTCAAATGGTCTCCCTGTGCTAGGAACACCTGTGCTCGCTCCCTGCTCAGGGTCCAGTTGTCTCTTCTGAGCTTTGCTGAGTTGGTGGCCTTGCTCTCTTGGTGGCCCCTAAGTTTGGCTGGTGGAACCGTCGAATGGTATCAGACCAAGATTGATGTGGAAAGATGCCAGACTGGATTCTGAAGGGTCTGAGCATCCCTCTGTGGAGAGTGATTCCTTCCCCAGAGGGGACAGGAACTTGCCTGGGAGCTAGTAGAACTCAGGAACACCATCGTGGTTCACCAAAGCAGCAACAAGGACAGGCTCCCCATCCCAAGAGGGGGCAGGTGGGACCACCCGGTGCAGGACTAGGAAATGGTGGGAGGCCTCTGTCCTGCATAGCAAGGACGCGATCAGAACATGGAGAGCAACTTCAAACACTATCGCCCTGTCTTCTTCTCTCCCAGGGAAGCTCCACAGCAGGGCCTGCCAAGGGCTGAAGCCAGACCGGAAACAGGATCTGTGACCGAGGGCTGCAGGCTATGCTGTTCCAGTAGCTGGTGCCAGCTCCCTGCCCCCGCCGTCCCTCCTCCCCCTGCGGATGTTCTCAGGTGTCCCTACAAAATCCCTTCCCACCTCTCCTTCTCCCTCTTCTTCTGGAGCTGCAGGTCCCAAGAGAAGGAAGGAGGAGAAGACAATGGTGGGGGCTTTATCCCCCTGCTGGCTTCTGCCTGCTCCCCACCCTCCATGCTGTTAACAAAGCCACAGTGACTGGCTTTAGCCTCAGCCACCTGCCTAGCAGGGCCCCCCTCCTAGGCACCTGCTGCTCCCACACAAGCATCCTGAATCTCCTAACAGTCTCTGGCTCCCACTGCTTCTGCAGGCTCCCATGTTCTTCAGCTACCATCGGTAGGTACATTGGCATCCTGGGCCACCCCTGTGTTGTGTGGGGAGTCAGTTCCTCCTCCGCTTTCTTTACTGAATTCTCTCTCAGACTCCAGTGTCTCGTCCCCTTCCCCACACTGGCAACTCCCCAGCAGTGCAGGTATATAAATAAAATTTCTTCTCTTTCCCACTCCAGCTTGGACTAGTTCCAGGATGTTGACTGGCCCAGCTACCACCTGTGTTATTTCAACGTCTCCCGTCCACTGGCCTCCAGGCTGTACTTTCTGTGCAGACCTTGCGGACACATGGCAGCTCTAGGCTAGTCCCCTGACCTCACTGAGGGCCAACCTCAGACACCTGAGTGTTTTTTCTTCACTTTTCAGCCCAGCGGCCTTTGGGGAGCTGCTCCTTCGTCTCTGGCTTCCTCTGAACTGAGAACACATTTTTAATTAAAGTGGAAAAAGAGCTGAAAATCTGTTCGCATTTAATCATCTTGACGACCTTTTTGCTTAAGAGTTTCCAGCTGAGTGGGGGAGCCCAGGAATGGACTGTGAAGACATTTCTGAGCTGAGCTTAGGTCTGGAGGGGAGGGCTAGGGATGAATACCCTTGCACAGCCAGGTGGCTAGGCTCTGAGTGTCAACTCAGCATTTCCTCATCTGTTGGTTCCTCCAGAGCCCCTCCCTCCACTTCCGGGGCACCCAGCAGCCTGGCCAAGAACCTGACTTCCTGGCACAGGAGCAAGGACAGTGGAGGAAGGACTTTTTTCCTCTTGTCACAGGTAGAAAAATAGGGCTGGAGGGGCATGGCTATGAACACTAGGTCCCAGGGAACTGGGCGAGGCCTCCTCACAGGCCCCTGAAACCCATTACCCCCTTCTCTGTAACGTGTCCACTGAAGAATCTGGAACCTGCCATGGGTGCCACTGGGCTCCAACTTCCCCAGTTGTAGCTACCTCTGGGCTGGCTTTTCACTTCCTTGAAATCCGTCTATCAGCTTAAAATGTGTAACTGAATGCCATGTTCCCTTTCCAGTTATATATTGATGTCTGGTTGTGGGAAACCCCCAGAATGAGAAGATCAACAAGGCCATGGCTGTGGCCCTGCCCAGTAGAGGGGACAGCAGCATCAAGCAGTTCACCGTCACTGTCTGGACCAACCAGGTGCTCCCAGGGACCCAGAGACTATCTCTCCCCAGAACAAGAGATTGGTGTTTCCTTCAGCCTTCTTTTCCTCCTCTCAGGAAGGTGGTCGGTTGCTACATGCATAGAGAGACTCTCTGGGAAGATCTGGTGCTTCTGGTTTTCTGTCCCCACAAGTCCCTTCCCTTCACCCACCTTCTTGGGATTTGTGGTTCTGAACAGAGCCCGCCTCCTAATGAATGGGCCTGGGAAGCAATCCTTCTGCAGCAACCCCCTTCCTGGCCATCAGAGGGAGTCTTCTCTCTGTAGGCAACAGGCACAGCAGACATGACTTTGTCCAGACTCTGCATCAGTGCCCTTTGCCCTCCCCTGCTGGAAACCAACCCAGACAATTGCACTTGACCCCACTTCCCAGACATCGGAGCTAGCAAAGCGGAGTGAAGATAAGCTTGGGCCTGGGACGTCTCCTCCTCCACTAATTCCCGTGGGAAATTCCCCGAAGCCAGAGGCCTGTCACAGCTCTGGCTCTTATCTACAGCAGGAAGGACCCTGGACCCAGTCCCCAGTGTTGAAATGTCATCTTACCCCTCATCCGGTTTCTAGCTAGAAGCCACCATCAATAGCGGCATCGAATACGAAACTAATTGGCATCTTTCCTGCCCCCCTGACTTTCAAAGCACACTCACCCACACTGTTTCCTTGATGGCTCATTCTGTCAGGCTCTGATCTTACGCCTCCATGGCAGACTAGGACACTGAGGCTCAGAGTGGGGAAGGAATGGGCTCATCACTACGCATCAAGTGCACAGACTGGCACTTGGGCCTCTGACGGTTCATGTTCTTTTCCTACATATTGTCTTCATGATGTTCTAGCTGTGGAATAGCTTGACTTCGTTGTTCTTTAGACCATCTTGCCTGGCCTTGGACATAGGGTAGGAAGAAAAGACTGAGTCTTTTCTTCTACACACACCTGTAGTCCCAGCTCATGGGCCTTAAAGGTGGGAGGATCAGGAGTTCGGTGTCGTCCTGGCTACACGGTGAGTTTGACCGTTTCAAATAAACAAACCAAACAAGGGATGGAGTCTAGGCTGGTGATGAAGTTCAGATGGTTAGGTACTTGCCTAGCAAGCTCAAAGCCCAGGGTTCAACCTTCGAGTACCTCGTAAACTGGACACAGTGTCACAGGCCTATAGTCTTAGCACTTGAGAGATGGGCAGGAGGATCAGAAGTTGAAGGTCATCCCAGTTACAAAACAAGTTCAGGATCAGCCTGAGATTCGTGAGACACCATCTCAACCAAGGGCTGGAGAGATGGCTCACTGGTTAAGGGCACTTGTTTGTGTTTTTATAGAGGACTCAGGTTCGTTTTCCAGCACCTACATGGCAGCTCATAACTGTCATTAACTCCAGTTCCAGAGGACTCCTTATCCTCTTCTGACCTCTTTAGGCACCAGACACGCATGTGGTACACATACATAAATGCAGACAAACACTCGTGCATGTAAGAATTTTTAAATAAAAAAAAAAACAATAAAAAAACAAACAGTTATACCAAAGCCCAGTTTTTAATTGTGGGGCAGCTCAGAGGCGCCTGGGGGCTAAAGGGACCACAATGGGGAGCTGAGAGGCACTTCCTAGAGGAAGGCTGTGCTCAAAGAGGAGACAGACTGGGCCGCTGACAGGTGGCCCATAAAGTCATGGAGGAGATGGCTGCTCTGAGCCCTGAGCCCCAGCATTTGTCCCATGTGATGTTACTGTAGATCCTGGAACTCTCCATTCACCTCAAGACAGGACCTCTTGAGGAAAGCATGTCCCCAATACCTGTGTCTGAATGAACCGAGCAAGTCTTTGCCCGATGCAACCATCCTGTTAAAGGAAGCGAGCTGCCAGCTCTTGGGGCATCCTTGTGACGGGCTCACGGGCAGCAAAGGCTGGTGAACATGGGTTCTATGTGGCTCCTACAGAGCAGAGCTCAGGTGGGGAGACAGCAGTAGCTTCCAGGCTTGAACAGGCAGTGAAGAAGGAAGGGCACTGTGAAAAGGGCCCATCGTGATGCTCAAGTTAACCTAACTGGACTCCAAAATTGCTGTCTCTTCCCATTTCCCTTACTACCAAATTCAGCTAGAATCAGAACTCAATCATCCCAAAGCAATCTCCGGACCCCACCGTCCCCTCATCAAATGGGCTCCACCCTTGTGTCTCAGTCAGGACATCAGGTTTCAAAGCCACCAGGCCAGCTCCTCAGGGGGCAGGAGTTTCACTTACCTTGCCTGGCTGCCTGCCCTGCCCGGGGTAGATGCTCTATGCTGGAAAGGCCTAGCTCTTCTTTTCCTTTCCCTAGTTCACCTCCCACCACCCCTTCTCTGGTCAGACATAGGACTGAAGGGTCAGAAGGAATTCATTCTCCTGAGTCAAGGAAGGTGGGAGTTGGCAGAGTTCACCCCTCTACTCTGGCACCGTGTGCCTCTCTAATGTCTGTCCCACTAAGCCTCTAAGCTTGTATTGTGCTGTACACACCAAGAGGGAGCAGCCATGGACCTGGAGATAGGACTCAGTCCCTCTGAGATGGAAGTCCTTTCTCCAAGCTCCCCCCCCCTAGCAGCTGTCCAGAGCTGTCTGAAGGCTGGGAAGCCAGAATGGAGGGGAGGAGTAACTTGGAATCAGGATGCTAATAGGGAAGGGTGTGACTGTGTGTGGCTTTCCATGCAGAGCAGAAATTCAGAGCAATGGCACCACTACTTCCTCCTGAGGCAAGAGGCTTCACCTATTCAAGTGACACTTCAGACACTTCATCTATAAATTGATTCCAGCAGAGCCTTCCCAAGACGGCACATGGAGAATGGGAGATAGTTGTGCGCATCTCCTGGCCTACAGAAAGGCTCTGGAATTGGGCATCCTCACTGTCTGCAAGGAAGAAGCTTGTGGCTTCAGGTTGGCTCACAGCTGCAGCACGTGGGCACATAGAGCCGTCAGCCTTGTAGGTGCTGAGTCCTTTGCCACTGTAAAGCAATGCAGCAGTTTTATCAGACCCTGCGGGAGAACTATTGTCCCCTTGGTGCTGCCAAGCTGGCCATCTCTTCATAGTCGTCTCCCCATGTTCCAGCTCTCAGTGACCAGGGAAAGGAGGGCTGAGAAGAAAGTACGTCCTGTGGAGTCTGGGACAGGACTACTTACAGTTGAAGACTACTTAGTTTGGGGCCAGGAGTCACGGTCACACTAAAGTTTGGTTCAGGTGGGCGATGGCTCTAAGGAATAAGTAGAGGTGGTTGTGATGATAGTGGTCACGGTGGCACTAGAGTCTGTAGAGGTGGTTCTATGATGGTCAGAGCAATGGTCATGAGTGTGGGTGGTGGTGGTCATATGGTACTAGATTTGGTAAGATTGTCTGTGGTGGATGATGGTGACGATGGCTAATTAGTTACTTTTCTAATTGCTGTGGCAAAGTACCCCACAAAGCAAATTAAGAAGGACCATGATCAAGGCAACATCTAGAAGGAAGGGTTTATTGGGGCCTTATAGTTCCATAGGGCTAGGAATCCAACACCATCTCAGTGGGGAGCATGGCAGCAGGCAGTCAGGCATGGCACAATGCTGGAGCGGTAGCTGAGAACTCAAGTTTCAGACACACAAACAGGAAGCAGGGAGGGCACACTGATGACCATGATAGAAGGTTTTGAAGTCCTAGCCCATCCCCAGTGACACACCTCCTCTAACAAGGCTGCACCTCTTTTTTTTTTAAAAAAAATATTAATTTAACATTATCATGAGGATTTAATTCTCTTCCTGTTATTTTTATATTTATTTATTTATTCATTATGTATACAATATTCTGTCTGCGTGCATGCCTGCAGGCCAGAAGAGGGCACCAGACCTCATTACAGATGGTTGTGAGCCACCATGTGGTTGCTGGGAATTGAATTCAGGACCTTTAGAAGAGCAGCCAATGCTCTTAACTGCTGAGTCATCTCTCCAGCCCAAGGCTGCACCTCTTAATCCTTCCCAAACAGCCACCAATTGTGGACCTAAAACACCTAAAAGTCCCTAGGTACTAAAACACCTAAGGCTTGTGGGGGACATCTCATTCAAGCCACCCCAGAAGCGGAAACATGAGGGGGCTGCTGACCAGGAATGCAGGAGCTTCGCTGGCTTTCCTTCAAACTCAGTATGGGACCCTACCATGAGATGCCACCGCGTGCATGTTGGCTCCCTTCCTTCCTCAGTTAAAGCTTTCTGGAAAAACTCTCATAGAAACAGACAGGGATGTGCTTCAATCTTTGTAAATCTAGTTGAGTTGACAATGCAGGCTAACTCTCACCACGGTCAGAGTCATGATGACTTGGGGGATGTGGGGTGAGAAGATCATGGCAGTGCTAGGATTTGCAGAGACAGTTGTTATGGCATAAACTGTGGTGGTGATGGAGATGGTGGTGATTCTGACAGTGGTGGTCATAGTGGTATGTACTGGTTTGGGGGTAGGTGTTTGTGGTCTTTGTGATTCCTCAACAAAGGGATATTCTGATCACAGTTGTGCTAGTGATAGTGTGGTCAAGCTGGTGTCACATAACAAAATAACCCGTACATCAAATAACTCTGCTCTATCTAGACCAGTGGTTCTCAACCTTCCTAATGCGTCGACCCTTTAATACCATTTCTTATGTAGTGGTGACCTCAAACCACAAAAGCAGTTTTGTTACTTCATAACTGTAATTTTGCTACCGTTCACGAATTCTAGCATAAATATCTGCTATTTCTGATAGTCTTAGGTGACCCCTGTGAAGGGGTCGTTCCACCCCTAAAGGGTTGCAACTCACAGGTTGAGAGCTGCTGATCTAGACCATCTGTTCCACAGTGGCTTTTGTCCACTGTTGAATATTCCGTGCCTACGAGCCTGTGCAGCCAGTAGCGAGCGTTCCAAAGCAAGCGCTCCGTAAACACACACTGCATGAACCAGAGGATCGAGGCTCTCCTTTGATGGACACTGCATTGCTCCATTTGATCCTTGCAATCTTCCCTCAAAGGCCCCACCTCGTAAATGAGAACGCGGAGACCAGGAGAGATGGCATAGCCTTCCTAAGGTAATGCCGGAGGAAGGAGCGGGCATGCTCCTGATTCCCAAAGCCACATGTCTCCCTTTGCAGCCACTCTCGCTGCCGGCACTCAGCAATACATCTCAGGCCTGCGCTTCAGCTTAATCATAGAAAATACTGCTAATAATAGTAACGATTGCTGTTTGTAATTGTTGGAGTAAGGCTTAAATGATCAAGACCATGGAAATTATTAATAACCCAGGCCCAGCCATGGTGGTGTGGGTCATATTAAATTGTGTTGAGATGGATAACCTTGGTAATAATAGTAACTGGGATCATAAATTAATAACGGGAGTATTTAAATTAATGCCACACTGTCAATAGGCTGGTAGAACGCAGCTCAATGCTTCTAGAAGTACTAATGCTTCTCCTTCCTGCCTCCCATGAATTCAATGGAGAGCAAGGCAGATCTGTAAAAGCCTTGGGGGAGGGGACATCTTAGAAGTGATCTCTGTCCAGGAGGAAAGGGCGGGTCCTCAGAGACCTCTGAGGTCCTGCTTGCTGCCTAGACTATTACATGCAGCCATGGTTCACGAATGTGGATGCTCAAAGCCTCAATGATGTCTACCCATCCTTCCTGGGGAAGTCTGCTGGACTTCATTGGTTACAAAGGATAGTTTTATTTTGTTTTGTTTTCCTCTGCAGTGCATGGATGAATTAAGTTTAAGTGATCTAGGAAATCTTTATAAGTGCTCTTGGTCTGTCCCTTGTTTCCATTATTGGGGACCATATTTTCCAGACATAGCTAACATCTGGAATAGGCTTTGCAGACTTGTCCCCTCCACAGCTCTGAACCAGGCAGGGCACCAGAAAAGGGCCGGGTGATGTTTCTCTTAAAAGACTGACTGCACATTCCCTGGTGTACGAGCGATTGATGTGCCGGGTTTCCAGAACATGACAAGTTTGGTCCTCAGAACACTTACACAGGACATGGATGGAATGAGCCTCTTGAGTCCATTCAACCACTTTGCCACTGAATCCCCTCTATGGAGCATTACTGAACAGGTCCTACTGCAGCAGGCAGGCAGAGAAGACACTACTGCCCCTGCCTTAGGAAGCTCCGGAGCTCAGATAACACTGTGTATGGTTTGTACACTCACGAAGGTGTGTGCACTTGAGTGCTCAGTGCCGATGAGAGCTTGTTTGAGTATGGTTGTGCACTATATACATGTGAATGTGGGGGATGTGTGTATGTGAATGCCACACCGTGTGTGTGTAGTTGTATGTCTGGTCTGTATTAGGGATCCTTGTAGGATGAGTGGGATCATGCAAATGCGTGAGGATGGTGTGGCAGCTGTGAGTGCATGAGCACACATACAGGTGAGCTCAAGAGTGCATTTGTCTACTCCTGGCTTTTATGTGCACAATTGTGACTTCTTTGAGCTTATGGTTTTGAAAGGCTGGAGATATAGTTCAGTGATAGGATATTTGCTTGGCATGTGTGAGGCCCTAGGTTCAATCGTGTGTGTGTGTGTGTGTGTGTGGTGTGTGTGTGTGTTTGTGTGTAAGACTGAGAAAGACAGAGAGACTCCAAATTATGATACTGGGATGGATTCCACCTTGAATGTTCCAAGGAACCCCTCGGCTCCACAAGTGGGAAGCAGTAGAGGGGATGGGATGGAATATGGTGTAGATTTAATCATAAAAGGAGGGTAGAAACATTCCCGGAATGAGGGGTGGGTAGGGAACTAGGAACCAAGAGGCTGAGGAAGATGTTTTAAAGAGTGAACTCTGAGGCAGGCCTCATCAGTAGGAGAGCAATGGCACCGCTGGATCCACAGCATCCGACACTGATGCTCAGCATAACCCGCAGTGCATTGAGTACGTGGGACAGACAGCCCGCAGAGAAGCCGCAACGGGGCACACGGGCGCGGCTCCCCGCACGCCTTCCCTTGGCTGCTCCGGACTCCCCACCCCGTTGCGGCCCGGCGGCCGGGCGGGCGCGGTTCCGGAGGGATGGGGGGGGGGAGTTGGGCGGGCTGGGCGGGGAGGAGGCGGGGCTGCTGCACTGCCTTTACCCAGCTGCTCCCGCCCGCCCGCAGCCAGAGCGAGTGGACCCTCAGCCAGCTTCGGCGGGCAGCCGGCGCTGGAGCGCAGCGCAGCTCAGCGCAACCTTTCGGCCGGCAGAGCGGACTGAGCTAGAAGCAAAGCGCTGTCGCCGGAGGCGAACGATGAGGGCAGGTGCTGACTGCAGCGCCATGGACCAGTCGCGCCTGCTGCTGCTGCTGCTTCTAGGGGTAAGTGGTAACGGGAGGGACTCCTGTTAACCTCTTTTCAGGAGCCGAACCCCAAGGGGATCCGAGTGCCACCACCCAGGGAACAGAATAGGGAGTCAAGGTCCCAGATGCTGGGAACGGGTGGCGGAGGAGCTGCAGTGCCGTGACCCACAGGGGCGCTTCTAGCTTTTGGGACTTTGAGAGCGCAGAGGCGACCCAGTCCCAGGATAAAGATGCGGACAGGACTGTGGCACCGATACCGAACCTTGGCGCTGCTGCTGCTGGTCTTTGGGTACTACGGTGGGGACGGTTTAGGGAACTGGGAGGGGTCTCTCGGGAGGAGGTTTGGGAGTCACTGGCGCCTGGGTTCTTTTGACGACGGCGTGTGAATTCTGGGATCCGGAGAGGACTTTTCCCTTTAGCATCTTAGTCCTCGGGGAGTTGTAGGACAGAACCGAGGAGAAAAAGGAGGGGGATGAGAGCGGCGCTAGAGATGTGAGGGGCTAGCGACGGAACAATGGGGGAGGCGACTGAAGGGACTGGAGGCAGAGGGGACCGGGCATGGACAATGGGGACCGGCCAGACAATAGGGGGGAGGGGCGTCGAAAGGAGCGATTCGGGAGTGGCAGAGAGGTTGAAGAGCGAAAAGTAGGCTTAAAGGAGGGCAGAAAAGAGACTGCCACCAAAGAGGTAGAGAGATGAAAAGCGGTGCGTATGTTAAAGTGCTCGGGGCCCCGCCTGCCTACTCAAGGACAGTGGGATGAGGACAGCGAAGACAGACGTTTCCCGCGTGGGTTCTAGCGTTTTTTCTCGCGGCCTCGCCCAGTCCGGGAATTGCATCTGGGCATCCTAGGCTGGGAAGGGAGCATCCGCTTCACTGGGGCAAATTCTCTCCCAGAGTGGATCCTTGGCAAGCATTTTCACACGGTTTGAGGCTATGCAGTGGACCCAGAGAGACAGAGCCCGCATTCCCCCTACCCTATCTGATGCCCGCCGGGTCTTGGGATGAGTAGCGCTGGGACGCTCAAGGCGGTACCCGCAAAGCACAGCTCCGGGAATGCACAAACTCGAGGCGACCCGCAGGGGGCACTGCGAGGTGCAGGATTGCCGTTTGCAGCTGCTTGCGCGCCTGGGGCTACGCACTGCACCCCTTCTAAGTTAAGCAGCCCCGGTCCTGCTCCCTTCGCGCTCCTTCCGGTCCAGAACTTAATAGGGTCATCATTCCTCCCATATCTGGTTAGGCTTTCGATAAAAGTCAATGAACCCTTCTGAAATAAGGCAGGGGACGCTTGGATGTCTCGGATTTTGTCGGATTGTTGTTCAGAGGCACCAACTCCAGCTAGGTCATCAGGTCTTGCTAAGAACCCGAGTACTCTGGGTATTTCTAATCAGATCTTGAGAAAGGTTGGCAATGAAAGTGGCGTCCTCACCCTTCCCTCCACCTTTTTTTTTCATCTAGTACTGTGCTCCCAAATCTTCATCTTACTGATAAGGGAGGCAGAGACTTTTGAGTTAAACAAGTTGACCAAGATCTCGCAAGCAAGTTAGGCCAGGGTCCTGTGGACGGATGACCCTTCACCTCATTCCAGCTCTGTGCTCTCTCTACTCAAGGGTGCAGCTGGGGGGGGGGGGCGTTATCAGCTTCACTGCAGAGATGGGGGTGACACCATCCCAAAGGATAGACGGAAGTGGAATATGGAAGCGAGAGGCTGGAGAACCTCTTCAAGCTCCGGTTTCATCCTCAAAGCTCAAGCCTGGTTCCCTGGAGCTGTCAGTTAATACCTGTAGCTTCCTCCGGGGGATTTGGGAGTGGCTGCGAGGGTGTTTGTTGACTAGTCTCCCCGGTTAAGGATGCCTCAGGCGCTGTGTGTTTCTGCTCTTGGAGAGGTGAGGGCGTGGCCTCTGGATCCGGGCAGGAGGATATCCCTGAGTTCAGAAAAGGCGCGCAAGGGAGGCGAGGGCCTTGAGGCCTCAGCAAGGTGGACGGGGCACAGAACCTTCCGACCTGAGCTCCCAGGGCTCTACTTTCCACCTCCGCCGCAGATTGTTCGGTAGAGCCAGTTCAGCGGTCCGAGCCTCTTCCTGCGCAGTTGAGAGAGTGCTGAAACCAGAGCGCATCCCGGCGAGTCTGCTGGCGGTAATGGAGGCACTTTGTCATTCAGACGTCTGTAACCGGAGCCTCCGGGCTGGCTAATGCTCCTAATAGGGATGCAGCGGCCTAGGCAACAAATGGGCAGCGTGAGCGTCGGGGCTGGCTTGTGGGGCGGATGGTGTGGCGGCTCCCGGAAGGAAAAGCCTCCACCTTACCTGGCCAGCCTAATCTGGTTCCAGCACCTGGCTTCCTCCCTAGGGGGTGAGTTGGAAAAGAGGACACAAGAACGTTTGTGAAGTGCCTATGCTGAGACCTGCATTGTCCTAGGTACTTTTACATTATATACTCACTAGGTCCCAGCAAGGTAAATTTAGCTTAAATTCCCACTTTACAGGTGAGGAAGCTGAACCCCGGGAAACCTGGCGGGACACCAGGCTCTCCCAGTAGGAAAGCAGAGTGGCCTGTGGGAAGCTGGGAGTCACGGCTTTGGACTTTCCTCCTCATCTTTTCAGCTTTACTTGCAGATCATGAAAGGGGGTGTGGTCCTGAACTGCCACTGGCTGGGTGCCTTAGACCCTGCCCTGTGCCTCTGAACTGAGCCACCACTCTGCTCCACGTGATCAGAGTCCTAGCCCCTCTTTAAGTCTCCACAAGGCAGCTTCTTAGGGAATCAAAGTGATCTCCTTCTCCTGCCTCAGTGGCTGTTCAAAGGGGTGCGGAGTGAGGCCGGAAGCCAATGCCTACCCCTGGGTTTGAATCTAGCTTAGGCTCTCCAGATATTGGAAAACCTCTTTTTCCCCATGTGGCTGTGGCCAGGCTTCTATTCTCTGAGGAACCCTCTCTGAAGCTGCTGTGAAGGGTCAGGATTGAGTCCTTGGAAGCATCCATCTAGGTGCAAACACTGGTGCATTTTCTGTTTTGTTCAATTAAAAAAAATAGGCGAAAAACCAAAAAAATAAAATAAAATAAAGTCAATTCATCCGAGCACGGAAAGCCCTGCCATGACAAAAATAGATGGTAAACATTCTGAAAAATGGAGAAGTCATGCTATCAACTTTGAAATGAATAAATGCAATAGATATAACTATCAGGCAAATGGGCCTGTCATTTTGATAAATTGATCAATTTGGATGGGATTTTGGAGCAATTAGTCGAACTCTAGTCACACTTTCCTGCTTGGCGAGTGGCTCCCTTACTGTTTTGTTTTCCCAGGAGTCAGCAGCTCAAGCTCCCCAAGACATGTGACTTCCTCAACAACTACCATCGACTGAACCCTGACTCTACACCAGACAGCTCTGCATACATTATTCCATTCAGTTCTCCCAGCCACCCCATGCAGGAGTCGTGCTCAGTCTAGAGTGTGAGATAGGAAAACCGAGATTTAGGAAGACTAAGATGCTCAAAATCACAGACTTTTTGCTGCAAATCTAGGATTTTATGACAGAGGCAACAAACACCAAGTACAGATGTGAATGCAGACTATGTAGCCTCGACTTTAAAAACAAGTCCTGAAAGGAGTGGGGAGGAGTGGGGAGAGCAGGTTCTTGGCAGGGATGCTTGCCCTAAGCTACTGTGTCTCCCACAAGATACAGCCCCACCCCCCAGCATACAGTCTCCAACTCTCTGCTGACCTTGGTTAAGTGGAGCAGTGGTAGGCACCACAGGTCCACAAAGGGGACACACTGGAAGAAGAGAAGAGGTGTTTATTTGATTGGTTTACTAAGACAGGGTTTCTCTGTGTAACAGCGCCAGCTGTCCTGGAACTCACAGGGATCCCCCAGCCTCTGTCTCTGGGATTAAAGGTGTGTGTCACCTGCTAAAAGGAGAATTCTAAAGAACGTTGATGCCACATCACCCACTTATTTAATACAGCAGTTTGAGGCAGGTGTTGTCATGGCTACCTACTGGTAGGAAACAGGCACAGAGAACTTAAAAACCCTGTCTGTCGCTCTGGTCCCAAGTGATGAGGGACTCCTATCAAGGGAAGAAGGGGAATGGCCAAATGTTTGACTCAGGGTATCGTTCCTGCATGCCAGCTCCTACTCCACACACACACACACACCCATCTCCATTTCTCTCTGTGTAGTCCTGGCTGCCTTGTACTAGAGATCCTCCTTTCTTGCCCCCCATGCAGGGATTACAGGCATGCATGCACCTGACTCCCAGACAGTTTCTTTTTTTCTTTTCTTTTCTTTTTTAAACCAAAGTTCAGTGACATCATTTTAGAGACTCCATTAGAACTGTCACATTATGATTCTGAGACAGGGACTCTTCCGGTCACACTGTGATTGGAGCAAGAAGTGACAACTGATACTTTGACAGGAAGAGAAGGGACAGGAAAAGTATCAAAAAGCTGACAAGATGACAAAAAAATGTGGTCATCTAGGACCAAGAACATGAGAGCACCTGCTGCATTGCAGCCCTGAGTAATCGCTGTTGCTAATAGCCAGTACCCCAGAGATGGAGAAACTGCAGAGCCAGAGGAGGGAGCGGTCCCCAGGCCATGGAAAAAGACACTGGAAGGCAGCACATTTTTCCTTCCTTCCTTCCTTCCTTCCTTCCTTCCTTCCTTCCTTCCTTCTTCCTTCCTTCCTTCTTTCCTTCCTTTTTTCTTTCTTTTTTGCTCCTGAGACCACATCACCATCCAAAGTCAGTCTTCCAGATTTCTAGGTAACTGAAGGCATCTGATAGCTTCCTATCCCTAAGTTACACAATTGTGTCCATTGGCTCCCAACTCTGTGCCAGGTACGGCAGGAGATGGAAGGTCAGCCTCATGTCCGTAGCTCTGCCTATCTAATCTGGAAGCAGTGGGATGACAGGAGCACTTCCTCAGGGATGTGCTATTTAAGCAGAGCCCTAAGTGATGAAAGGAAATGAGAACAGACCCTTCTGGAATCTCAGCTCCTGAGAAAAGCCCACCTCAGGGCTTCTGGTCTGCAGATGTGGCCAGCCAAGCACTCCTACTGCTGGCACCTTGGTGGAGATGGTGGTAGCTTCCTGTGCTGCCTGCACTGTCCCTGCTGGGCTCCTGGAAGCCATCACCCAGTGTCCCCCTACATCTGTATTTCCTTTCCCATCAATCTCTGGTGAGAACACAGTGGGTTTTGGTGTCTTGGCAAAGATCTGTCCAGCATGGAAGCTGAGTGGGATGCCGAGCACACTTGTAAAGCTCTCTGGTCTCGGCATCAGATGGGGTGTGTGTGCAAGGGCTGGAGCCTGCGGAGAAGGCTTTGGAGTTTTATTAGACATTAAGGTTGTTCTTTTAAGGAACAGAAACAAAGCGAGCCTCTCGCAGCCCCTCCCTCTGGGGAAATCTGGTGCTAAGTCGTTCCATCATGAGCAAAGATGCTTTAGTGGTAGGAATTTGATTCCCCTTTCCCCCTGTTCCAGCTCTGTTCCCAGGGACCACATGGGAGGGGAGGGGATGGAGTCAGGCTAGAGACTGGAAGTCAACTCTGGTAGAACAGAGTTGCTGGATCGTGAGAGCAGCTACTGATAACAGGCGTCCCTTTCTCCCTGTCTTGGCGCCAGACTTGCTCATCAGCCTGTCCTTTGCCCTGGCACCAAGCTGTCACTGTCTTCATCTGCAGGGAGGTGAAAAACTCCAAAAGGAAACCAGGGCAGGCCAGAAACCTCCAGTACAGAGTCAAGATTTGAACCCAAGACCCAGACCTCGTGGACATAGACAACTCCCTTTTGACATTTAATATGTGAAATGAGACCTGGAGAAGGGCCCTGTTCCCCTTTGTTAGGAAAAGGCCCTGCCTCTGGGTAATCGTAGCCCTGCAGGTGTGAGGCTTAGCAAACGGAGTATCGGCCAGATTTCAGCTCCACTGGCCCCCTTGGCCAGGAGCCCTGAGCAAGCTGTAACCTGTCCAGTCATTCTAGAAGTCGGTCTCAGGCTGCCCTCCCCATGTGGTGTATCCTTAGGGCTCCATGAGGGGTTGTAACCCCAAGGTGAACTTTGCAGAAGGTTAGCCACCGAGGCTGTGACCTCACACCCCAGCAGCAGTCAAGGGCGCACTGTCCCCCCCCCCAGCCTTCCTTCCTGCCAGCTTTGATCCTCCTAATGCCTCATGGGTGAGCTCATCCCAGCCCAGGTGGTTCCAATAGAAGGTATTAAGAGGGAGGCAGGCGTTTGATCCCCTGGAAGATACCACCCCCGCTTCTCCTGTCAGACTGACCCTCTGATCTTCTTCCACCTAGGTGTCCCTTGGAGGTGCCGAGGGGACATGTTCCACAGGCTTGTACACCCATAGCGGAGAATGCTGCAAAGCCTGCAACTTGGGTGAAGGCGTGGCCCAGCTTTGTGGAGCCAACCAGACCGTGTGTGAACCCTGCCTGGACAGTGAGTACAGACTGGCAAGGGGGAAGGTGTAGCATGTGTGGAACATCACTTGCCAGTGCTCCGCCTCCCGACAAGTCCCCTGCCAACCTCCGTGAGGTCACCAGAAGTGAGCGGGATATGATATAAATGGCAGAGGGATGCGAGTGCAGGTGGAGGAGGGGGACCTGATGGGGGATCCCCAGAGGGGTCCCCCTTCCCAGCCCCCAAGCAGAGAGGCCAGTAGAAGAGTGTGGCCAGGCAAGAAGAAGCTGCTGCTCAGCCCAGCTAAAAATACCTTCTGCATTGCAAGATCAATGGTTGCAGCATTCCCTCTGTGGGTTTGGGGGGAGGGGAAAGAGGATCAAATCCTGGCTGCCCTGGAAACTGACCTTGGGGGATCCTGGGAGGGTATAGTTGCCCCTCCTCTAGGCCATTGCTCTGTAGCTTTCTGATGCCAGGAAGGACAGGGGCTGGAGCACAAAGATGTCCTTTTACTATGGGATGGCACAGCAGAGAGGAGCTGCCTGGCATTTCCTTCAGAAGAAAACAATCCCATCTTCTGGGAGTGGTGGAAAACAGGGACAGAAGGATGACAGCTCTGTTCTCATCCTCTTGTGAGTTCTGTGTCCTGTGGGACCAGGAGTCTTGGTCTCTGCGGCTTGATTCCTCATTGTTCCGCTGCTGCCCTGACCCCAAGGCAGAGTTGCTTTCCTGTCTGCCTGGCACTCAGTCCCCACTAGGAGGGCTGCTGGTAACAGAATACAGAGCTAGGGACTCTGAGACTACCTGTGAACCTAGTCTTACCTCTACATGCTCCCTCCCGAGCCTGTCCTACCTTCAGGCACCCCCACTCCTTAGTGTTCTCAAACCCATGTATTTCTATCACTGTACTTGTGACTTTTGTAACCTTCTCCCTAGCAGTCAGACCCCTAGGTAGATGGGAAGGCTCTGCATCCTTGGAAGGTGGTACTTGACCTTCCTTGGCTTCAGAGTCTCTCTCCCAAGGCAGAGTATCATTGCGTAGATGTAGATGTCCTAGGCCACGCCCCCCAAGGCATCCTTCTTCAGCAGCTGATGGGTTCAGAGCTCAGGGGAGGACCATGTCAGGTATTAGGGGAGAGGAAGGTCAACAGGAACCAAGGGCAGCTCAGAGGGGGCTGCAGCAGCCTCCCTGCCTCATTCCTTTTCTCTGCCCTTCCCCTTGGGTTCTCCCTGCCACACTCCCCTCCAGCTGTGTTAAGAGGCTGCCTTTACGAGCCTACTTTATGGGCTGGAGACCCCAGCAGGCTTTCCCTCCATCCTCAAAAAACGTTTCCACTAGGAAGCCTATTAAGCTCCTGCCTTCATGCTCTGCCAAAAAAGACCACAGTTTTCACACCATCCAAAACCTACTCCCAGGGGTCTTCCGGCTAATTTCTGTATTTTTCCCAGGAGCCGGCTTGCTCTTTCCATCAAGTGTGCCTAGCCCCCTCCCCACCCTCATATAAGCACCCTCTCATTTGAAGAGATCAGATGTCCTGCCAGACAGGTGCTTTCTGCTATCTGGCTGTATCTCAATCACGGAAGTCCTTATTACCGCTCATCCATGGAGCCTGTCACGTATTCTCCATCAGAACCCTATGGGGTGGGGATGTTACTGATTTATTTAGATTTGAGACAGGTTCTCACTGTATTGACCAGGCTAACCTCAAAAATCACTCTGTAAAGCAGGTTGGCCTTGAATTCACGATCCTCCTGTACACTGCCATACATGGCTATTATTTTCTGTTTCACAGAGAAAAGAAAATGCTCAGAAAGGTTTAGCTCACAGATTTAATAAGTTATGAATGTGAGTTTTGAAGCAGATCTGCCTCATCCCTAGGAAAAGAAAACAGGGTACCTCTGTAGGAACTGGCTAGAAAAGGCTTCCTGCCTGTTTGTTTTCTCTCTCCTGTCTCACTTCTGCCCCGCTCACTTTTCTCCACCCTTTGCCTCACCACCGTGCCCACACTTCCCAGGATATGACCATTGTGGAAGCTCACTGTAGGTCCCATTCTCCACCCCTATACTCTCTGTCTTCGCCTCCACATGCAAAACATCCCCTCCTTCCCTGGTTCTCAGCTTCTTCAACACCCCAGCAAATACAGCTCCTAGGATGGAAGGGACTGAGAGCTGGCTCTGCCTCTTCCCTCCTTCCCTGATCTCCCGCCTCCCACCCCCAAAAGCTACTCTTGAGTTTCCAGAGTTCACATCCCCTACTTCAGAGTAAGGCCAAAGTGAGCTTGGAAACGGCCCCTGTGTACTGGGTCAGAGAACTGAAGGACAGCTCAGGCAGAGGCTCTTCATCTCAAGTGACTAAGTTCTGAGGCTGGTGCTTCCCCATCTGTGCCTTTGTCCTCAGGTGTGACATTCTCTGATGTGGTGAGCGCCACTGAGCCGTGCAAGCCGTGCACCGAATGCCTGGGCCTGCAGAGCATGTCGGCTCCCTGTGTCGAGGCAGATGATGCAGTGTGCCGATGTGCCTATGGCTACTACCAGGACGAGGAGACTGGCCGCTGCGAGGCGTGCAGCGTGTGCGAGGTGGGCTCGGGACTCGTGTTCTCCTGCCAGGACAAACAGAACACAGTGTGTGAAGAGTGCCCAGAGGGCACATACTCAGACGAAGCCAACCACGTAGATCCGTGCCTGCCCTGCACAGTGTGCGAGGACACTGAGCGTGAGTTACGGGAGTGCAAGCCCTGGGCTGACGCCGAGTGCGAGGGTGAGTATAGTTCCAGGCAAGGTGATGTGGGGGCGCAGGGCTGGATTTGTGAGGAAGGGCGCCCTCTAGGGGTCATAAGGGCCCCGGCAGGCCTGGACCTGGTAAGCACCCTCCTAGTTCCCTCTTGATAAGCACACAGAAGCGGTGATTACAGATTCGACTTCAGCGCAAAACCCTTTTCACTAATTCCTTCTTTGGACTGACGTTGGGGAAGCCCGGCTTACGGTTAACTGGAAGAAGTCTTCCTAACTCCTCTTCCAGAGATTACGTGGGTAGCAAACGGCACCTGGAAGGAGCCATAGATGCCAGAGTCTGAAGCAGGCCTCCTTCGGGTCTGGAGTGGGCCTGGTGACCTACAGGAGTGAGGACCCTTCAGCTATGAGGCCAGACGCAGGTGGTGATGATAGCGGTAGCAATCCCACATCAATTCATCTCGGAGTGACATCAGGGAGGTTACTCTTGGCTCTGGACCTGTTTTTGATGGCCATAGGGTTGTTGAGGGTAGATGGCACGTCCCTCTCATGGTGCGTGTGGATGAGGTAGAAGCATCACAGCAGTTTAGTGAGATAGAGTTGGCTGCAGTAAATGGTCTGGTAATGAGGGAAGTAGTTCTGTGGAACAAAGGGGAGTGGTAATTATGGGTTGGGGGAGAGGGTAGGATAAGGTGGGGTATGTTTGGAAGGCTCTTGTCTACTGGGGGCTGTAGGAGCTGGGTGGGCCTGCCTTATCCTGATAGCTCACCTCAAGGAGATGGGGGAATCCTGGGAGAGGAGACACCTGGGAGCCAGAGCACAGCCACCATGGTCACTGGTTGGTAGTGTTCATCTCAGAGGGGACTGGGAGGCAAGCTGGTGGTGCATTCCTATTCTGTCCATCAGCTTGTGGCCATGCCCATAGACCCTAACCTCCGATGTGCTCACACTGAGCAGCAAGAGTGCCATCTTCAGGGAGTCCCTAGTTTTTCTGGAGAGCGGGGAGCATCACAACCCAGCCCCTAGTTTCTGGAGGGAGAAGATAGCTTTGGAGATTATCGGCTCTGATGGAGGCAGCAGTTTCCGCTTTCCGTCAGCCTCTAGTTGAGTAGAAGATACAGACACAGATAGAGATCCCCTGTCCTTGGGGCGGAGGGGGCTGCTGACAACCAGACAGAGCCTCCCCCTTACTCAGACTTAGGCTTGCTCGAGTAGCAGAGTGGAGAAGGCTGGTAATCTGCATCGAGGCCCTAAATATGTTTGCAGTGTTTTTACTGAATAGATGGAGAGGGATGGGGCATGGGCCCCCGGTGGCTCTGGTAGAGATTTTCATGGGCCAAGACAGGCCTCAGAAGCTAGGCTGAGCCAGGAGAGAGCTTCAACAGCCAGGCAGCAGACGAGTGGGAACACAGTTCCATGGACAGGTTTGAATCAGCCAATGGGGTTCAGGGTCAGGGGTGTGAATAGAGCCAAAGGGTGGCCTGGTTGGAAGAGGACCAGGCCCCACTGTTTAGAGAATTATTTCCTCCCAGATGCCACCCTACTTTCCCAGCCATCTTGGCAGAAGGCACCTCGGAGGAATGTTGTTCTTTCTGCTCTGACCTCTGAAGGGTTAAATGTTAGCCCTGAGGCCAAGCAACCCTTTCAGGAAATGGAATTTGATTCTTGAGTTGGCAACCATGCTTTTGTCCAATGTAGCATACTTTTCTGCATATACATTTCAGGTGTCAACATGGTGACTCACCCAGCCTTGGGGCAGACACCCAGCCCCCTCACCACATTGAAGTTTAGGAGGGGTCACCTGCTCCCTCTTCCTCCTGATAGCTCTCATTCCGGAAATGGCTGTCAGGACCTGCCAAAGGCTTAGTGGGTTGGAATGCTAGGGGACAGGGCCACATCTGGATCTCGTCTCCACCCCCATTAGAGAGGCTGGAAGGGGTGAGGGAAGGTGTCCTGGACACTTGACACTGTTTTTAGTCCTTCCTTGAGGCTCCTTCATTTCTATATCCCTCCTTCACCCACATCAGCCTCAGGATCAGGGCTGTCAATCTGAACCGAGTCATATCTGCAGCCCTGGGGCTCAGGCTGTACCCTCAGCCTGCCCTGTTATACTAGCAAAGCACAAAAAGGCCCTCTAGGGTCCAACACCCAGACAGGACTGCATCTTATACTTCCTACCCCGTTCCAGCTTCCAGAGCTTCCAGCTCTGTCCAGTCCTGGGATGGGGGAAGGGTGGGACTGGACAGCAGATGGCAACCTTCTCCTACTGCCAGCCAGATGGATTCCAGACTCACATCTGGCAGCCTTATCCCTCAGAAGGTGCTGAAAATGGGGCTTTTGAAGCATCTCTGTCTCGAGCTAGGGAGGCTCAGAGGACTAGTGGGTAGCTTTAACTCCAGCTTGGGTGGGCACAGTGTAGTCTGGGCAGGGCAGAGCTGGGTAGCAAGGTGCCCTTCCCTTAACCCCATTAGCATGCCCTGTCTGCTTTCCCTCCCTGCCCCAAGCGTGGGAAGTGAGAAGGGATGGGACAGGCTGCTTTGCCCAGACAAGTATCCCCCAGGCCATCATCCAGAGCCTACAACCCCTAGCTCTGCCTCTGACTGGGTGGCAGAATGGAAAATCCCACCCACTAGTGCCAGGAGGAGTTGGGGCCTCTGCCAGGAAGGCTGGCAATGCCCGAATGGCATGAGCAAGCCTAGATGGGTGGCCAGGCACAGAATTGCTTCTTCTGAGGCAGCAGGAAGTGCCTACTTCGTAGATCCTCCCTCTACTAGATGTCTGCTTCCTGCCAACAAGGGTGCCAGCTGTCTGACCCAGACTTCTCTAGGTGCCAGGGCTAGACTGTTTGGGGGTCAGACAGCACAAGAAACATGCTGACCACAGGACTGGCTGGGATAAAGCAAGTCAGCTATACTCTCCACCTCTAGTGCCAGCCTAGAGCCTGGAGCATCTGAGAAAGGAAAAAGGGCTGAGTGCCATCTGCAGGGCAGCATCTCTGATCAGGTACCTAAGTGCCACATCCTTCCAGAGGGCTGTGGTCACCATCCAGAGAAGTTACATCCCTCTAAGCAATTAAGGCAGTGCTCCAGCTTGAAGCATCTCTACAGCTCAGACTTCTTGGTGTGTTTGCCTCATGCCTGGATGCTGGGCAGAGACTAGAATTCTGGTTCCGTAGTCCAAGCCAAAATTTTGCTTAGAGACCATTTCTTTTCAGAGAGCCCATTTTCTAGATGGAGAAATCAAGGTCCCATACTGACATAAGTCTCCAGTCATGTAGCCCTTGCTCTTCTCCACTAACTTGACTCGTGTGCACAGTCCCAGTCCCCAATGCCATGCCTGGTCCAGTGTGCCTGGAGTTAGGGGTTGGAGGCTCATGATGAAACAGTGGGGTGTCAGAGAGAAGGGGAAGGCCTGGATAGGTCCTAACTCCTGTGGTCCTGTTCCCCAGAAATCCCTGACCGATGGATCACAAGGTCTACACCCGCAGAGGGCTCTGACAGCATGGCCCCCAGCACCCAGGAGCCCGAGGCACCTCCAGATCAAGACCTCATAGCCAGCACAGTGGCAGATATGGTGACCACTGTGATGGGCAGCTCCCAGCCTGTAGTGACCCGAGGCACCACTGACAACCTCATTCCTGTCTATTGCTCCATCTTGGCTGCTGTGGTTGTGGGTCTTGTGGCCTACATTGCTTTCAAGAGGTAAGAGGGGACACAGTGAGGAAGGAGGAAAACACACACACTTTTAAAATTCAACCCTAAACCCATCCTCGCTCACCATCTCATGCCTGACTCTTGAGTGTGGCGGGTTGGGAGGAGTGACAAGAGGGTTCCCTTTCCTGTCCTGGTCCAGCCCCTCCCCACTCCCAGGCTGCTCCTACTCCTTAACTTCTGCCACCTCTGGTTGCTTCCATCCTTCTCACCCCACAGTCTCCTGGGTGGACATGTGTCTCTTCCCTTCCTAAGCTACCCTTTCATGTCATCATCCAAACTCCATGTCACCCTTGGGCTCCTGTGGTACCCACATCAAGGAATTCAAGACAGAAAAGCCCCCAGAAGGCATTTTCAACTTTAAATGCTTGTCTCATTCTTTTTTTGTGTTTTGTTTTTAAATCATCAAAGTCATACACGCTTTTAAAAAGCAAATGCAAACAAGACCAAATTTGTTTTGTGCGGGGATGGAATCCAGATCTGCGAGCACACAGAGCAAGCTTGCTGCCAGGGAGCAGTAGCCGCAGTCCCAAGACCAATGTCTTCTAAAGCAAGATGTAAAAGCCTAGCTTCAGCTCCTCGAATCCTCCCCATCTTGTGGGAAATCTCTCTGAGATAAATTTTCCCAGCTGTTTATAGGGTTGCTTGTTGCTGTTATAGAAGCACTCACATTAGTTCTTATAATCATATGTAGGCATGGAGGACTTTTCTAAAGACTCAGTGGGCACACACCGGACGCCTTCTACAGTGCACATTGCCCTCTTAATCCCCAGCAGGAGAGTTTTTCTCAGAACACAGATTATCTGATCCTTTGTAGCCTCTCATTCAACAACATGCCTGGTCCGTTATGTAGTTAGCCAGTCCTCTCTTGATGGACATTTGGTTTATTTTCAGTTTTTTTTGTTATTGCTTATAATTGCCAAGGAAACGTATGTGTGTGTGTGTGTGTGTGTGTGTGTGTGTGTGTGATTACTGTTCACATGTGGGATTATTTTAGAAGGGTCAGTTGGGAAAAGTGGAATTTCTAGGAAGTCATTTATTTATGCACTGTTTGATTTGCCAACTTTTACTGAACGCATACCAAGTTCTTCCACCCCATAAAACTCTCATGTGTGTGCATGCATGTGTGCATGTGTGCACGTGCAGAAATAGGCTCTTTATCACTTCCCAGCCTTATCATGGAAAGAAGCGGTTCTCAACCTATGGGTCTAGACCCTTTGGGGTTGACCAACCCTTTCACAGGAGTCACCTAAGACCATCTGTATCTCAGAAATTTACAGTTATGATTCATAACAATACCAAAATTAGTTACGAAGTAGCAATGGAAATAATTATATGGTTGGGGGTCACCACAACATGGGGAACTGTATTAAAGAGTTGCAGCCTTAGGAAGGTTGAGAACCACTGATATAAAAAAAATATAAGCTCCTTAGTTATTTCGGAGGGCACCTACCATGGCCCTGGCCTGGACCATGGGCACAGATATGTTGGTTGCATTGGCTGACACAAACCCTCATCCCAAGACCTGGCCTGCCCCTGGGTTCCAGGTGGAACAGCTGCAAGCAAAACAAACAAGGAGCCAACAGCCGACCAGTGAACCAGACGCCCCCACCTGAGGGAGAAAAACTGCATAGCGACAGTGGCATCTCTGTGGACAGCCAGAGCCTGCACGACCAGCAGACCCATACACAGACTGCCTCAGGCCAGGGTGAGTGGGAAGGCGAAAGATTGGGGATTTAGGACTAGCTGGGTAGCAGGGTAGGAGAGGCTGGGTGGGATGGGAGATGTGGGGGGAGGGACATGTTTTCCCCTGAGGTGACTTGGGGGAACGGAGGCTTTTACAAGTTGGAGCATCCAGACTCATCAGGCTAATTGTCCCCCCTGGGGGTTAATTACTGCCCAAAGTAGCTGCAATTAGCCTCCTGCCCGCAGTTCTAGGAAACAAGTGGTTAAGTGTGCACCCTAATTGGCGGCCCATAGCCAGGCTTTAGGACACTTGCTGCAGTTGTCTGGAGCTGAAGAGCCGGGTCCCCTCCTCTGTTTTGATGATTGCTGGGGGGAGGGGACGCTAGTGGAAAAGATGATGCTGAGGCTGAGGCTGAGGGTGAGGGTGAGGAAGAGACAGTGAGTCAGCAAGGTCCAGGCTCCTCCCACCCAGGCCTTAAATAGGACCTCATCTAGACCATTCCTCTGCCTCTAACTCTAGACTTGGGGGAGTGTGCCTTGGCCCAACTCTCGAGGGTCCAAGGTCAGGAACTGAGGGGTGCTCTTGCCCTCTGCAGCCCTCAAGGGTGACGGCAACCTCTACAGTAGCCTGCCCCTGACCAAGCGTGAGGAGGTGGAGAAGCTGCTCAAAGGCTCTGCGGGCGACACCTGGCGACATCTGGCAGGCGAGCTGGGCTACCAGCCTGAGCACATAGACTCCTTCACCCATGAGACCTGCCCGGTCCGAGCCCTGATGGCCAGCTGGGGTGCCCAAGACAGCGCAACGCTCGATGCCCTCTTAGCCGCCCTGCGCCGCATCCAGAGAGCTGACATCGTGGAGAGCCTGTGCAGCGAATCCACTGCCACATCCCCAGTGTGAGCTCACAGACCGGGAGCCCCAGTCCTGCCCCACATTCCAACAACTGATGCTCTAGCCAGCCCCCACAGAGACGTCCCCCTCCCCTGGGGTAGCCCAACAGTCTGTGCAGGGCCTCTGAGCCCTGCTCCCCAAACCGTAGCCCTGTTGCTGTCCCTGAGGGAGCCCTTGCATCTGACCACACTTCCTCTCCAGTGAGAGTTAGTTCCATCCCAAGCCTGTGCTGCCCCAATTACCATCTCAGGCCTTTTCTCCCTTTCCCACACCTTAGCTGTGTCAGAGCCGGGGTTCTGACACCACAGATGGTAATAGGGGCCCCTCAGAGACTCGGGCAGCACTGAAGAACCAGAGTCATGGACTCCACACTGTGAACTGGAGAACAGGGAGCACTGTGGTTGGCTAGACCTTCCTTAGTCCCTCCCTCCTCCACTCTGGCCAAAGATGAAGGCCCAGATTACAGGCCCATCTGAGCTGAAAGCAGGTTTGAAAGCCAGTCCACACGGTCCTCTTACTCACAGAAGAGGCAGGGACTGGCCCAGGCCACCCAGCAGTAGGGAGGTCAAATGTAGGCTGACATCCTCCACTCTGAATGAGGGCTTCAGGAGTGCCTGATGTCAGGGATGGGGTGACTTTCAGGTACATGACTGGAAGCCAAGTCTGCCCCACCCTCTACCACTTCCAGGCCCCTACCCAACCCTTGTGCAGAGGAACTGTTTGCCCAAGACCTGGTCCATTGGCCCATCCTGCTGGAGTCAGGCTAAGGGCTTGGGGAGTGGGGTGTTGCCTTCCTCTGTCTCTGTCAGGCTTACCCAAATGGCATTTGCCGAATGGTACATCTGCTAATGTCCTCATTCTTGGCATAGGCCTGGAGCCAACATTGGCCCCTAGAATCAGCTCTAGGGGTCAGGGACCAAGGACTCCCACTCCACAATCCCAACACCACACACACACACACACACACACACACACACACACACACACACACTAAGATAGCTTAGTTTTTCCATGGCTCTTTTTGGGCTGAGACTAGATCCTGCTGGGGTTCACTGCCAGAAAAGCATGGAAGGGAACCGAGCTGAGCTCCATGGGGGCTGTCTTCCTCGGCCCCGGGTTTGGCAGGCCAAGGACTGCTATGTCTGAGCTGGCGTCTGTCTTCCAACGGCCCTATGTGTGCGTGCATGGAGGAATGCTCTCACTCCTCCCCTTCTCAAAGTCTGTCTGAGTTTGGCTGCACCCAGAAGGCTATGGTGAAGAAAAGCAGGCTGATGGGAGAACACAGCAAGAAACAACAACAACAAAACAGATGCTGGCCCGTAGTCTGTGGCAGGTTTCTCCTAAGTTTCAAGGCCTCTGCAAAGGACTGATTTCCTGAGCACCACCAGGAAGGAGCATGAGGTCTCAATGGCGTTTTCACCCCCTCCCTGGCCTGTTCTGTTTTGCTTGCTGTTGGAATGAGTAGGCTGCCCCTCTATTTAGCATGAAGGAGCCCTAGGCAGGGTATGCACAGACTGACCACCCCTCCCCACCCAGGGTCCTCCAAACCCTGAAAACACACTAGGAGCATTGTACACGGGTGGCATTTTTATGGACCTCAATCTGCAATGAGCAGAGGGACCCCACCTGCTGGCCTGCCCCAGGTACCCGGGGAGTGGTACGTTCTTCGTGTATTTATTTTTCTCCCCAGAAGTTGGGGAGCAGTGGGGAGCTGCAAGTGCAATTTAGCATGTGTTTGGTTCTGGAGTCTCTCCTGCCTTACTTTGGGTCAGGATGGAACCTTTGACCCTCCAGCTGGCAGCTTCCAGCTACAGACCCCCTTCAGTCCCATCCCCTCCCTCTCCCTCCTGTCACCTCCCCCTTGCATCCTGTATAAGCATTTCCTGGGCCCTCCCGAAACCTACACATAAAATATAAGTGATGGACATTAAATAGTAAAAAAACAAAAAGAAAGAAAAAATTGTGCCAAGAGATTTTCTGGAAAAACCATGTTTCGTTAGTTGGGATTGAATGTGTAGATCAGGGTCCCTCCCCTCCAAACTCCCAGCCCTATAATTCCCAATGTTATAAGTTCCTGTCCAGTCTTCTGTAAGTTTTGACAAGAATCCAGCAACTTTATATGTGTGGTCATGAAGTGGGTGGGGGAAAATAGTGGGGGTCCTTTACTCCCAGATCTCAGAGAGGGAAAGTAAAAAAAAGAAAAAGAAAAACCGCCATGCAGGAAGCTGGGCAGCTGTGAACTTGACCATATGTCAGAAGTGAAACTGACCACAGGGGAGCCAGAGGCTTGCTAGGAGGGCCAGGTCATGACCCCGCAGCTCCCAGCCACCCACATGGCCTGTAAGACACACAAGCTACTCATACACAAGATCACACAGAACCTCTGTCCAGATGGCCCAGCAGGAGACTGGCTGGCCTGGCCAGGAGTCAGGCAAGCCCCTCCCTGGAGACTCTGTGGACAGATCCTAACCAGAGCTCTTGTCTGCCTGGCTTGGGAGCCTCTAGGACTCCTGGCTCCAGGTTGTGCCCCTTCTAAGGCTGGTGAGGCAGGTGATCAGAACTGCCCATCTCTTACTGGCCCATCATCCAGGTCCTCTAGTAGGAGTGGCTTGCGGCCACCCTGGAAGGCAGAAGGATTTGCTCTTCTAGGAAGAACAGCAAGCAAACCTTCCAGATTTCCAGGCCCAGGGAGCAGGGCCAGTGGGGCCAGCAAACCTCCTAGATTTCCAGGCCCAGGGAGCAGAGCCCAGCCAAGAGACAAATTCAGGGAGACAGGAGCATCCTTGTATCTCACCCCCACTGACAGGATACACAAGGAGGACAACATGGTGATGGAGAGGAGAGATACAGGAGATAGGAGAAATGACTTTGACACTAGCAAAGCCACGGAGTAATGGGGAAAGTGGTCCGTCTGATGGAGAAGAAGGCTCAGGCTTGGGGGTCAATCTTCCTACTATGGGCCGACTATCCACAGTAGGAATGGATTCCTACTATGACAGAAGCATATCTGCTCTTAGGGGACTCTCCATTCTGATGAAAGAAATACCATCTCCCCCTAAAGGTGCCTCTGGTGGAAAAATCCAGGTTCTGTTTTGTGGGAGTAAAGAGGGGTACAGGTCCCCTCCTCGGTGTCCACCTTATTCAGAAAGCTGCAGCAGGCAGCTCTGGGGGGTACAGAAAGTATAAGCGGGGACCTCATCAGGCCAGCCCCAGGGAGGTCAGGGAAGGGACATGGAAGTTGGCCCTTATGGATGCATGAGGTAGCAGGCCAGGGAGGAGAGAGAACAGAGCCCAGCTTGGAGAAACACTGGAGCCTCGAGCCCAGAAAAGGAGGGGAGGAAAAGAAGGAGGCCCAGCCAGGGGCCAGGGCTCCTGTGGAGTCTGTTGAAGGGGTCTGGACTATATTCTTGGGACTCTGGAAGCTGTGGAGGATTTAAAACACTCCCTATCCCAACATTGGGGAGAAAGACTTGGTGTGACCTCTGCCCTTTCCACCCCTCCTGTCTCCACCCTAAGAGTTAAATCTCTACAGTCAGCTTCCTCGTGCTTCCTGAGGTCCTGTGGGGCTGTGTGAGCACCACCCCAGACTCACTGCTTTGATCCAACAGATGACCTTACTTTCTGTGCGCCTCTCAGGCGCCTCAGAATTCTGAAAACCATGATTTCCTTTAGCCACAGGGCCGCTGTGTGCGCTGTCCTATCTAGAACATTCTTTACCAAGTTACCGCATCTAGAGAATCTTTAGGGAAGGCTGACTGGTTCCCTGGGTCCAAATTAGTTTTTCTGTCTGTCTGTCTATGTGTCTGTCTCTTGTGGTATGCGTTGCTTGTTTCTTTAATCTGTTTTGTTTTTGACAGGGTTTCCTATAACCCAGACTGGTCTGAACTTCCATAAATAACCAAGACTAGCCTTCAATTCCTGATCCTCCTGCCTCCACACCCCAAGACTGGGATTACAGGCGTGTATCACCACACCCAGTTCCAAATCAGGTTTCTTGGTTCCAGCTTCAGAAAACCCCATGGTCTGTCTTCTTCTTCACACCACTAAAGACCTCTTTGTACTAAGGCACTCGTCTGAGTGATTATTCGATTCCTATAAATCCCAGGAAACCAGAGCCAGGCTCTGGTCTTGCTCACTGGCGCGAGCTTAGCAACTTGCCTGGAACACTGTTCAATTACACTCAGTAAGTGATGGGTTCACTCCGTTCAGTACCCACAGAACACAAGTGACCCATGTGGACTTGGAAGCTTTTTAGTGGGGGGCACTTTTCACAAATAAAAGAGACAGTAGACTACCGATGGATTAGCCCAATAGATATATGAATATTATTATTTCAACAAGTGATTAATATTTAAAATTGTTCATGAAATATTTTAGATTTTTTTTTTGTTATTCCACTAAGTTGTCTCAATCCTACGTGGCCTTTGTTGTTGCTTTTCCTTTTTGGTTTTTTTGAGACAAGGTTTCTCTCTACAGTCCAGGCTGTCCTGAAATTTGCTGTGTAGACTAGGCTAGTTGATCTTCCTGACCCGACCTGTCAAGTGCTGGGATTAAAGGTGTCCGCCACCACACCCAGCTCCTGTGTGTCTTTATTCTTCCTCCACATCTAATTTTAGACCTGCCACATGTCAAATGTCAATGACTACAAATGACTAGTGGCTACTGCCAGGGCCACGGCAGCACAGGGCTCAGCTGCTGTAGGGATGTGGATTTCCAGAGCAGGAACTCACCCCAAGTCCTCAGGGAGTTTCAGAGGACGAACGGGAACCCCTTGGCTTCTGTCTGTGTCATCAGTGTCCTTGGACCTAGGCTATAGTCTTCACTTCCGACATGCCTCCCGACATTCCCAGGGCACCCCTCTTCTAAACCCAGAGCCCAGAGTCTGTCTCAGCCTGTTCTCATGCCTTCATCTTTGAAGGCCCAGTTGTCTCACCCCCTTCCCTCAGGCCTCCTTCCCTCTGTCAGCCAATGGGCAAAGAGAGACCAAACTTGAAACAGAAGTCCTCTGCATCCAGCCGAGAGAGCCATAGGAGACCCTGGGCCTGTGCTGGAGCTCCAGGGGAAGAAGGGACTGGACTAGGGCTGGGGTCACAGAAGACATTTTCTGTGGTGCTTCAGCCGAGGGTCTGCTGACCATATGGCTGAAAGAAGCAACTCTTCTGATAATGCGAAACAGACCCACGTCAGCCTGTGGCAGCTGGTGGGCAGAAGCCTGGGACCCTGGGCCTCGGGAGACAGAAGAGCAGAGACAAGGAGGACTACTTCTTCAACCTCCTATCCCTTTTAGGCCCCTGCTCCAGCCTTCTTGTCCTCCCCCTGACCCTTCGCAGCCACACCAGACACCTGTCTGCTATCCTGTCTGGCCTGTACCTAGGGTCCAGCTCTCAGCCCAGCTCCTTCAAAGTGGCCAGGCCTTCCCAGGACATACCCTGAAGAGCTCCTGTACACTGCCCAATTCAGGCCCTTATCATCAGCTCCAGGTGGAGGCTGAGAACTCCCATGCCCAGGAAGTAATCCCCATTTCCCATCATGCTCCACCCAGCTTTGACTTCTTCCAACCCTACTGACGTCTAGGAGATGAGCTAGGGACATTTCCCTAAGGTACCATCACAGAACATGCTAGAACATTCTTGTTCTCATTCCTCATCCTTCCCAGGGCACTCAGTGGTGCCCCCTTCAGACCACATCCGGGCATTTCCCAGACCTGGGGGGTATTCCTTCCCAGCAATCCCTGCCCACCTGCCACTCCCTCCTCACTGGTTCGAATGTTTCCAGAAACATTCCCAAAGGGTTCAAGAGGTGAGTTTGGGTCTCCTCCCCAAACTGGGATTACTCCCTCAGGAAAAAAAAAATCTAGTCATGCCCTTGCCTACCCCATAACTTAGTGATTCAGAATATAAGGGTCCCTCAGAGTCATCTAGCAGGAGCCTGAAGCCCCACCTCACAAACCCTTGGCCTGGGGCTCAGTGTCCACTTCCAGAGACCTAGCCCTGCCCCAGGGCTAAGGCTTCCACCAGCAATCCAGATGGTTCTCATTCTACTCCCCCAGACCTTAGATGCCAGCACTGTTCACAGGATGTGCAGGCCAGGGGCACAGGGCAACTCAGGTGCCATTCATCAGTGCTGGAGCAGAGGGCTATGCCATGACCTCTTGGGATCCCCAGGCAGAGCCCAGAAGCCAGCCTTAAGGAGCTTTCTTCTCCTCAATGCTGGACACAATAGCCAGGAGTCTGTGTTGCAACAGGAAACAAATTCAACCAACTCAGGAGGGGATTTACAGTCTGTTATTAGAAATGAAAAGGCCAGGACCCAGCTTCTCCCTCTCCACCTCCTCCTCCCCTTCCTTGGGTAGCCTTCTCCTTTATGCTGACAAGACAACCAAAAGGCCTCAGGTTCAAAGTCCTAGGGGTAGAGAGTACTTTGGTCCTAATAATCCCAACCAAGTCCCAGGTCTCTTTGGTTCTGATTGGCCCATCCCTGTGACCATGAAGGGAATCGCAAATGGGCTAAGGTGAAGTTTGAGTACTCCATCCCTAGGTCAAGAAGGTCTTCTCAGCCTGAAGCAAGGGACTGACAAGTGTGGTGGGGGTTGGGGGCTGGGGGTTGTTAAGACTGCTAAGAGGGTCTCCCAAAACAACAAATGTAGCCTCCTCCTGGCTCAACACCTGCCACTCCCACTTCCTCACCAGGGAGCCCCAGTGTGAATTTCTAAGAGGAATCACCATGAAGGGCTGGAGAGATGATGGTTCAAGAACTAAGAGCACTTGCTACTATTGCAGGGGGCCCAAGTTCACTTCCTAATCTCCACATCTGGCAGCTTGCAACTACCCATAACCTTTAGCTCCAGGGAATCCGACATCCTCTGCTGACCTTCTGGGGTACCTGTACACACACACACACACACACACACACACACACACACACACGCATGCAAATGGGAGGGAGGGAGAGAGAAAAAAGAGAGAGGGAGAAAGGGGGAGAGAAATAAAACGTAAGTAAATAACTAAAAAAATCACTGAGGAAATAAATGTGGGTATTGTGGTGCAGGAGAACCCAACAGGCATTAGGGCTCTAAGAAACCCCAAGAGGGTCCTATCAGGGTAGCACTTGAATTGAACCCTAAAGTCTGAACAGAGTGTAGATTGTGGGGTGGGAGATCTGGGGAGAGAATATGAAGACCAGAAACAACCACAGCAAAGGTGAGGAGAAGGAGTGGGAGGCTGACTCAGACTCCCACAAATACTCATGGGGACAGGGGAGGACAGGGCCAAGTCTAGGGATGATTTAGTGGCAATCTGAGGAATTTGGACAGAATGGGGAGCTAGTGAGGTTGTCTGAGCAAGAAAATGTTCTGGAAGGAGGAAGGAGACTTGTTGATCTCTGCAGAGACCAAAGTGGGACAGACAGGAGAAAAACAATTCTGGCAGCGTTAGGAAGAGGGAATAGGGCCGGTGAGATGATTTCGTGGATAAGGTGCCTGCCACCAAGGTTGATGATGTGAACTTGGTCCCGGGACCTAACTAGCAGAAGGAAAGAACTGATTCCTGTAATTTGTGTTCTGCTCTCCACCCCATGCATCATGGCACATGCATGCTTGTATGTGCACACACATACAAAGGCATATATAAAATAATGTAATACAAATTTATCCAGGCATGGTGGTGCACACCTTTAATCTCAGTGCTTGGGACAGAGGCAGGCAGATCTCTGTGAGTTTAAGACCAGCCTGGTCTACATAGTGAGCTTCAGGACAACTAGAGCTATGTAGTGAGTGAGACCCTGTCTCAAAAACAAAAAATTAAAGAAAAGAAAGGAATGTAGCTAGGGATATAACTCACTGGCAGAGTATCTGCTTAGCATGCATAAGGCCCTGGATTCAATCTTCAGTATTGGCTGTGGTGGGGGACAAAGTGAAAACCATGGTGGCAATTCCTATAAGCCAAGTACTCAGGTTGGTGCAAGAGGATCCAATGTCAGTCTAGGCTACAAGTGAGACCCTGTCTCAACAGAAACAGAAAATAAGCTAGTCTTGGTATCAGAGCAGCAAGGCAGTGGGGAGTCAGGATGAGAAAGGACTCCAGCCTGACCCTCCTTCCCTCTCCCCCTGTATGTGGCTTTCATCTGCTCACAGAGACAGGCCTGGCCAGTTGGGAGGCCAGGCATGCTTTTAGAAAAGGCTGGGAGTTCTGCCCTGAGGTGATTAAATGTCAGGACTCAGGGGAGTTCTGCCCTGAGGTGATTAAATGTCAGGACTCAGGGGACTTCCAGCCTTCTAGAGGAATACCTTTGAGTCATCTGTTTTGGTTTTTGTTTTTCAAGACAGGATTTCTCTGTGCACCCCTGGCTGGCTTGAAACTCACCGAGATCCTCCTGCCTCTGCCTCCTCCCAAGTGCCACCACCGCCCAACCCTTTGAATCATCTGACGGTGAGGTTCCTATGGAAAGAGTCTGTAGTGTAGAGGCAGTCCTACACTACCCGCAGTCCTAGCGCTCTTGCGTAGCACCGAGAAACCAGGAACATTAAACTGGTATTAAACTCTTCAATGCAAGGGACTTACACCTGTTTTCCACCCGGAATGCTGGGCTTGGACGTAGTCAGTAACCTGGTGACCTTTTACCATCTGTAGAGCCAGGCACCACCTGAATCACCCATTCCGAAGAAAGAGGTCTCATGTACTTTGCAAAGAAAAAGCCTACTGTTATGCTTACTCCAGACCCTTCTTCCCTATACCTTTCCTCTGAATATTGTTTCTCAGTCAATAAAACCCATGTTTGTGAAAGAGGTCAAATGCTTTGCCAAGGAGCTTTGATGTAGTCACATCTTAAGCTGTGTTGTGATAACTGTCACAGGGAAACTTTTCTTCAAAATATATCAAAAATAAACTACTCTGGTCAGACTCTAGAAATGTGAGTCAACACCGGCTAACTAAGTCCTGTTGAACTAGATTTCTTCCTTGCCTCGCAGTGTGGGTCATTCCTCTGCCAGCCATAGCATTTTCAGGGGCCCCTCCCCCACCCCACGTTGTGACCAGAGAGGAAGGGTGAAGCAGGAGATCTACAAGGCTTGGGCAGTGACTTGGGAGGTCTGGACCTTGCAGAATTGAGGAGTCCCAAGAAAGTCCCAAGTTTCTAGAAGGAGGTAGCAGAGGTAGCAGGGAACTTCAGGGCAAAGAAAGACTGGGGCAAGTCACTGGATTGACCTTGTCAAGGGTGTAGCAGGAGACAGACCATGGTGGTCAGAGGGGAGCAAGTTGAATGAGACAGGAGGCTCCCCTCCCCCCAAGCAAGTCACCTAGAAATTGCTGAGAAGAAAGGAGAAAGATAGGACTTTCCCAGGAGCAACAGGAAGCTTGCATGAGGAACGAGGGAAAGTGGGGTCCCCATGGTCTGGAGCCTGAAGTTGTATGGCTAGGCAACCTTGAACTCCACCCCGTATCCTCCAACTGTGGCAGCCTCGGAAATTCCACAGCTTCAAAGGTCTCTACATGTGGCCAGTAGAAGTTGGCTAAGGCACCCAGGACCCTCTCTGGATGCCTCATCATCTTCCCAGTATGAGCCAACATCTCCTCTGGGAGCTCCAGAACTAGTCAGAATGGAGACAGACGCTGTCTATCTCAGTGAGATTGGATTCAGTCTCAAGTGCCACAGCCTAGATGTCCCATCAAAATGCTACCTCTTTGAGACTTGGAGAAGCAGATACCAGGCTCTGTGAGCCAGGGAAATGCTCATAGCATCCCTTCTGGGGTGTGTGTGTGCATGTGTGCGTGCACGCATGTATGTGTGTCTATCTGTTCACCTGTCTATCTGTGTCTCTCTGTGTGTGGTAAGGATGGGCGTGAGGGTGGTGTGTGTCACTGGCTAGAAGCCAGTGCAGAATGCCAAAATCACAGTAGGGTCACATCGATGCCACCTCAGCAGCCCTGGGCACCTGGCTCCTCCTCCATAGGGCAACACATGGGCTGGGCACGTGCCCAGAGAGTGCCACATGCCTGTCAGGCTGGGACCTGTCACATGCCTCTCCAGAGAGGCTGCCAGAAGCCCCGCAGCTGGGTAAACCCAAAACAATGACTCAGGTGAGGTTGGGAGCTGGAGGGAGACTCCCAGTCAGGCAAGATTGCAGTACCCGACCTATCCGGGTACCTGGTTGGCCAAGAACAAGGGAGGGGGTAGTGGTAAATCTGTTTGGCATACTGGCACTGAGGCTATCCCAGGCGGCCCCAACAAGGAGTCAGCCTCCCACCCCAATCCAGGCAGTCTTCTGTCACCAAAGCCATTCCATGGAGACACGGAGACAGCAACACTCCAGGCTTGGTGGGTGATCTGCTCTTTAGCCTGACAGGATGAACGGTATCACTGAGGCCTGTTTCCTGTACTCTGTACTCTAGACCAATCCAGAGTCTGGTCCCAAGTTCAGTCTGGAAACTCCAGAGGACCCTAGGGAACTAGGAGCTAGTAAAACTGCCTGTCATGGACCCCTGGAAACTACTTAATGATATCAGATGCCATTTGTCCAGTACATAAAAGCTTATAAAACATGCTCACAACTGTCCTGTGTAATATCTTGTTTGCCTGCATGAGAAGCATGACTGGACCCAATTTACAGATAAGACTATGGAAAACCAGGAATTTGTCCAAGACCATATGAGAGTAAGTGTGGCATACCCAACCCATGAACCCACCCACCCACAGAGCTGAAGTTGGAGGTGTAAGGACTAGATGGGGATGGAGAGAAAGGCTAGGGGTAAGGGGTGGGCCCAAAGATACAAGGAGACTGGAGTGGGAACTGCAGCTCAAGGGGTGGATAGAACCTGGTAATTGACCTGACGTCCAAGTTTCTAAAGGATCCTCTTCCAAAGAGTGGCAGGGACAGCTGGAGTCCCCCAGAGGAAGAAGAGAAAGGGGATCCCACATCAGGGCCTGGAGTCTGAACCCTAATGCCGCCACCAGGGCCCCCTCCCCTCTGCTCCCAGCCCCTTACCCCAGCTGCAGCAGGCTGGGGCTGCTGGGCACCTGGCACAGAGCCATCCAGGCCAGCCCTCGGGGGCCGGGCCTGAAGATAGTAGGATCAGCTGCAGGCCTGATCCTGCTCTGTGCACCCTGCCTGGGCCACTCCACCCATTCCAGCTGCTTCACCACCCTGTCTATCCACAGCGGGTCCCAAAGCTCTGAGATTTTTCTGAGAAGCGGACATTTTTTTAAAAAGATTTTATTTATTTTAGTTTTTATGTGTACAAATGTTCTGCCTGCACATATACCATGTGCTTGCCTCGTGCCGTCAGAGGCCAAAAAGAGGTGTCAGATCTCCTGGGACTGGAATTACAGACAGTTTTGAGCCACCATGCGGGCATTAGACACTGAACCTGGGTCCTCTGCCGGACTAGTGCAAGTGTATTAACCACTGAGCCATTTCTCCAGCCCCGATTGGTTTTGTTTTGTTGACAGAGTCTCATTCTGTAGCCCAGGCTAGCCTAGAACTCACTTTGTAACCCAGGTTGGCCTTTAACTCCTAAAGATCCTACCTTCCAGGTTCTGGGATTACGGGCATGATCCATTTTGTCAGCTAGAAATCCGGCCTTTTAAAGACCTTCCCTTCCTTCCTTCCTCCCTCCCTCCTTCTTTTCCCCCCCTCCTTTCCCTGGTCTCTGCTAAATCCCACCAGGTAGCTCACAATATTCCAAAAAGAAGTCTCCAGCTTGCCTGTTGAAACATCCCCCACCCCCACGACCCCCCAGTCTCTGCTGGTTGTTTCTGATTCTCTCTCTTGGGTTCTAAGAGGAAAACAGGCTTTAGAGCTATACACTTCTGGACTCCAAGCCAGGCCCTGTCCCTAGTTCTGAGGTCTTAGGGAAACTGGTCCCAAATCCTATCTGAGCTCTTATTCCCTAAGCTGTAAAATGGGGATAATTAGTTACTAACTCAGCAATTTGCTGTGCTCCTTAAAGTTAATACTGCATGCACGAGGCTGAATCTAGCACAACCCTATAAATTATATTTATGAATATAATTATCTCAAATTATCCTTTAGTCACTGTCTCTCCCTTCCTGGTATTAGAGATTCCCCCACAGGAACCTCACCCTCTTCTAGCCTGTCTCCCTGTGCCTGTCACTGCAGTCAGACTGGGTGGCTTGGATCCTTCCTACTCCAGCAGCCTACCCACTCCCAGCATGCCCTGCACTCCCCTGCATGGGGCCTTAACTGCAACCTGCTGCCCACAAGAGCTGCTCTCTGTTACCTGGCATCAGCTGCATCCTTCTGCCTATGTGCCTGGGTCTTGATGTCACATGCCTCTGAACTCCTCAGTACTTTGCAGAGGAGGGATTCACACAGGGAAGCTGGAAAGATGGCTCCATGGTTAGAGCATGTCCTGCTCTTCCAGAGGATCTAGGTTGAAGTCGATTCCCAGCACCCATGGCAAGTGGCTTACAACAGCCTGTAGCTCTAGCTCCAGGCCAGAGCGTCTGTGAGCGCTGTACATTCGTGAGCACATATTTACTCATAATTGAAAATGTTTAAAAATGCAACCAACCAAAAGCCAGGTGTAGTGGTGCAAGCCTTTAATCGCTGCACTCGGGAGGCAGAGGCAGGCAGATCTCTGTGGCGTTTGAGGCCAGCCTGGTCTACAGAGTAAGTTCCAGGACAGCCAGGACTACATAGTGAGACCCTGTCTCGAAGTAAACAAATAAATACATCTTTAAGAGATTATAAGCCAACTCATTTCTGAGACCCTCTTCACAGTCCTACACACCCTACCCCCAGGCCCCTGGGGATGCAGTGAGGCTCTCTTCCACCAAAAGGGAGCCCAGCCTGTGCCTCCCCGACCTACTTGGTCAACTTCTATTCCAGTCTCACAACCAAAAGGACCAACATTGCCTTTCAAGGAGGACCCAGACCCCCAACTGTGCACCAAGACAGATAAAGTGAGGGAGCAGAGAGAAACACAGGGATGGGTTTCTTGACTTAATGCAGCCTGACACACTTGGCAGAAGCTACTGATTGTCCCTCCGGCTCCAGCAAGGCCAGCAGTTTGCTCCTTCCCCCATTCTTGGCTGACATGGAGAAGGAGAAGCCACCCACAGGCACCAATTTGTTAGGCAGACACAGCCTGGGCCTCCAAGGCAGGAGCTGGGAGAAGAGTATGAGGTGGGCGAAGTGAGAGAAAGATTTCCTGACGGCTGAGTTGAGCTGCAGCTGAACCAGGCTGAAGGCTGGACCACAGACACCTGTCTGTCTGCTGTGGCTCTCCCCACAAGCACCCCCAAGCCCCTTTAGAGTTTCAGTGATGCCCCTCCATGTCTGGCCTGGGACACAGGCTCCTTGTGGTTGAATGAACTCTTACTAATTGGCCCGTGGGGACAAACAATTTGTGTAGTCACTCCAAATGTATACAACGTTGGTTCTCAACCTGTGGGTCACGACCCCACTGGGTGTTCAAATGACCCTTTTACAGGAGTCCCCTAAGATCATCCCAAATATCAGACACTTACACTATGATTCATAAGAGCAGCAAACTTACAGTTCTGAAGTAGTAATGAAAATAGTTAACTACAACACGAGGAACTGTATTAAAGGGTCACAGCATTAGGAAGGTTGAGAACCACTGGTACACAAGGAAACAGGCTCCAAGAAACCTCTCCCAAGGCCACACCAAGCTGCACAACAGAGGTGGGGCCACCTTTGAGACCTTGGGCTTCCAAATACAGTCAGCTTTCCATATCTGTGGTTTCTGCAGTCACAGATGCAACTAATAATGGGTTGAAAGCCTTAAAACAACAACAAAAAAAATTGTGAGCCAGCTAAACAGCTCAGTGGGTAGAAGTGTGTATGTTAGGTCCAGTCCCTGGAAGCTAAGTTTATTTACAGACAAACTAAACAACTAGAGTCTATGTGGTTTGAACTATAATTCTAGCAGTCTCAAAAAACCAAATATATATATATATACATATATGTATGTATATATATATATATATATATAATTCTAGCAGTCCTACAGCAAGGTGGGAGACAGGGAGAAGAGAACCCTCTGGAAACTCATGAGAAGGCAGTGTAGCAGCAGCAATAAGAGAGACCCTGCCTCAAAAACAAAATGAAGGGAAAGAACCAACTTCTGGAGGTGTGATTTCCACACTTGCAAAGTATCATGAGTACACACACACACACACACACACACACACACACACACACAAAACTCATTTAAATCCGGGATGTGGTGGTACACACACTTAATCCCAGCACTCAGGAGGCAGAGGAAGGTCAATCTGAGTTGGAGGCCAGCCTGGTCTACAGAACAAGTTCTAGGACAGCCAGAGCTACACAAAGGAATCCTATCTTGAAAAACAAACAAAAAGAATTTAAAAAGTTGCAGCTGTATTAAACAAGTACATAATTTCTTGTCATTATTCACCCCCCATTTGCAAATACTCTCTTTTCACTGAAAGACTGTGAACGCCCGTGGGTTCTATATCTGAAGGAGTCCTGGAACCAATCTGTACACACCAAAGGACCACAGGACTCTGGATCTTTCTCAGTCCCTGTGGTGTGGGGGTGGGGGGTGGGGGGTCTCAGGGGCAAGATACTATGACCTAGATTTCTAAAGCTGGGCTGCTCTCAGAAGAAATGAGCAGGCTCCTTCCTCTCAATGTGTGCCCTCCTGTTCGGAAGTCACCCCAGAAAACTCCTCCTGTCTTTTAATGCAGAACCTGCAGAAACATCCAAACTAGGAGATGCAAGCAAGCGGCAGACACAGCTTGGAGAAGTCCACAGCTCCCATGCCAAGTTCTACCCCTCCCCACACTAGGTGTTCGCATAGACATAAAGCCCAGCGGGTCCTTGTATACGGCAGATGAAAACTGTTTGGGGCAGCTTTAAGACTACCCCTCTCCAGGTTGACGGGAAAGATCTATATTTTGTCTCCGATCTACTTCCAGCCTGGTGGTGGATAAAGGTCGCACAAGGAGGAGAGACTGACAAAGGAAGAGGCTGAGGGACTGAAGGAAGGTGATGTGTATAGGCCTTTCTGCGGGTGGAGGGGAGAAGGCCTGGTCTGGGATTGGGGGGAGATTGTGGAGTTATGGAAGAGTTTGCATGCGCGGAGAGGCCTGAGGGAGAAGGGATGTTTGCGTGGGTGGTGGATGGAGGCTGTGTGCCAGGCATAGCAGAGAGAGCCAGGGACTAGGGTGGGGGTGCAGACCCTGAAGCTAAAAAGCCCAGATTCTGGACCAGGCTACGGTAGAGAAACCTTATCCCGTGGGCCCTCCCCCTTCCCAATCCCCTGGTGCTAAAAAGCCCACGACATTTATGACTTCAGGAGGGTAAAGAGCCTGAGAAAAGGATCGTGCACCATATGGATTTGTTTCCTAGGTTGTGTGTGTGTGTGTTGGTTTATATATATATACATCTAATTAGGCCGGGGAAAAGCCATCGGCCTCTGCCTGTCTTGAGGTCCCTGGATTCAATTACTGCATGGTCTCCAGCAATGGTGCTGCCTTGTGGCCCTCCCTGCCCCCTCCACACATAGAGGTCAGGGGTGGGTCCCGAGAATGGTAGCCCCAGGGAAAAGTGGGAGAATGGGATACAGGATGTGGAGCTAGTGGGAGACCGGGTCTCTTTATTCGTTGTTTTTTGATGAACACGTGATTAAAACCCTTAGTGACTGTCCCTGGCTTCTGGCTCCAGGCAAGCTGAGATCTTGGGACCCGAACTCTTTGGATTCCCCTCCTCTCTCTGCCAAGAAAAACTTTTCAGAAGGAAATCAAACTGTTGCCAAGTCAAAAGATGGAATTGAGGTGTTTTCAAACCCTTAATTTCCTTGTTTCTTTCACAGCGCAACTAAATCAAAGCAGCCAGTGGCAAAGCCCTTGCCTCTTCCCACCTGTGCAGAGTTCGGAACCCACCCCCATCCCCAACCAGTCTATAAATGCCCTCTTCTTCCCTCACCCTATAAACACCTCTGAGCCTGCCCCTCTTAAGCGTGTCCCCTCGTCCTACTGATGAACCTGATTCTGATAAAAGGGAGGTGCACCCCTTTGTCCCTCGAGCCCACGGACCACGGTGCTACCCCTGCCCTCCATCCAGTTCTCTGCTACACGAGCTGGCCTTCCCCCTCCTAGGATCCAGTTGCAGCTTCTAGATCCCACCTTCTGAATTCCCGGTGACCCTAGTGGGCTAGACGCTTGGGGGGTGGGGTGGGGTGGGGGTGGTGAGCAAACAGGACATGAAGTCACACCCCTATCTGCTCCTTTGCTCATAAGCAGAAGTCGGGAGCTTGGGGGAGTCCTCCATGCCCCCCCCTTAACTGTTCCACTTCGTTGGCCTGGAGACTCTGCCTGCCGCTGCCTTTTGTATGCATGCCCAGGGGAACCCCAGCTCTAAGTGCATCCATCACCCTATGACAGAAGTTCCTCCCTCTGAGCTCCGTGGTTGGCTTTTTATTTGTTTATGTTCATTGGCGTTTACCTGCATGCATGGATGAAGGTGTCCAAAGCCCTGGAACTGGAGTTACAGACAGGTGTGAGATGCCTTGTGCGTTCTGGGAATTGAACCCTCTGGAAGAGTAGCCAGTGTGCTTCCCCACTGAGCCATCTCTCCAGCCTCTAGCTTTTTATTTTTAATTATCTTTATTTTATTTTTACACTAGTTTTAGGGCCTCAGGGAACCTGGGCAGGAAGTACAGAGAGTTTCCATGTACTTATCTATGCCTTGAAGACATGGCTTCCTTCAGGATCAGCATCGTGCCCCACAGGGCACCTTTCTCACAGGCCACAAACTTGGAGGGATGCATCCAAAACACCATGTTGTTTGCCAGCTGAGGCACACAACAAACCAGAGAAACGATTCCACCCAAGCCTAGCCAGGCCGACGGGCTTGTTGAAAGTACTTGCAGGAGTGACTCAAAAGTTGTTCCATCACCAAAAAGTCCACCCCAGCTGCACCCCCACTCACTCCTCAATCTGCAGGCAGCTCCACGTGGCCCAACTCATATACTCAACCACAGGGTTTTCTAGACTCCCAAGGGCCCAACGCGACATACCAGGCCCTTGTCTCCCAGGGCTGGTCTGCTGGGTCAGAAGATAGAACGTCAAATATCTCCCAGTGCGCAGGTCCCTGTGAGCAGATGAAGCTGTAGCCTGCGCCTGACTGACTAGTGCTAATTCAGATCAGAAAAAGAAGAACAAAAAGGAAGGGTGACCTAGCAGCCCAGTGTTTAAGGGTCAAAGGAAGCTGGAGACATCCTGGGCACAATGTTAGGGCAGGTGTGGCCTGGAAATTCAACGCTTGTTGCTGAAGAGATAAAATGGTTGATAACAGGCAGGCTGGATGATAGAGGACTATAATCCCGGGACTGACGTACAAGGAGGGACTTTTAAGACTTGCCCCGGCTACAGAGAGAACTCAAGGCCAGCCTCCTTAATGTAGCAAACAATGTTCACGTGACCAAATGTCTCTCTTATGATTAAAGTTCTACAGTGAAGAATCAGGAGCCACCGTCAGAGCTGAGCCTGGGGACGCAGGTCTGTGATCCCAGCTAGTAAGAAGGTTGAAGCCGGAGAATCAAAGCTCAGGGCCTGTCTGGGGTCCATAGAAACTTTAAGAATGGCCTAAGCAGCTTTGTGAGACCTTGCTTCAAAATAAAAAGTAACAAGAGAGCTTGGGCTACAGCTCAGCTTTAGAGGGCTTGCCTAGCCTGCACAACAAAACACACAAAAAGATAGCATCCATGATGGACTGAACAGGAAGTGGAGGCTCTTACGTGAGACCTGATATTATAAGCAGAGTCGAGCAATTGCGCTCGGTCTCTGTGTGGACACGCATGTTTTCTTTTCTTTTGGAAAAACACTTAGGAATGGAATGGTCGTGTCATAGGTTAGCTCTATCTTTAACTTGTAAGAAACTGTCCTCCAGAATGGTACCAATTTAGACCCTTCCCCCACATGGGAGTCCCAGCTCCCCCACACCCTTGCCAAAACTTCGAGCAATGTGTCTCTATTTCAGCCATTGGTACTAGTGCATACACTGTGGTATCTCAGCGCAGATTTAAGGTACTTTTCCTTGTGACTAATTTACCCGTCCCCGTTGGCCACCTGTACATCTTCCTTAGCAAAACATTGACTCAGATCTTTGGCTCATTTATGTTTTCAGTACAAAGAATTAAACCCTGGGCCCCAAGCATGTTAGTCAACTCCTCCGAGCCTGGGTTACAACTCCAGCAGATTTTTGCCCATTTTATTTAATTGTTTTTTTCCTTCTTTTAAAAATGCTGTTTTTTCTGAGCCAGGCAGAGTGGTGCATGTCTTCGTCCGCACGTGGAAGGCTGAGGCAGGTGTTCAAAGTTATTCTTAGCTGCATAAGGAGAGGAGTTTGAAGCCAGTCTGAGCTATGAGACCCTATCTCAAAACAAAACAAAAAAAAGCCTTATTTTTCTCTCTGAATTTTTAAAAAATATTTATTTATTTATTATGTATACAATATTCTGTCTGCATGTATCCCTGCAGGCCAGAAGATTAATGCTCTTAACCACTGAGCCATCTCTCCAGCCCCTTCTCTCTGAATTTTTATGTTCCCCTCTATCTATGTTAGAATATGATTGACAAAAATTGTATTTACAGTGTATAGCAATGATATATATATAAACTATAAAATTACTAAGTCAACTAACACATAGCACAGTTCTTTTTAGTTTGTTGAATTTTCAGAGCTCTTCATATACTTATGGATATAAGTCCTACATGTGTGTAGTATTGCTATTTATAGCTTCTTTGTTATTTTTTAATTTAATTTTAAAAAATTCCCCTGGAACTTACTTTGTAATCCAGTGCTGGGGGAGGCTGCTCATTCGTTTCCAGCTGCCTAGAACCAAAATAATCACTCAGAACTATATTATTTGCAATACTGTTTGGCCAATAGCTTAAGCGTATTGCTAGCTAGCTCTTATAGCCTAAACTAACCCATCTCCATTAATTTGTGCATCACCATGAGGTCATGGCCAACCAGCAAAGTTTCGGCGGGCTCCAGCTGTGAATACATGCTTCTCTCTGACTCCGCCTACTTTCTCTATATATCTCTTTCAGCCTGGCTTTACTCTGTTAAGCCATTGGCTGAAAACAGCTTCTTTATTAACCAATAGCAATAAAACATATTCACAGCATACATCACCTCCCAGATCGGTCCAGGCTAACCTCAAACTCACAGAGATCCACCAGCCTCTACTTCTCAAATGCTGGGATTAAGGATGTGTGCCACCACCACACTGCAATTTCTTGGTTTTTGAAATGGGATCTCTTTAAAGGTTTTTTTTTAATTTTTCAAAAATTTATTTTTTTTAATGTGTTTTGTTTGGTTTGGTTTTTTGAGACAGGGTTTCTATGTACAACTGTCCTGACTGTCCTGGAACTCACTCTGTAGACCAGGCTGGCCTCTGAACTCACAGAGATCTGTCTTCCTCTGCCTCCCAAGTGCTGGGATTAAAGGCGTGTGCCACCACCCAGCTTTATGTGTATTTTTATGAGTGTTTTGCCTGCACATCTATATTCATGTGTAGCCCATGCATGTGATGCTCTCAGAGGCCAGAAGAAGGTGTCAGATCTCCTAGGACTGGAGCTAGAGGGAGTCCCAAATGGATGCTGGGAACTGAACCTGGGCCCTTGGTGTTCTTAACTGCTGAGTTATCTCTCCAACCCCTAGACAAACCCACAGCCCCAGATGTTTTTGACTTATGGTTGTTTGAATCTGCAGATGTGGAATCGTAGATTCAGACAGCAGACCATATACACATAATACTGTTGTAATTGGGGGAGAGGTGTGGGTTATATTCCCAGTGCCTAGCTCCCAGCCCCCAGCCGCTGGCCCGCTCAGCCACTGGTTGCTTGCTTATGCCCAAAATAATCACATGAGACTGTATTCATTTAAACTCTGCCTGGCCCATCATCACCACCCTCTTCTTGGCTAGCCCTCACCTCATAAACTAACCCATTATAAAAGTCTGTAAGTCACCACGTGGTGACTTACCGGAAAGGTCTAACCTGCATCCATCTGCGACAGTGGCTCGTGGCGTCTAGCTCTGACCCAGTCTTCCCAGCATCCTCTTTTCTTTTCCCCACCTATCTAAGTCCTGCCCTATCAAATGGCCCAGGCAGCTTTTTTATTTAACCAATCAAAGCACAGAAATACAGATGAACCCTCCTTCATAATACATTTGGAATTTTATGCTAGATAGACATGTCTGCTCTCCATTTATTCACTTTTTTTGTTTTATTTAATTTTCATGTTTTTCAGTCTTTCTGGGTAACACAGGCTAACTTGAAACTCACTTTGTAGTATAGGCTAGCCTTCACATTGTAATCCTCTGGTATCTATGCCTTGAGTGCTGGAATTACAGGCACAACACCACGCCTAGACGATCATTGGATTAAATCACTGTGGATTCAGAGATGCTTTATTTTATATTATGGGATATGATTTATCAAAATACTGCTTAAATTTTTTTCAAGAGACTATCATACATCTCAGGCCATTCTTTGAACACTTTATGTAGCCAAGGATGACCTTGAACTTCTGACCCTCCTGCTTCCACCTCCTAAGTGCTGGAATGTGTCTTCACAGACAATTGATACAGTGCTGGGAATCAAAGCCAGGGGCTTCATGCATGATCAGTGAGCAGTCTACCGGAAGAACAGCATCCCCACCCAACACTATTTAGTTTTGTTGCTCAGATTCTCCAGTATCAGACTGGGGTGTGGAGGTGCGTGCCTGTCATACCAGTCCCTGAGAGCAAGATAGGAAGACCACAAATGTGAAGCCGACCTGGGCTGCAGAGTGACACCGTGTCTCAAAGCGTCAAGAGAGGAAACAAACAACAGCCATGATTACCCACGGGAAGAGTCTTTAGAAGCTGTTTCGGCTAGTTCCTGTAGCTTCTCAGCATGGCTGTGGGGCTTTGGTCTGTCTGATTCAAGCACATGCTTACCTCTGGCACTACAGAAACTCCAGGGGCATCTCATGTTTCCTGCTCAAGTCCTTAAGTCAGCCATTTTTCTAAGGGCTCCAGGTTCCTTTGGCTGAATTTATTAATAGAAAACAAGACATAGGCATGAAGTATTTTCATATCCCACAGGATACCACGGCTCCTAGGCCTTAGCCGACAGAGTAAGAAAATGCTTATGTGTGTGCTAGTGCATACAACATATGTTGTTAATATGCCTGTGTGTGATCTGCATGTAATTCACCGGTCACTCCATTACCTCCTTCCTTCCACACTGCACAGTAAGATACCTGGCTCCTGCCCCTTGCCAATCTAACTACTAACTATTTAGCTCCATGTGGGAGAGGGGGACAGCATCCGAATGTTAGTCCACGCCCCATGGCAGACGACTTCATCAGGCATGGTGCAACTCTGACGGACAAACCTTTATCTCATAGACACCGCTCATTTCCCGAGTCACGTGGACCCGCATCTTTGCTCTCACTCTGCAGTGGGCTGCATCACCCCATGCTGCTTCTCCTTCATGTCTCCAAGCTTCTATATTTAGAAATACCCATTCTAGCCAGGCAGTGGTGGCCCACACCTCTAATCCCAGCACTCGGGAGGGAGAGGCAGGAAGATCTCTGTGAATTCAACACCAGGCTGGTCTACTGAGCAAGTTCCAAGACAGGCTCCAAAACTACAGAGAAACCCTGTCTTGAAAAAAAAGAAAAAAGAAAAAGAAAAAGAGAAAGAAACACCTTTTTGTTTCCCCAGTGTTTTTTTCACTGAATAATATGATATTTGCTGGATGGATATACCTGATTTGCTGATTTGCAAAAACGTGCATTGACGACATAAGTTTTCAGATCAGATGAGTAAATGCTTAATATGATTTTAGGGTCCTCATGTTAACTACTTTTGGGGATACACAAACGAACAACTACCCATTCCATTATGGGCACCAACAACAAACACTAGAAAGAGTTGTAATGGTCTGCTCTGTCCCTTTAAGAGACAAGCCACGCCTACTGCCTCCCCCTGTCTGCTGAGGCAAGCTGATCTTTGGTTTCCAGCCTGAGTGCCTTCTCTTTTCTGTCTTTCCTCCAAGAGGCAGCTTCTGCCTTGCTCCATTCTCCCCACTTCTCCCCTTCCCCCGTCTCTCTCTCTGTTTCTCTCTGCTCTTCCCCTGTCTCCCATTACCTCCTCCCCTTCCCTTCCATCACCCACTAAATAAATATCCAACCTCACTCTGCATGGCATGCCTATCCATATCTCTGTCTCTCACTCACTGCATGGCTCCCTGCCCAGGAAGAGCTGCCTTCAGAGACCTGCGGTGTTGTCTCATGGTGTGTCCATCTGTCTGTCTCTCCTCATGGGACTCGCTGCCCGTCATGGCCCACTGCAGCCACTTGATGAACCGTGCCATCCCTGCTTGGGACTGGTTATTCTCAGGACCCGCTCCCCGCTGCCACTGCGTGGGGACCTGCAGCATTTTTGCCACTGCAGCCACTTGGAGATCTGCAGCATTTTTTCTTAACTCATTACATTGGTGCTGTAAGACTCAGGAGGCTCTCCCGCCCTGAGCCCCTCTCCTGGGGTCGGGATCCAGAACTGGGTATTTTTCTACAACCATGTGCCCCATCTGTGCTCCATCTGCCTCAGCGCGATTTCTACGCACACCGCTGGCTTCAATCGGTGAGTTCCCCATTCTGGTCAGTTTAACCATTTCTCTGAACCCAAGGAATTGACCATTGAGCTCCCAGAAATCTTCTGGTGTTCCTAGAAATGGAGGGCAGCCCCCAACCATGGTCTTTACGGCTACGGTTGCGCCCTTCACTGACATTCATCTCTGGATTGCTTCCCTTAGCTACAATTGTGTTTGGACGACCCGGAGTCCCTCAGATTCTTCTTTTTCTCTTTATTCTTTTTCTTTTCTCCCTCCTCTCCCTTGCTGTAAATGGTTGCTCGGAGCGGCCCCTGGCTTCTCTAGCTTCCAAGTCGCCCCAACCGGATCCAGTCAGGCTGTAGCACCCCACCTGCAGGCAGAGGATGCTCTCCTACAGGTCCTGTGATGTTCGCTGTCACTTTAGACCCCGCCTATATGGGGAGATGGCCGTTATAGGCACTGTGGTGTTGCCATTTTTGCGGATTTTCACAGTTTTAGCTATGGGTAGCAAGCCATCCCTGTCAGTCAATCCAGCCTTCTCCTGGGATAAATGCCTTTTAGAGGCCCTAAAATCCCAGGCCTTACCTACTTCTTCAACTCCTACCCTCACTCCACCGGTGTCCCACCAGCTCCACTTTTTAAAAAAATATTTATTTATTTATTATGTATACAATATTCTGTGTGTATGCCTGCCGGCCAAAAGAGGGCCCCAGGACCCCATTACAGATGGTTGTGAGCCATCATGTGGTTGCTGGGAATTGAACTCAGGACCTTTGGAAGAGCAGGTAATGCTCTTAACCTCTGAGCCATCTCTCCAGCCCACCAGCTCCACTTTTATGGGAGCTTTCTAACTACTGTCAGTGCATGTGCAAATGGAAGGAATTTCCTCAAACTGTCCCTGCCACCACTACTGCTGCCAACAAGATTGGTTGGATTCATGAGGCGGTTGTTTTCAATTCCAGCCTTTTGCTCCCCATCATGGCTTGTGGCATGGCGGCTCAGCCACAGGGCAGATCACACCTCTAAGTCTCTCTTATTATTAAAATTAAAATCCCAGCAGCTCATAAATTGTGGCTTTTCCATACAACATGTGACCGCTGCCATTTTGACTGAGGTCAGGTGACCTTACCACCATCTTAACTGAGAGCCAGATCAGGTGACCAAGTTCTGCCATCTTTACTGAGGTATGCCCTGCCTGGTTCCCCAGTGTTAACTCTGTTACATGGGTGACCTTACCACCATCTTAACTGAGAGCTAGGTCAGGTGACTAAGTTCTGCCATCTTTACTGATGTATACCCTGCCTAGTCCTGTGATTTACTTATGTTTTTGTCTCTAAATTCCTCTTGCTGACTCTGTTGTATGTGTGTTTTGCTCAGTGCCATGACTTGGTAGGGTCCACCAAGAGTGAAGAACACTTCACTCAAT
>JAQHUG010000027.1:457908-471664 GCA_028555095.1 Dicrostonyx torquatus
CCACATGGTGGCTCACAACCATCTGTAATGAGGTCTGGTGCCCTCTTCTGACCTGCAGACATATATACAGACAGAATATTGTATACATAATAAATAAATAAATATTTAAAAAAAAATAAGAACAGTCAATGCTCTTAACCACTGAGCCATCTCTCCAGCCCGACAGAGTGCTTCTTAAGGTTACATACCACCTCTGGCCTTCTCTAGCGTGTCCTATTCAGATTTTTTGCTTATTTTTTTCTGTTTTTGTGCATGTATATGCATGCGAGTTTGTGTGCGGAGGGGGTGGGTACACCGCCCTGGGCTAAAGCTCAAACCCAGGATGCACTGCTCTCCCAGCTTTAGGTCTCATGGTTGAATAAGACCTTTGGCCAGTCTCTTGGCTCAACATGAGTCTCCCTTTAGACTACAGGGAAAGGAAGCCAGGGGAAGGGAGGAGCAGATATTCTGAAAAGGGGAGGTCTGTGCAAGATGTAGAGATGGGGTTAGGGACATGTGACTAGAGCATGGAACAGAAGTTACCTCAGGGGAGGGGCCATTCCACAGCAACAAGATGAGAAGAAGAGCTAGCAGCAGAAAAAGTTGAGTGGAAAAACGGCCCAAGGAGCCATCCCAGAACATAAGCTGGTACACAGTAAGTGGGAACTGGGCTGGTACTTCAACTGCTTGCAAGCCTGCCTGATCTGCAAACCTGGCACAAAGAGCTAGGCATCGTTACAGTCCATGCTTATAACCCAGGCTTGGGAGGCTGAAGCAGGAGGTTTGAGAATTCCAGCCTAGCCTGAGCTACAAGGCAAGACCTTGTCTCAAAACAAACTAACAACAGCAAAACCCCAGGCAAAGATACCAACAAAGAAGAAGGAAAAGACTCAAAGGAGGTGGGGCAGGAGACCTGCATGGTGCTTGGTCCAAGGGACTGTGTCTGAGACCTCCCTGCCCCAGGAGGATCAGAAAAGGAGCATGGATGGAGTTTCCCTTGGGCACACCCCCTCAGTGGACTAAGGGAGACTCTGTAATGTGGGGTCTCAGTCACTGGGCTCATCAGGTGTCCAAGTCCTGTTGGATGCCAGTACCTGGTGGATGCATCGTTGTGTGCTCCTTGAAATTCTGGAGGGTACTGGGTGTGGTTGGAGACACCTTTAATCCCAGCGCTCCGGAGGCAGAGGAAGGATCTCTGAGTTCGAGGCCAGCCTGGTCTACAGAGTGAGTTCCAGGACAGCCAGTTATACATAGAGAAACTCTGTCTCAAAAAACCAAAAAAAAAAAAAACAAAAAACAAAAGAAACAAAACAAAACCAAAAGACAAACAAACAAACCAAAAAAATAAATAAATAAAAGATTTTGGGGGTGAAGAGAATGCAGGCTTGGGGATCCATTAGCAACCTGCTGAGTTGAGGTCAGAAGGGGGCACTCTCTGAGATCCCAGGTGATTATGTTGCAATAATTAACATGATGGTCCAAGTTTACAGTGTACCCCATAGGGCCACCAGGAAAGTGGAGAGCAGATACATGGGTTCCCAGTGGAGACCTCAGAGGAAGGCTGAGGTTGGTGGAGGAGGGGAGAGCTCAGGTAGGCAGTCAGAAGTGAGCTTGGGAGGGGGTGGGTATCTGCCGGCACTTTAAAGTCTCCTTCCCATCCCAGATCTTATCTCTGGGTGCCTGTCCCTGGATGGAGCCTAGCCCTGCAGCACCCAGTACTCTGGGGAAAGAAGAGGGGCAGATCAAAGGGCAGGCGCCCGGGGAACCTGAGATACTTTCTTTGTCTGCATCCTGGAGATCCCTGGCCTAGACAGGATGGATGGAGCCCTGGGCCAGGGGCTGGGAGGGGAGGGGTCCACACAGAAACCAAATCCTGTGCATTTACTGTGGACAAAGAAAGGTGTTGGAGAAGGGTCAGTGTCTCCTTGCCAGCTGCTCTAGCTGGAAGCATCCGGCCTGGTCGTGCACCTTTTTTTCATTGAAAACCCAAGGCCACTCACCAAGTCTGCCTTTTAGCTGATTCTCAATTATTTATACTTGGGGGACTGGGGATAAGAGTGGATCATGAAATACACACACACACACACACACACACACACACACACACACACACACACATCACCCCAACCAGCTCCATTCCCAGACACTGTGACCATTCCTGTCCCCTTTGGAGAAGCTGGCAGGCCATTTGGGTGTAACCCTATCCCATGCTCTGGGTTCCCCCACATCTGGGCTCCCCCAGCTGCTGACCTACCCTGGTGGCTGGAACCCTTCCTCCACAACTGGCCTGGGGGCAAGAATCAGAGAAGAGCTAAGGGGGGCAGCTGCTGTCTGGGCTGTCTAAGCTTCAGGTGGCGCCAGCCCTGTAAGGGGTGTGTGTGTGAGGACAGGGGTGTTTGTGTCATTTCGGGGCTTGCAGTTGGCTCTGGGATTGGGGTGTGTGCTTGGGACAAGTTTAGCATTGTCCCCATGTTGCCCCGGAGTCTGGGAATCCCAAACCCTGTGCTCCCCAAGCCACCGCTGGTCTCTGTTTGTGTTAACTGGGTTAAGCACTTCAGGTACCAGGCTGTGCCTTGTGTTGGAGACAGTGGGAAAGGGATGGGTAAAACTGGGAGGAGGAGGTAGGGGCAGACCGGAGTTCAGCTTCCTCTTCTCTTTGGCCGTTCTGTGACTCTGCCATCGCCTGGTCGGTTCTCTGGGACTGCTGTATTTTTTTAGGCTTCCCTGTGTCCACTGCTGAGCATGCACAACTCAAAACGACACCAGTGTGACACGACTATCCCATGGACAGCATCCAGGGGTAGGATTCAGGGTCTCCTTTCAAGGTCATGGACATTGGCACACTTCAGTTTCTGTGATTTGCTCAGTGGCCACCAGCCTGGAGCTGCCATTAGCTCCTAGAGACCGAGGCCATTCCTGTCCCTTACCCTGAGGCATCTCCAGGCTCCCGCAAGTAGGGAAAGCCATTTCTTCAGGTCCAGCAAGAGCACCTCTGTCTTCAGGGAGGGCCTCTGTCCTCTTCTTCACTTGAGGAAGTCAGGTCCACCCAGAGTTGCCTCCTCTGATTAATTAAATCCACTGACTTTGGACCCCAACTCACCATCACAACCATCACCTGGAACACATTTCATCACTGGAAGCAAGTCACAGGTCATGTCACACACATCAAGAGGGAGGAGATTACATGAAGGTGTAACCCAGTGGAGAGTTACCACGCGAACCTATGCCAGCCATTCCACCAAGGTCATTGACACCTCTGGGCAGCTCCTTCCAGAAAGGGACTGACTGGTGTTCTCACCTGCCCCACCCCCACCCCCGCAGGAGGAGGCTGGGTCTGGACCTTCTCTCAGCTCTGACGCAGTAAAGGGTATCCAAGTGTACAGGCAGCTGAGGTCTGGACCCTGAGCTCTGGGACCCCCCTTCTTATGGGGGAGGCCAGCTCCACATACCTAGGTCACTTTTGGGCTCAGGGTGTAGTTCAGTGCTTATCTGGTGTACAGAAGGCCATAGGTTCAATCCCCAGCAACTTACACAGACATAGCTCTGAGTTTTGTCGGGGTTGGGAGGGGAGAGAGCTATTCTAGCAAAAACAACAACTTAAGTATCATACATCTGGGACACAGTGTCTGCGACAATACGGGGGAGGAGGTATGGGAATCAGGAAAGTGTGGACATTTGTGGCTAGGAAGGGCACATATCATCTCATCTCTGACATTTCCCAAGAATCCTACCCAAATGTCCCTTCTACAACAACCTAGACACTGTGTCAGGAGAGAGGAGATCTGGGGGTCTTAGAGACCATCCAGGGACAGCGATTATCAGCTACAGCAGGCTGGACACTAAAAGGGAATATCTACTGGGGATTGAGCTCAGCTAACAAATGCCAGAGGCCTACAAAGGAGGAGTCAGCCTGGATGAGGTGGAGCCCCATGGGTGGCACGCCTGGGTGAGGTAGAGCCCCAAATCTTTCCCAGCTCTGCCACACATATCATCAGCCTGGAAGCCACTTCTTTGTCCTTTATTCTTATTTTCTTTCTCCAGTGAGGACCCCAGCATCTTCCCACAATCCATCATTTTGAAAGAAGAGTAATTACTGGTCCTCCTGCCCAGGAGCTAGCGGGACAGCTGTACATCTCCAGACTATGGAGTTCTTGGGTGGTTCACCTCGCAGTGGGGAATTCAGAAGCCCAGGGGCCCTGTCTCACTGTCTCAATGCCCAGATGCTCTCACACTCCCACAGTGCCAGACAGCCCCAGACAGCCTCGCAGCTGGACTGGCTAGCTGTGGATAGCTGAGCAAGGAGGGCAAGAAGGGGACATCTCAGAGAAACAAGCAGACTTGGTAGGGGGTGGCTTAACCCTCGCTCTCCCAGGATGGACCCAAGGAGTCCCCTGTAAAAACTGTTGTTCCCTTCCCTCTGTTGTGAACTGCCCTGGCAGACTGTCTAATCGGGGACTGCCATCTTTGCTGCAGATCATTCATTCATTCCTGCAGAATCCTAAGACACAGACTTCACCCCCAGGTTCAATCATTCATTCCTGCAGAATCCTAAGACACAGACTTTACCCCCAGGTCATCCATTCATTTCTACAGAACCCTGAGACAGACTTCACCCCCAGAGAGCCAGCATTTGGAGGTTGCTGTCCAGTCAATGGTTCCCCCTCTGATTTCCGATATCCTTCAACTCTGAAACAGAGAAACAGGAAATGAATATGGTTGGAACCAGAACAGGATAAACAGCTGTAGCCGGGTGCGGAGGACACTCCAGAGGCAACCCAGCTCTGGTCACAGCTCCCCAGTCATGTTCCTGTCCCTAGACAAGGCGTAAGGTATCTGCTTTCTTGTAAAATAACAATAAGCATTTCTTGTAAAATGACAGCGACCAACAAGGGGTTCTGGGAGCATCAAGGGAGGTGACCGACACCTGCAGACACACTGAAGTGCTCTTGAGCACTACCAGCTGTGGGTGTGACAACAGGGCCCACTCTGGTTTGTAACCGGCTCAGCCATCTGGAGCTCATGCTGAACACACAAGCAAATCACGGACAAGTCTGTCCTGATGTGACAAGTGACAGGAAGACATCAAAAAGGGACTGGGCTGAGGAAGAGTCAGGGCAGGGAGGGTTGGGCTGTGGGGTCTGTCCCAGTGCTGAATGCAAGGCCCTGTTCCAAGACCACGGCATCTTGACAAATACTGAGAGATTCACGGGGTTACAGGAGCACAGAGCAGGGGTCTTGCACATCCCAGGCAGGCAAGGGAAAAGAGGCATGGGGTTACTGGAAAGGTCGGAGTATGAGACTGGGGGAGGGACAGCGAGTTAGACTGTGCGTAGGGATGGAAGGGAAGACTGGGAATGCCAAGTGCAGAACTGGGGTGCCCTCGAGAGCAGTAGGGAGCCATGGAAGGTGTGAGGCCCAGGAAGGAATGTTTAGATGTGAGCTTGGAGAGAAGGAATTGAAGGGCTGGCTGGAAAAGAGGTTGGGAGCCCTGGTAGGAAGGGCAAGGAGCTCCTGGTGACAGTCAGTGCTGCTGAAGACAGTGGATCTGTTTTCTCGCTGAGGCCGGACTGTGTTTCTCAAACCACGCTATTCAATTCCACATGTTTCATGAACACCTGCCACAGGCCAGGTTCCACTCTGAGGGCAAGAGGCAGCCTAGACCTCTCCAGGTGAGTCTCAGGGATTTCAGCCTACTGGAGGCATACCAACACTGACCAAAGGCAATGGAAGGGATGGTTATGGAAGAGTGGGCGGGACTGTCCCCCTTGGAGTCCCTGAGAGCAGGGGCCACACTTCCCTTGTGCATTGGTGTAGCCTGAGGTCAGAGCTGGGCATACCCTGTGAAGCTGAGCCCTGAGAAGAAGGGACAGTTCTCTGCTGCTGTTGGAGCTGAGGTCTTCCCCAGGCCTCGCTTCTCACCAGCTCCCAAGGGACCAGGACAGACACAAGCAGCCCTGTGGTTCCCAAACACAAGCCTCTTATGTATCCTACCAGGAGCCTGTGACTCTGGGGAGTGGCCAGGGGCTTCATCTCAGAAGTGTCTCTCTGGGAGTGACTACCCAACTGAGGGTCCCTGAAGCTCCCACTATCTTCTCCAAATTCCAGCTCTAACTGTCTATTGGCTCAGTCTCTCAGCTCGCCCAGCTGCAAATGCCACAGAGACTGCTGAGTGGGACCAGCAAGGGCTCCGAGCTGAAGCTAGAAGTTCACTCTCGTGGAACAGGAACAGGCTAGGGACCCGAAAACATATAGGAAAGGCCTAAGACAGAAATGGCAGGGGTGGGGGTGGTTGTAAGGTGCTCTCAGCTCCTGCGGGCCACTGACAAGTCATGTCCATTCTGTCAGCCTCGGTTTCCCACGCTGTGATGGCCAAGGGGTAGTCATTACAGCCTCTTCTTTTGTCTTTCACATTCTTCTTGAATTTCAACCAGGCCTTTGGTTAAGCCTGAGGCAAATCGGGATGTCTGTCCACTGTCCCAGACCTAAGGACAATACCGAACCCTGCCTTTAAGAGGCTCCTGTGTGACCACGGAGACAGCCATTGCTCTTAAGAGGGAACCCCAAGGCTGAGGGAGTACACAGCTCCTGCCTGCTTCCAGGGGCCTCAAGTGAAGAAAATCGCAGCCTCTGCCTCAGGGAAGAGAAATACCACATAAAGACTGGATCTCCAGCTTCAGAGGCAGCTGGACCCCCCCCCCCCGGTTGTATGTGGATTGACAACGTGGGGGAGCATGTGGGGCCTGGAAACCAGGAACCCCCGGCTAGGTACCAATGTGGGAACGGGGAAGGAGGGCCCTGCTGGAACTGGAGCCCATTTCTGGGCAGCCCTTCAGAAGCTGCACCCCGGGCCTGGAGGCTGGGCATTGAGGCCAAGGATCTGAGCTGGTGAACCCCCTTTAAGGATGGTGTAGACCGCAGGTGAGGGCTGGCGCGTGCGCTGCCTGAGCAGCGCGTGTGCTGGAGTCAGGCAGCGCCCTCCTTGGCACCGGCACAAACACTCTAGGCCTTGCCTGATGGCTCTGCGCTGAGCCATCTCAGGTCCGCTATAAACAGGGAGTCAGGGAGGGCCAGAAAGCTCCTCCACCTCCGTGGTCTGCGCTTTGAAAGCCAAGGAAAACCCCGAGGAGCCCTGCAAGCCCATCTCGGGGCCCCGTCTACCATTGATCCCTCACTCTGGCAGCCCAACAACTGGGCCTGACTAGTGAAAGCAAGCCTGGCCAGCTGTCACTGTGACATCCATTCTCCCCGGTAGAGTCTGGGAGCTCCTTTCCCCTATTTCTACCCTCCCCCCACGGCCACCTCACAGCTGGGAATCAGGCTTAGCAGCAGCTGGAACCCTCCTGTGAGATCTCATGGGAGACTCTGGGTCTTGTGAGGTTTTAAGCCTGAGCCCACAGACTTTCCACCCCTCTTGCCCCCAGGGCTCCAGAAAGGTCCCCAGGGCCCTGCTTATTTACATGTCACTTACATCCGATTTGCATGTGTTTCGTAGTTGGCCATTTCTAGGCAACCCTAGAATTGCAAATTCACAGGATGCGGAACCTTTTCTTATTGCTGGCTTCTCTACAACCCATCTTGATCAGAATGCCTCCTAAGATACTGGCCTCACACACACACACACACACACACACACACACACACACACACACACCTCCAATTGCACCATTACAGAGTATGCATGCACGCGTGCAGAGTGTGCCCAGCTTTGTGCACATGTGAAAACAGAGTCCCGAGCACCCACCTTTGTACTCATTATGCCCCGTGAATGTCTCACTTACGCCAACACCTGTGGTCATATGTCTTCACATACGCTTTTGTCTACGTCCCCAGAGTCTCTAGTGCATTTTACACACACAGTGAGCAGTGCATGAGCTCACACATCTCAGGACCCCCCAGGCTTGTTGAGGTGGTCTAAGCTGCAGGCCCTTCCCACTCCGCCTGAGCCGTCCAGGCAGTGGCCATCCTGTGTGACAACTGATTCAGCAGCTTAGATGCCAGTGGGTCCCAGAATTCCAGTCAGACTGGCTGTCCTTGAGTCAGCCAGCACTTCTGGTTGTAACTCCATTGTTACCCTTTCTTTTAAACACCCTAACACTTCATCAGGTAGCGTGTTAGCCTTTTCTTACTATATTTTAACAAAATGCCAGAGCTAGGCAAACTTGAAGAGAAGTTTGTTTTGTGAAGGGTCCTCTTGGCTAGGTCACATGGAAAATGACAATGGCAGAAAAGATAATCTTGCCAGACAGGAAGAAACAGGGCTGGAAGCAAGGATGAGACTCAAGACATTTTTTTGGCGGGGGATGGGAGTAGGATCTCAGTCTTTAGCCCTGGATAGCCTGGAACTTGCAATGAAGATCTGGCTGTTCTTGAATTCACAGAGATTTGCCTGTTGCTGCCCCCCAGTGTTGGAATTAAATAAGATTTTTCTGTTAATTAAAAAAAATTGTGTGTGTGTAAGCGTACATGTGCGTGCACATGATGGGAAGAGCATATTGTGCATGTGAGGGTCAGAGGTCAACTTTTGGAGTTGGTCCTCTCCTTCCACCTTTTTGTGGGTTCTGGGGCTTGAACTCAGATCATCAAGCCTTTGCAACAAGAACTTTTGCCCACTGAACCATCTTGCTGGCCCCTAGGCTTGGAATTCTTATTCTATTTAGTAACTTATTTTTATTTTCTTTATATGCATACATGTGGAGAGTTACCTAAAGACCTCCCACCAGATTCCACTTCTCAAGGATTCCCCAGCCTCTCCCATCGCCATGTGGGGAACAGAACCAACACATCAAACTAGGGAGCAACCAAACTACAGCAGAAATCTGCCATCTGCTGGGAGCTCCCCGCTTCACCCGCCACCAACTCCTGCTCCCCTGTACCTCATGGTCTTCCCTCTTCCTAGATGGGTTTCCTTTTGTGGCTCCCTGAAAAGCTCCTTCAAATCCTGGGTCAGTATGTCAACTCTCTCCCAGCCTTACCCACAAAACTCACTGTTGCCCACAGGGTGCCTCAGAGTCGGAGGAGCACAGTGGGAGCCCCGCCCTCTCCCAGGGTTTACCAGCTGAAGTCCTCCATTAATAAAGATGAGCACACGTTCCTGGAACCTGGGCTTACATGGCAAGCACTTGGTTTGCATTACACTGTGTTTATTTCTGGAGAAGAGAATGGGCACCGGAGCCAGACAACGCTGCTTCCACCCCTCTCTGCTGAGTGCCTTCGGGTGTCACAGCCTCTCTAGACCTTGGTTCCCTGCCCATGGGCTCACCAAGCTGATTAAGAGGATTCAAAGAGTATTTGAATTTGCGACCTGAATTCTGGTGTTACTGAGTAATAAATACTGGTCTGCTTCTGAGGATGCTCGCTTTGTGCTCTGTCTGGCCAGCCCATGGGTGATCTAAATCTACACAATGGAACTGGCGACAGAACAGGTCCCGAGCTTGTAGCCAGGATGTGAATCAACCCATGGGACACAATCAGAGCTTACCTGACACCATCCAGACTTAACCTTCACAGCTGCTCCATCATTTAATCCCATAGTTGTTGGCCCATTCTGCAGGTAGGGAAAGTAAAGCTTGGAAGATATAGGGGCTTTCTTGCCACAGCTGCACAGTAAGCAAGTTTTTTGTCAGGGTCATAACCACCATAACCTCCTGTCATCCAGGTCGGGGTCAGGATGACCCTGGGTACAATCAGAGGCCTAACCCTGGACTTCCTGGTAGGGTCTGTCTGCACAGGTCCATGCCACTCCCTACATCTTAAGTTTCAGCAGCTGGTGACAACATGGGGCATCCCGAGACATTGCCCATTGGCCTGATCCCCACAGCTGACAGAGAATTGCACATGGAGGGGCAGAGACAAGGAGAGGTCTTGAGGGTGAGTCTTTGTACTAGTGCAGGGTGCCCTCCAACATGTTATGTGGATGAGTTTTGCTTACATGGATGTATGTGTGCCTGGTGCCCATGAAGAGCAGAAGACATCAGATTTCCTCTAGCTGGAGTTACAGACATTGTGAGTTCTGGAAATGGAACCCAGGTCCTCTGGAAGAGCAGTGCCTGCTCTTAACCACTGAGCCATCCCTCCAGGCCCACCTCACATCCGCTTGGCTACAGATACTTCCTGCTCCACATGCCACACAGCTGAGGATGCTGGGCGCACTTCCTGGGAGCTGGCCCTGGAATACCCTTCCCAGCTTCCCCAGTAGTGGGCCTGGCCTTACTCTCATGGACTCCCCCACACTCTGACTTTGGGCTACCGCCTAACAGAGCCCTCAGTCTTCGGTGGAAAGAGGTGTGAGGCAGATAGTCAGAATACCAGGAGGTACAAACTGGGCAACTGAGAGGTGGCAGAACTTCCATTGACAGTGGGAGATAGAGACACAAACGGACAGGGGTGTAGCAGGGTTGGCAGAGTGCTTGTCTAGCACGCAGGAGTCCGTCCCTCCCAGCCCCACCTCCCCACCCCCGCATAGCTCAAAATCAGATATTGTAATGCATGTGTGTCATTCCTGGCACTTGGGACAGAATATGGTGGCAGGAGTATCAGAAGTGTGAACGTCACCTTCCGTCACAGGAGTCCAAGGCCTGGGGTACCTGAGGCATTGTCTGAGAGGAGAGACCTGGGGCAAATAGAGACTGAGACAGAGACAGAGTCCCGTGATTCTGCCAGGCCTTGGACAACAGAACCGGTGAGGTCTGCAGTAAGGACGGGAGTCAGACATGACACTGGAGCCTGCAGTTCCCAAATGATCCAGCCGGATACCTCTCCCAGACCAATTCTGGGCATCAGAAGTTGTGGGGATTAGGGAAACCAGGATGGGGAGCTCCTAGGGAATATTTGAAGGGGCTGCAGTCACACAGGGAGGACTAGTCTTGAGTGTCCACCAGGCCTGGGTCTCTCTAGCCCTGTCCCTCTGCCTACTGTGGTGGAAGGTCCCTCACTCCAGCTGTCCTGCCACAGGAAAGGAGGTCACAACCAATTTAAAATACTTGAACCCATGTCATATGTAGGGGAATCTCTAGGACAGAAGCCTCTGGGCGTTTCTACTTTTTAGAAAACATCCCACGAGACTTTAGAGCTGCTTTGAGAAAGATTATTGGATGAACACCTAGAAACCTCACCAAGAGCAAAGATTGCAGAGCAGGGAGAGCGGAGAGCAGGCTGGGGCATGGAAGGTATGACTTCTGAACAGGCTCCCGACCCAGCTTCATCTCTTTGACCCAAAGAAGCAGATACTGGAGTGTGCCTGGGCACTTGGGTTCCACCTGAGTAGATGCAAAGATCCCGCCGGGTAGGAGGTAGTGGAGCAAGTCCCCGGCCCAGCCCGAGTAGAGAACGATGCCGCGGTAACGCAGCGCCCTCTGCTGGCCAGAGGCGGAGCCTCCTCCCGAGGAATCTTCACAACAGAGGAAGACCCTTAAACTATTATGCTAACCCTTGTTTTATTACTAGGAAAATGAGATATGACTGACCATAAAAGGCTCTGGGGACACGGACATGTATGTATGGGCACCACGGGCTGTCTACGTTTCAGTAGTGGTGTCCCGGGATGGCGGGCCCCTTGCCACCTCCAAAGCCACACTCCCCACCCCACAATAAACCACATGAAGTCTACTGTGCAAAAGTAGCTTCGCCTCTAGCTCTCCTAGCATACTTCAGTCCCACAGTCTCAATCCCAATACCCCACTATCTCGCTCACCCCTCCACTCCCTCATCCCCTCCAGCGCTCTTCACTCCTCCAATCCCCACCCACCCCACCCCCATCGCCGCCTCAGGAGACACCTGTGCTCCCTTCTGCTGCCTTCTTGTTTAGTTCCCCAGGAAATGAAAACTTTAATTTCTTTTTTTATTAACTTTATTGGATTTTCTTTTTAATTATAAGTCAACGTACTACATGTCCTTTGTAATGAGTTAAACAAACCGGAGGAGTCTAAGGACAGAGCTGCTAGTGCACCTCTTTCCAGCGCACAGCCGCGAACAGGGACCTCTGGGGGCTGTTCCACCTGATGGGGCTCCACGGCCAGCCCCCCAACAGAGGCACCCACCGCTTTCCGGGCCCACAGCAAATTCTCTGAGGACTCTGTGGGCAGATGGGGGGGGCGAAAGGGTCTCAGGGGTTCTCTTTTACAGGCACAGGAAAGCCACTGAAGGCAGGGCAGGGACTTCTCTGGACCTGTGGCCTTGGACACTAGGATCCACTGGGCAGAGACTAGTTAGAGGTCGGGGCTGTTTGGCTGCCAGGTAGTAAACGAGGTTGATGCTGTAGGTTCCTTCTTTGTCATGAGCTGGGACTTACGCTGCTCTCCTTTTGGCCTTTGATTTTCCAGACCTTCCAGGCCTCAGTCTCTCTAGTTCCATAGCTCTGAAATAATTAGTGTTAACTGCTAACCTGACAGGATCTAAAATCGCCCCTGGGGAGGGTGGTGATGGACTCTGGGGGTTCCTGAGGGAGGGAGGTGATTATCTTGATTTAGGGAACTGAGGTGTGACCATTTCCTGGGATTCAGCCTGTAGAAAGAGAGAAAGGAGCCTACAGCAGTGTCCATTCCTCCTCCTGGCTGTGGACTACAGGACATGGTCCCTCAAGCCCCTGACTTCTACAGAGAAGGACTGTGGCTTGAACTGTGAGCTACAATGACCCCTTTCTCTATCATTATCAATGACCCTTATCTCTATCTTTCTCAGGTCAGGGTGGTGTTTTTTACATTAAGATTTCCTTACTTTCTGTAAATGAGTGTTATGCCTGCATGTGTGCATGTCTGATGCCTGAGGAGTGGGGAGAGGGAGAGGGAGTCCCTGAAACTGGAGGGACAGAGCAGCAAGCGCTCTTGACTGCTGTGCCACCTCTCCCACCCCATTAGAGAGCATAGCATCAGGAAAAGAAACAAGGCAATCCCTGGAGTGGCAGCTACTCCCTCTCTGGGCCTCCATCCTTGCCTATTGATTGGTCTTGACTCTTCCCACCTGAATGTAAACAGCACTTTACAGTGAGCAGCAAAATTCAAGCAGGGGATGACTGGATCAGAACCCAAAGTAACCATAAATATCCACATGTTCATACTGATACCAGAAGTGCCTGGCTACATCCCTAAGTGGAGCAGAACTCGAAACAAATTACACAGGTGTCTTAAGGGGGGAGGGGTTTGCCATGCCCACCCACCCCTTAGCTGTGAACTACAAATCCACCTTTCTCCTAAACCAGAGGTTCTCAACCTGTGGGTCGCACCCCTCATGGGTCTGCATATTAGATATTTATATTATGATTCATAACAGTAGCAAAATTACAGTTATGAAGTAGCAACTAAATAATTTTATGGTTGGGGGTTACCAAAACATGTGAACTATGTAAAAGGGTTGCAACATAAGGAAGGTTGAGAACCACTGGAGGGAAGACGGATTTCCCAGTGAGGAAACTAGGCAAACTACCTCAGCCAGGAGACCATGGTCACATCAGCATGTTGAACTGTGAGGAGAGTGTGGTCCCTGGATACAGTGTGATAAAAATGCCCATCTCAAGCCAGGCCTAGTGGTGCAAACCTGTGATGGCATCTGAGGCAGAAGGAAGGCAAGTTCAAGTAGGCCTGAGCTACAGAGGCCAGAGGATCCACGCTTTGCTTTACACTGGCATAGCTAGTATAAGAGGCCACGCCCAAGTGGGCGGGTAACTTAAAGGCTACTGGCTGTAGGAATTCCTACGGCACCTCCCCCTTTTGTTTAAATAAGAATTTTAAGCCTAGTACAAAATTATATACAATAAGAACAAATATCAGGTCTCAATAATTATCCT
>JAQHUG010000027.1:480368-542001 GCA_028555095.1 Dicrostonyx torquatus
TTTGGGTACCAGCACACACGGCAGTTTATAACCCTCTATAACACCAGTTAGAGGGGACCTGGCTCCCACTTCTGGCCTCCCTTACATACACACTGGCAAAACACACTCATACAATATAAATAAATAAATCTTGCCGGGCGGTGGTGGCTCATGCCTTTAATCCCAGTTCTGGGGAGACAGAGGCAGGCGGATCTCTGTGAGTTCAAGGCAAACCTGGTCTACAGCGTGAGTTCTAGGACAGGCTCTAAAGCTACTTCTCAAAAAAAAAAAATTAAAGAGATAGATAAACAAATAAATCTTTATAAAACTTACTCCTAGCTTTTCTTCTAATGTTTTTAGTTTCTTCTAATATGTTTACTTTTTTGCTTAGATCTTCAAGTCCCTTGGATCTGTCTTGTAGGTGGTGTCAGATGGTAGGAGGAGGCATTTGGCTTCATTTCCTGCCAGATGGATCACAATATGGCAGCCTTGTTTACAAGACAAATTGTTTTCCCCTAAATGATCAGGCATTTCCCTTTGACAAGTGTTTCCCCAGGGAAGCCGTCTTCCTCAGTTTCCCATGCTGCCAAGAGCACCCAGTTCACCTTCTCTAGAAAGACTGTGTCCGCCTCCCCCTCCCATACACATCTGGAACCCTCCTTTCTTCCATGGCTTCTCACAGAACTCACTCATTACTCAAGGCATGGAGTGCAACCAGGGTCTCAGTTCACCATGAGTCCATTCCTTTAGAAGAAGAACCACAAGGAGCCATGCCTGAGATCAGGGGACTTGGATGGGAGGCTGATCTTTCCATTTAAGGAAAGCCTTGGTTTGGGGGCTGGTGAGATGGCTCCAAGCCTGATGGATTTATAATTTATTTAATTTTATGTGCATTGGTGTGCCTGTACGTCTGTATACGGGTGTTGGATCCCTGGAACAGGAGTTACAGACAGTTGTGAGCTGTGTGTGGGTGCTGGGAATTGAACCCAGTTCTTCTGGGAGAGCAGCCAGTGTGCTTAACTGTTGAGCCATCCCTCCAGTCCTCAAGCCTGATAACTTTAGTTCAATCCCCCACAAAAGCTGTCCTCTGACCTCGGCACTGCTGTCCCACACAAATAAATAAGTAAGCAAGTGACCAGCAATAAATGACAAAATAAATGCAATTTCTAAATATGTCGGTGAAGTCAGATGAATGGAAGTCAGGGCTTGGTTTCTTTTGTTCACTTTTTAAACATTTTAAAATTTTATTTTGCGTGTGTGTATGTGTGTGTGCCATGACATGTCTGTGGAGGTCAGAGGACAAGTGAGGATAGGTTCTCTCCTACCATGAGGATTCTGGGGACTGAAGTCAGGTCATCAGACTTGGTGGCTGTGGGAGCCAGCCACGATAAGCTAAGTATGGGCAGGTCACCCAAAGAAAGTTCTTTACTTCCAACCATTATCACCTGCCAGAGTAGGACCCAGCCATCAATAAATTTAAATAGAGGCCTGAGTCTGAAGGGCTACCTGGTTGCAGGAAGAACCACAGACTGAGATTACCCGAGCCCCACCCAAAAACAGACCATCCAAAGGAAATGCCTAGCATTCCAACCGCTGTAGACAGGACCACCTGCAGCACACACTCATCAGGACACCTAGACAAATGTCAGCCAATCAGGGGTCCTGAACCTCAGAAACCCCTCTCCCCCACCTTTACTACTATAAAAAAAAACCCAATTCTATCTGAGCATGGGGCTCTCCGTTTATTTCAATATGTTGGGCACGCAGAGAGACTGAGTTTGCAAACTTGCATAAAATAAAGGCTCTTTGCTTTTACATACGGGACTTGGTCTCCTTGTTGACTTGTGCGGGGACTTCGCAGATTTGGGCATAACAGTGGCAAAGGCCTTTACATAGCGAGCCATCTCATTGGCCCATGCATTTGTTGTCATCTGTCTTCTTGATGACTGCTGGTTTGGCGGAGGGGTGGGGGGCGGGTGAGATGGATCTCAGTGTAGTTTTGCTTAACATCTCTCTGATGGGATGTTGAACAGATGTTCATGTATGTTCTGGACATTTGTAGTTCGCCATTTGAGAGCAGTCTGCTCGTTTTGTTAGCTTATTTACTGAGTCGGGGTGTTCGATTTTTTGTGTGTTCGAATCCTCTGCCATCTGTCTAGCTAGCAAAGATCTCCTCCCATGCTGTAGATTCTCTCTCTGCTCTCTGTTTCGTTTCTCTGTGTGGACATCTTTCATTCCAAGCATTCCCATTTGTCAATCGTTAATGCTGTTTCCTTCGTGCCTCGGGTCCTGTTCAGAAAGCCCTTGGCCGTGCTAATAGAGTGAAGTGTTTTCCCTCTGGCCTTCTCCAGCAGTTCCGAGCTTCTGGTCTAACATTAGGGTCTTTGAACCATTTGAGTTGATTTTCATAGAGGCTGAGGCATGGGCAGTTAGCCTCAGACAACATTTGTGTATCCAGTTTTGCTACCAACATTTGTTGAAGAGGCTGTCACTTCTCCACGGTACATTTTTAGTATCCTTGTTTAGAATCAGGTGGCGCCAGAGACAGGTGGATCTCTGTAAGTCTGAAGCCAGCCTGGTCTACAGAGTGAATTCCAAGACAGGCACCAAAGCTATACAGAGAAACCATGTCTCAAAACAAACAAACAAAAAAAAAAAAAAACCACACACACACACACACAAAACAAAAGCCAAATAATTAAATTAAATTAAAAAATTGGGTGGCTCTGACTGGTTGGGTTTATACCCAGGCCCTCTGTTCTCTTCCATTGATATATGTGTCTGTTTTTATGCCAGTCAGTGCTGTTTTTCTCACTATGGCTCTGTAGAACAATTTGAAGCCTGGTAAGTAGGCCTGGCACTATGGAAATCAATAGGGAGGCCTTCCCAAAGAAAATTAAAAATAGATCTACCCGCTGTGCCACACCTTTGCCTTTACCCCAAAGACTCCAAGCCAGGCGAGTGCAGAGATGTTCGCGCACCAGTGTCTATTGCAGCGCTACTGACAATAGCTAAGTTACAGAGCCAACCTAGGCAGCCATCAGCAGAGGGGCAGACGGAGAAAATGTGGTTTATGTACACAACAGAATTTTTCTCAACCATTAAGAAGAATAGGGCTATGTTGTTTTCATGAAAAAAATTTGATACAAGTGGAGATGGTCATAGTAAATTAATTGTCAATCTCACACAAACACCGCAGTTTTTGGCCTTTGTGGCCTAAAGCTTATGGGTACATAAAGTCATATATGTATAGCTGATATGAAAGTAGACGTGGGACAACATTGGGGGGACTGGGAGGAGCATATTGCAAGGTGAGGAACTACTCAGGGTACGTTATATAATTATCTAATTATATGCTTGCATGAAAATAGACTTATGTAACCCTGTAATGAAAAGAAAAGCCTTGGCAGGAATCAAGTTCTCAACTAGGTTTTGCCTCCGAGGGTGAACAGGTGTGTGCCCACCAGCCTAGGAGAGGAAGAGGTCAGGCAGAAGGCACAGCGTAGCAAGGTCAGGAAGGGCCTGGTAGGGGCTGCCAATGGCTCAGAGGCATGCAGAAGCAGGGAGGGGAGGGAGAGAAGCCTGAGATGCTGTCTAGATGAGCAGGGCTGGATCATGGGAAAGCCAGCCGCTGTGATGGAGACACACCCGTGGGTGTCAGTGAGGGCAAATCCGAGAGGTTTGACTGAAGACAGAAGACCCCACTCTGGATGGAACAGCAGGGTCTCCTGGGCTGGGTTTCCAGCCTGAGTAAAAACGGAGCTGAGCATGGGTATCCACTCTCTGCTTCCTGACTGTGAAGGCAACGCCTCCAGCTGCCTCCCACCCTAGCTGCCACAGCTCCCTACAATGATGACCCCGGCTCTCAAACCTGAGCCAAAATAAGCCCTGAAGTTGCTTTTTATTAGGGAATTTGACGAAACAACACGAAAAGTAATTAACACAGCAGCTAAAGACCTCCTGTCTCCTGAGAAGCCGGGACTATTCCAGCATGCCCACATCCCATCTGCACAAGTGTGTATGTGTGCATGCCTGTGTGTATGTGTGCCCGTGTGTGTGTGTGCCTGTGTGTGTGTATGCATGTATGTGCATGCATGCCCGTGTGTGTGTGTGTGCCCGTGTGTGTGTGTGTGTGCCTGTGTGTGTGTATGCATGCGTGTGCATGCATGCCCTTGTGTGTGTGTGTACCCGTGTGTATGTGTGTGCCTGTACTGCCAGGAACCTAGCACTCCTCTTTGATTAAGCACTGTTGCCCCAGACAACTTCAATTATTTATTTATTTTGTGGGTTTTGTTTTGATTGTTCGCTCTTGCTTGTTGAGACACAGCCTCACAAAGCTCAGGCTAGCCTCAGCCTCCCAGGCTTCTTGCTTCAGCCTCCCAGGTACTGGGAATCCATCTTTCACTATTATGCCCAGTCCCAAACAAATTACCTTTAACATACATTGAGTCAAAACACCCCCACCTATTAAATAATTAATAAATGTCAATGAGTGACTAAAGGGATACTTTGTGTCATTGGTGGAAAAATCAATACCCCTTGCCATAAATAAAATAAATGCAAAAACCTCAAGATATCTATTTGGTGACGGAGAGATGGTGCAGCCGCTAGAGCAGGCACAGTTTTTGCAGAGGACCAGGGTTAGGTTCCTGTCACGTCTGTACCTCTGGCTACAGGGACTCTGCTGCCTCTGGCTCCTCAGACACCTGCCCCACAAGCACATACCCAAATGCAGACACACACATGCCTGCCCCTAGTTAAAAATGATGAAAACGAAACACCAAGCCTGAAGAGTACTAGCATTGGTTCTTGGGGCCCTTGTCTCATCCCTTCAGGCCTCAGCGCTCTCGTATATAAAAAGTGGCAGTGGTAGGTGGGACCTGCCTCTTTGGATTGCACAGATAGGTGAGAAAATGCAGACCATGTCTGCTAACATGACTTGGCAAGTTCCCGACAGCAAGAAGACAACTGCATGGGCCGACCCTTCTGATTACCTCTCCAAACTCTGACTCCCTCTTGCTTGGGTTGGAAAAGGCTGGTGGGAGGGCAAACCGGGCAGCATCCCCACCCCACGAACAGCAGTGGAGTCTCATGGCCTGCCCTGCCATGTATTGGAGACAGGAGCAGGGAGGAGCAGACACGAAGCTGGCATGGGGATTCTCATGAGGGTGACGATGGGGCTCTTCAGGAGGCAGAACACAGGGGCCACTGATCATCAACCATGAGAGGCATGATTTTGCACCTCAATCTGGGAAAGTCAGTACTCACCAGAGAGGGGCTGGCTTATCAGGAGTGTGTAGACGCTGGCCTTCCACCAGCTTCAGGGCCCTGGCAGGCGGGGGCTGAGTTTGCATGAGATGAGTGTGGATAGCCACACTCTCATGGTGACCCAGGGCTGATCAGTGGCAGACAAGCCAGGTCTAGGTGTCTCTAGCTGCTCCTCCTGCTGCCTCTCCATTGCTCTCCTGCTCATTCCTTAGGCCTCATGGCTGCTGCTGCCTCTCCAGGAAGCAGCCTGGACTGGGGCCCTTTTCAGGCCGTGGCCATCCCAAAGCTTATCCACCTTTCTCCCATGTACTCTCATTGAAACCTGTATGCTAGCTTTTCTGTCACCTTGACACAGACTTGGGGTCACATGAGAAGAGGGAAGCTCAGCTGAGAAAACCCTTCCATCACACTGGCCTGTAAGCGAGCCTGTGGGGGCATTTTCTCGATTAATAACTTATGTAAGCGGGGCCACTGCTCATGGTGGGTGGAGTCACCCATAGGCACGTGGTTGAGGTAGTATAAGAAGGGTGGTTGAATATGAACCTGGGGAGCAAGGCAGTAAGCATCCTCTTCCATGGTCTCTGCTTGAGTCTCTGCCCTGACTTCTCAGTGATAAACTGTGACCTGGAAGTAAGAGACCCTTTCTTCCCCAAGTCATTTTGGTCACAGCGATAGAAACGCAGCTAGGACAGGCTGGAATTGCCAGAAAGGGAGTGATGATGACCTCAAACAATTTATAGAGACAAAACCTGAAAATCCTCCCCTTTGAGGCCCTAAGGTCCCAGGCTACCACTCACAGCCCCCATCCTTCCTGGGGCCCTAAACTCCCTCTGCCAAGTCTTGGATGGGATTTGGAATCCGATGACCTTAGATGTCATCTGCCCAGCAGAAGTCCCAGTCAGGGCTACTCTGGGGAGCCCTTGTGACCCCAAGATCTCAAGGAAGTATTGCTCCCCTTAACCACCATCCAAGGGAGCCCAGCAGAACCCCACCCAGAACGGCCTCTCAGCTAGCTGGCGGAAGCGCGCCGATGACGGTACAGTTATTCTTCCTTTGGTCGCCAGGCGTCGCTACAGGCCTGGAAATGGAGACCCCAACCAGGCGTGTCCACTATCCTGGGGAGTGGCCCCCGGACTTGTTGAAGCTCCTGGACAGGCCTGGCAGGTGACAAGACTCGGTCTGTGGAAGGAGCTGCCACGTGGGGTTCTGGCAACAATGTTCAGCGGGGGTTCAAAGAATCTTGAGTCCCTGAATTTGGACTGGTGTCCACGAGGCAAATCCGATGGCCCTGGGGACTGGAGAGTTTGGCGGGCCCTGGGAGCCCAGCGTCCCCTCTGTGTAAAAGAAGTAAAATTCCTCCCCGCAGGTGACCCATTTCACAATGATGAGCCTGAGGCTGTGTGCGCCCCAAGATGTACGACCTGCATCCATCCGTCTGTCCACTGTCTTCCCTACAGCCTGTCACCGACAGCGCGGCCGCCCTCATGAGCTCTAGCGTGGCAGTGACACTTGGAAATCTGCTTAGACAACAAATCAAAGTATTCCAATAGCTACCACTCATTCAGCACTTGCTGTCTGCCCGACATAGTTATTATCACCATGAAGAGCACAGAGGTAAATAACCTGCTCAAGATGGTGAACAAACCCAGGCTAGGGACCAGGCAATCTGTCTTTGGAGCTCAGGTGCACAGCGCTCCCCCCCCCCATTAATACCATTTTGGGGGCATGTAGGGCAAAGGAGTTCATGTAACCTAAGATGACCTCGAACTAGACATACATCTGAGTATGATCTTGAACTTTCGATCCTCCTGCCTTCACCTCCTAAGTGATGGCCACTCATTTTTCATTCTGTGAGGAGCACTAGGCAGGCACGGCGCCGCAGCGGGCGGCAAGGGGGCCTTGCCTTTCCCAGACTGCCCACCAGGTGGCGCGCCGACGCTACGCGCATCCTTGTACCACACCCGCGCTCAGTCTCTCCGCCCCCTGTAATGGTCTTGTTAAGCACAGTGATCTGGGTCCAGCCGACAGGTGGCTGAGGGGGTTGCCACTGACCTGGTGCCAGGTGTTGGCTCCGTGCCAGATGCCTGTTTTCTCCTCTTTGCTCTTCACCTCCCAAGATACTGAAATGCAACAGGAAGCAGCCCAGCTCTCCTTTTGTTCCGTTTACAAAGCACTATCACCAGTTACATCCAGACAAAGACCCGGGAAGAGAGAGAGGCTAAAAGCTCTTCACAACCTCAAGAAACTAAGATCTAGGGAGAGGAGAGACCAATCAAGATGGCGAGGGGTGGGTCTCAGAGCAGGACACCTAACCAGAGAAAATAGACTACGCTTTTCCCAGGAAAATGTTCCTTTGGATGGTGAAGGCTTGTGAAGCACTTGAGGTACCCCCCCCAGCCCCCGCCATCGCACCCGCCTTGGAGCCTAAGCCATGCACAGTTTAGGACTTTAGCAGTCTCCCTCAGGGCATTCCAGTCGAAGGTCCTCTGAGATCTCTTTTCTCATTACTTTCTACACAACAGCCTCTGAGCCCCACTGTGGCCCTGCCCTGCACCCCTGCCCTTTGTCGGCAATTCCCGCTGTCACTCCAGTGAGTCTCCAGGCTCACACACTGGTTTGCTTTTGGCAGTCTGACCTCAGCTGTCATCCATTTTCACAGTACCTCAGTCCCAATACCCACAGGCACTTCCCACACCTGTGTTCCCAAGGCCACAGAGCTGGGGGTCAACTCTGACCCTGTACCTTCTGCCTTTGAATTGACCTCCTTCACCCTCCCCCTTAGACACTTTCAGAGCCACCATCTCCTGTCCCCACTATCCCTTTCCTCACATTTCTAACCCTCTGGCCTAATTCAGGCTACCATCACCTCCTGGCTCACCCTGGCTCCCAGATCACCCAGCTCTCAGCTCCACCACACTCACAAAGACCAGGATGCCCTTTGGGATGCTATGTCCAGAGCACAAAGCCTGCATGAGGACTCATGAGCCACACACTGAGACCCCAGAGCTCAGCACTCTCACACCCCTGCCACAACCTGCCCTCCTTCCCTTGGGTCCCTCTTCCTGTCTTCCACACACTAGCCTTCTCCAGTTCCTCCCTCCTTAAGGCTCCCTAGGCTCCGGAGAGTAATCCTCCATCTCTTTGCCTAGAAGGCCCTACCCCAACCCCCTGGCAGCCCCGGGCCCTGTCATCCTTTGGACGACAGGTGAATCAGGACCCTTCTCCCTTCCTGTCTCTTGGAACTTGTCTTCCTTCAAAGCTAGGTGCCAGCATCTCAGAGCCAGGGCCTTTCCTTCTTATGTCTTCCATGTCTTCCTCCCAGCTCACATTCTCCATACAAATGAGAACTACAGTCTCCTGTCCAGAGCCATACTGCACACCAGCCAGGACCCGACATAAAAGTAGACACTTGATAAGTACCCATGGAACAAATGACTCTTTTATCTGCCCCCCTCAGAACCCCACTTTCATCTGTGGCTTTTCCTCGATCTGCTTCATCTGCCTAGAAGGTTCTTTTCTCCCCCTGCCGCTCCACACATACTTTCCCACTCATCTCTCTGGGATCCATGTCGGCCCCCCTATTTAAGTTTGGTTTTTCCTCCCTAATGCCCGATAGGAAACTTTCTATCCTTACTCTTTAAAATGCAAATTGCCATCTAAACGGGAGAGATTATTAATGATTATGAGCTAGCCTCTTCTCTCCCTCAGACCACTCCAGACAGTGGTTTAAGGGCAGTCACTGTCTGTCTGCCTTTCAAACATTCAGGAACTCTATCTCCTGCTCATTGGCTGAGTACAGACCAGAGGCCAGTGTCCTGTTTTCCTGGGGCTGCACTGGGGAGGCAAGGGGGAAACAACATAGATCAGACTCATCCAGAAGCAGGGAAGAGCATAAGGAGGTGACGAGCAAATGCTGGGCCAGGAGCATTTGGGTGCAGAGGGGGCTGGGCCTGGCAGGGGCACTCAGCCTCTTCCCTTCATTGAGTACCTGCTGTGTGCAAGGCATGCTATGGAAAGGACCTGAGCATAGAGAGATGTAGCCCTGAGTGACAGATACACCTTGGGAATCACCACTATGCCACCACCACGGTGCTTGGCTCAGAGGGCACTGTGTCTGTGTCCTGACTTTCCACTCTTTGCTTATGCCCTCAAGGGTCACCTTTCTCCTTTCCCTGCATTTCCAGCATTTCTTTGTTCTTTTGTGCTGTGGATCATCCCCTCCTTTCCAACACTCCCCATAACAGAGTCTTTCTTTCTTCTTCCCCTTTTAGACAGGGTTTTACATAGACCAGGCTGGCTGCAAACTCATAAAGATCTGCCTGCCTTGCCCTCCCAAGTGCTGGGATCAAAGGCATGCACCATGACACCCAGCCTTTCTTCCTACCTCAGATATGGTCTTGGGTAACCCGGCTGACTTCAGAATCACTATGTAGGGGTTGGAGAGATGGCCCAGTGGTTAAGAGCAATGACTGAGTTAGGCTGGGTGACATCTGCCTTGAATTCCAATAATGGAGAGGCCAAGGCAGGAGGATCTCTGAGGGTCTGAGGCTAGCCTCATCTACCTAGCTACATCCAGGTCAGCCATAGCTACATTGTAAGGCCTTGTCACAAAACAAACAAAAACAAAACCAGCAAAAAGAAGAGCACCAGCTGCTCTCCCAGAGGATCCAAGATCGATTCCTAGCACCCACATAGCAGCCTACAGCCAACCATCTATAATTCCAGTTTTAGGGGATGTAATGTCCTCTTCTGGCCTCTAGAGGCACCAGGCAAGCAGGTTGTGCACAGATGTGCAGGCAAACGTTAACAACAACAATTTAAAAAAAATTCTTCAAAATCTCTATGTAGCTGAGGGTAGCCTTGAACATCTGATCTTCTGCCTCCACTTCCTAAGTGCTAGAATTACAGGTGTGTACCACCATGCCTTGTTTATAGGGCGCTAGAGATGAACCCCAGGGCTTTATGTATGCTAGGAGAGCAAATCTACCAACAGAGCTGCATCCATATTTTCAGAAGGCTGGAGGCTACCTGGTTGGGGGTTAAAAGCTTGTAAAGATATACAGTACTGGGTTCCTATTCCCCCAATGAGGAAACCCGGGACCTTCATAGTGGAGGCTGTCACTCTGCCCCTCTGCTAGGCACATCCAGGTGAAAGAGTTCCTTCTCCTTCAGCCTTCAGAAAGGGCCTCGTGCGTGGCCCACTTTGCTCTTGGTTGCCTGCGCTTCCCAAGAACACCTGGGAATATTTTTCTTTCGCCAACTTTTTAAATGTCAGACTGCCCAGGACTCCTTCTCTTGTGCCTACATCTTCTCCAGCCCCCTCCATACTCCAGGGCAGACTTTCTGGTGCCCCTGAATGACCAACAGTAGCATAAAGATATGTCATCACCACAGCTGAGTTCCTCCACGACATCCTGCTCCACACACCAGAGTATTACCCCCCCCGCCCCCGTCTGTCACACAGCCTGTCACACAAAGCAGGACACTGCCTGGCACCCTCCCTGCATCTGGCAACAACCAAAGCCGGACTGGTTTTGTTCTTCAGGTCTGCCAGCTGCTGATGTCTTCAGGCCCCCAACCCGATCTTCTAATTGCTTCCCTTCCCCCTCCTCTTTCCAGTGAACTCTCCAAAAGCTGCCCAAAATGCAAGCTGGACTGGAACCAGTGCCTTCAAATCCTCCCGAGGTTCCCCACAAACGTGGGTCCAGACCCCTTCAGCTGACACATAAACCCCCAATGGCTGGTCCCTGCCTTGGTCTTCCCCTGGGAGAGGCACTCCCAGAACAGCAAAATGCTGTTATTTCTAGCTTCCCACACCCCCTGCAAGGAATAGCCCTTGCCAGACCTCTTAGATGGAAAGGGCAGTCCTGACCTTCCTGTCCCTCCCCCGCCTTTCCGGGTGCATCCTCAAGGCTTTCTGGAGACTGTGCCCCACATTCACTGCAGTGACTTATATTGATGGATTTTTCACACACAGAGAGGGGAGATCCTTGAGGGCAGGAACTGTGTTCCATTCATCTCTGGAGCCCAGGCCCTGCCCTGGTGCCTGGTACGGAGGACAGGCCCCACCAGTGGCTGATAGATGAAGGCAGAGAAGAAACTTGAAGGAAGTGGGAGCCAGGAGTGTCCAAGAGGGAAGCGAGGGCAAGCCTGGCAGGAAGAACAGCCGGAGCAAATGTGTGGGCAGTGCAAAAGCGAACCCTTCCATTTACTGCACTCCCACGATGCCCGCTAGCCATGGGGCTTGCACTGGGTTTACACGTTGTGTCTTCTTTCCTTCCCTAAATGACAGATCTGAAAACTGACGTCAGAGCCTGGAAGTAACCTACCCAAGGTCACACAGCGCATAGGGGTCTCGGGTGGAATCTAAGCCTGTCTGGCCCGAGAACAGCACTCCTGCTGGGCCACGCTGCTCTCCTGGGAGCAGGACTTGGAATGGGCAAGGAGTGGGCCCAGCTACACCTCTGCCTAGCTGAGAGCGGGAACAAGCTGCCCATGCTCAGACCAACAGCGTCTTCCTCCCAGCTGGACCAGAGGCTCCAAGGCCACACAAAAATTTACCTGCTTCTTCCTCCCCCGTGGCTTTGGGAATCTTTGTGCACAACACACACACACACACACACACACACACACACACACACACACACACCGGAAAGGCCCAGGGCATCCAGGAGACAGGGGCTCATCCAGGCTAGCTCCTTCTGCAGTCTCTCCCTCTTTGCACTTGGCCCAGGCCGATATTAAGATTCATCTGCATTCCTTGCACAACGCCTGGCAGATGGTGGGGGAGGAGGCTGGGTGTGAGCTGGGGGCTGCAGCCAGGGACCACACTGGATCTCAGAGGGCCCACAGAAGAGAGTGCAGAGAGCCTTCCACAGGCCTGGTCTAGAATGGGGCCACTCCAAATGCCTCCAAGGGATCCGAGGATGCGACCTTTTGTTTTTCTCAAGACTAAAGGAGTTCTAGAGAGCTAGGAAGAGGTCTAGTTATTAACAGTGGGAGTGATGGAGGTGGTCCTGCACCTTTGGGAATCTCTTGTCTAGGCCAGTCCTTTTTGCCCTGGAGATCTGAAGAGACCAGGGCAACCTGGGACCCCACTGGGATGGGTCCTCCCCAGCCTGATGAGCTCCTGTGTGGTAGGGAATGGATAAGAAAGAATGGAAGGACAGCCTATGAGAGGCCTTGTTCATACCATTTAATCCCGTTTCTCAGGAGGCAAACCCTTACCCTAACCCCAGAATTCAGCCTGGCCCTTAGTGGTCTCTTCAGGCCAGCGCCTCAACCAAACCCTTCATAGTGATTGCTCCTAGGTCCTGAGTTCTTCTAGGAAAAGGAACGGCCTGCTAAGAAAAGGGGTGCGAGCTAGACACTTAAAAGAACTTCCCTCAGCACCCTCATCAAGTCTTGCAGAAACCAGCCTCTGTGGCCCACTGTTGATATCCTTAGACCCTTAAAATGGGTTTGGGCAGAATTGTCTTTCCAAATACCAGGACTCCTAAGGGTCGGGGTAGGTAGGGCGACAGAACCCCGATGCCCGTTACAGATTATGAGGCTCGCTGCCAGAAGAGCGTAAAAGCTGGTGTCCCCATCGGCGGTCTTCCAGTCTTTTGCCTCCTCTCCCAGAGCTCCTCCGCCCGCCTCCTGTCCCCTACGCTGGAAAGTCGGCGTCCCAGGTCCCCTGGCTGCGGGTCGGCAGGGGAGGAGTTAACTCCGGAGGTACCGACTGGGCTCACGGTACCTGCCACCGCCGCCGCCGCCGCCAGTGGGAGGGACGAGGAAGCGGGAGCCGCCTGGGCGCCAGGAGCGCTCCAGTCTGGCGGGGCGCAGCGCGGGGAGCGGGCGGCCGCGGCTCGGCTTGGCCCGGGGCGTCCGCCAGGGGGCGCGCCGCGACGGGGCGGGAGGGGCCGTCTGGTCTGGGGAATTAGCACCGGGGACGGGCGCGCGCGCAGGTCCCCAGCACATCTGGGCGAGAGCCGAGCCTCTGGAAGCGAGCAGGGCGCCGAGGGCTGTCTGGAGCGTCAGAGCCACCGCGCAGCCGGAGCCCCTTCGAGACGCTCCGGGCTCACATCTGGCACCGGGAGAAGGGACCGCGCAGCGCGCAACTGGACACGGGGAGGGGGCGGCGGCTACACAGCTGGACCGAAGGGGGCGGGGTCGGTCCCAGCGACGGGCTGAAGGGAGGGCCGCGAGCCACCGGGACCTGAGCATGGGACAGCGCGCCTGAAGGAGCAGCCCGGGAAAGAGGGGGCCTGGCACCCCGAAAGGAAAAAAAGAGACGGGTGAGAGCTGAGGAGGAAGATGCAATTGACCCGCTGCTGCTTCGTGTTCCTAGTGCAGGGCAGCCTCTATCTGGTGAGTGGTCCGCGGGGAGCGGCGCAGGGCGGGGGCCAGAGGATGGGGAGAGCGCGGGAAGCTGCGGAGCCCTGAAACTTTCTCCCCCCCCCCCAACCCTGACGTCCCAGGGATGCGGACGAACGCTGGAGGCTGGGGGAGAGGGCGGGTCCGAGGCCGGAGGCCGGACAGGAAGGGTTAATAGGGGCGGGGAGGAGGGTGTTCGGCTGGCCCACCCACTCCGCGGCTGATGGCGGGAGGTGCGAGTGACACTAGGGAAAAGGGCCCTCGGAGCTGAGTCGCCAAGGATTACCCGACCTCTCGTAGCATCCCAGGACGCGCGGGACGGGGGTGGGGCAGGTGACCTGCCTGGCCAGGGGACGCGGGTTTCTCCTCTGACCTCTAGGGCCCAGAGAACCCCAAACTGTGGGCCCTGGCGCGTCAAGCCCGGGCGGACTTGGGGCGGCCCCTGCGTCCCTGCCTCCCGCCGTCCCTCCCGCTCCCTCCCTCCTCGCCTGTTGTTTTCCTCGCCTCTCCCGGCTGCGCGCAGCCTGAGCCCCACAGGACCTGGGCAGGCGGCTCCCGCCCCAGGCGCTCACAGCAGCTGAGCTGAGCGCCTAAAGCCCGCTCCCCCGCGACCCAGGATACTCTAGAACCCCACCTCGGACCCTAGCCCAGAGCTTAACTCCCCCGCGACCCATGCCTGCCGCCCCACAGTTGACCCCATCCCAATCCTGTCCTGGGGAAGCCTCAGCGCCACTGGAATTGCCCCCTTCATCAAAACGATTCCCATTGACAACAAACCCCCCTCCCCAGTCCACTGTTGGGAAGGAAGCCTTCCCTGCTTGACCCTTACCTGTGGCCCTGTTCACTACTGAGCTATTGACTATCTCAACCATTCTATTACCTGAAGCCAATTACGAACAAGTGGGCAGCCTTTGAACCCAGCCCTAGGTGTCTCCCTTCCTGCCTTTCCTGACCCAGGAGGCGTTGGGAACCTGGAAAGCAGGGCCAGCCTTAACTGCGGGACAAATACTGGCTTGGTCATAGCGTACAGCCATAGGCACAGCCAAGGCCAAAGCAAGAGGCGTAAAGACTAACCCTTTTTTGGAACCTCCCATCCCAGCTCCTCAGTAATCCTTTGGCCCCACCCATGTCATCATCAATCCAGATGTGGTAGTTGAACTGGTGTCTCCTCGCTGGTGACATAGACACACTGGTGAGAACTTGGTTTCAGAAACTGAGCAAACATATCCAGGCCACTGAGTCTAGGGGGCCAGGTAACCTCCCCATTGCCCGCCGAGCTCTGCCTGTTCTTTTTCTCCTCTAGAAAGCCTCCCCAAGGGGTGGCCTGTCACCATAGCTGAGCCTGCTGAGGCAAGACAAGCCCTGGCAGAGTTTGACAGGACATTCCAGGTGGAGACAGGGCTTCCGTAAAAGTCTTTTGCAAAGGTACATCTGGTCTGTGCCTTGTGATGGGACACTTGTGGCCCATGTCGTGTGGTGATGTAACCTGCACCTGGGAGATGGGACTCCCAAGAACTGGTCCCTCATCATGCAAGTGCCGTCTTGGCATGTCATCACCAGTGTTCCCCAGAGAAGGGTTTTGCTTCCACAAGTTTGGCCATCCTAGATGTGGCATTTGTGCCTGGGTCTCCTAGTCTGAGCAAAACCTGAACCAAGCTGGTTCCTGACCAGGACTCTCACTGGGTTCTGGAGTCCTATTTTATGTCTTTCCCTCTAAAGCCAGCAGTTAGGCTAGGAGTGGTGTCTCAGCCAGAAGACAAAAATGTCTTAAACAGCATGAGATATGTGTGTGTTGACACAAGAGTGCTCTAAGATAGGGATGGGGCTCCCCAAATAACTTGCAACTCCCCAACTCCAGGTGAAAGACTCCTGAGGACAGGAATGATAGATCCCTGGCATCTTGGCCATTTCGAGGGTAGGGAGTCTTCCTCTCATTCAGACTGGGGGCTTCTGCAAGATCAGAAGCTGAGCCCTTCCCACTTAACTGGGGTTTATTTGGAGAGGAGACCTGTGTGTCTCTGAAACCGTAGTCTATGAAGGGGAGAGACTTCCTGACCATCCTTCCAGATTTTGAATAGGAGCCAGGTGCTGGGCAGTAAAGAGAGGACATGGAGGGGACTGAAGTATCAGAACATGAGAGTGGATCATGAGGAAGCCAGGGTATACACCTGACCCCAGCACAAGGGAACAAGCAGGTGTCCCCCTTAGCCTGGGTCAGACAGGGACAGAGACCCTGGAGAGATGGTGACAGGGTGGTGGGCCAGATCTCAAATCCTCTGGGTCCTCTGGGGACAAAGCTCTAATTCTCTTTCCAAATCCCTTCATAGGTCATCTGTGGCCAAGATGATGGCCCCCCTGGCTCAGAGGACTCTGAGCATGATGACCATGAAGGCCAGCCTCGGCCCAGGGTGCCTCGGAAGCGAGGTCACATCTCACCTAAGTCCCGTCCCTTGGCCAACTCTACACTCCTAGGGCTGCTGGCCCCACCTGGGGAGGTTTGGGGTGTCCTCGGGCAGCCCCCCAACCGCCCCAAGCAAAGCCCCCTACCCTCGACCAAGGTAAAAAAAATATTTGGATGGGGTGATTTCTACTCCAACATCAAGACAGTGGCCCTGAACCTGCTGGTCACGGGGAAGATTGTGGACCACGGCAACGGGACCTTCAGCGTTCACTTCCGTCACAACGCCACAGGCCAGGGTAACATCTCCATCAGTCTTGTACCCCCCAGTAAAGCTGTAGAGTTCCACCAGGAACAGCAAATCTTCATCGAAGCCAAGGCCTCCAAAATCTTCAACTGCCGGATGGAGTGGGAGAAAGTAGAACGGGGCCGCCGGACCTCGCTCTGTACCCACGACCCAGCCAAGATCTGTTCCCGCGATCACGCTCAGAGCTCGGCCACCTGGAGCTGCTCCCAGCCCTTTAAAGTTGTCTGTGTCTACATTGCTTTCTACAGCACGGACTATCGGCTGGTGCAGAAGGTGTGCCCAGATTACAATTACCACAGCGATACCCCCTATTACCCATCTGGGTGACCTAGATGGGCCACAGAGGCCTGTGCAGGAGGCCAGCTGTCTGGGCGCTGGGCAGGGAAAGGGATGGGCCTCAGGAAGGGAGGGGATGGAGAGGACGAGAGGTCAGGTGGGGGAAGGGTCCCCAGTGCTGGCCCCAACCTGAGGTTAGAATGTACTTGTTAAGGAGGAGGAATGGGCTCTGGGCAGCCTTAGAGAGTTTTCCCACTGGTCCAAAGCTGACGCTGGGCCTTGAGGCACCTGGGCAGGCAGGCCAGGTGGCCCCAGATCAAGCCACAGAAAAGACCTTAACCCTTGGCTCTCTCCTCGCCATTCGGAAAGAGGACAGCAGTGAGCAAAGGGGTGTCGGACTGTGTAGGCCAGATAGACAACTTAGGATGGATGGTTCAGTGTGGCTTCCTCCAATGGGGCTGGCAGTGAGCAGCCCGGAGCCCCTTTTCTACACTGAGGCTGAAGTGGTGACCTCATCCCTACCCTCAGGTCATTGCTGTCGTGACTACCTGTCACCAGCCAGGCCACCCCTTTCCGAAATCCCTTCTCCCTCCAGCACTCTGCCCTGCTGTCACCCTCTTGCTGATGGCACACCATCCCGTCCTTCAGCCGAGACAGGACCTTCAGTTCCTCTTAGCATGAAGGGCAGTGAGCAGAAGCCTGCCTGTGTGCTGTGTGCCCATTCTCTGCCCTAACCCCGCTGAGAGTGCTCCATCACCAGCCCGCTCTTCATATCAGACGGGGTATTCCGCAATAGGAATGGGGATTCCTTCTCTGGGCCGTGGGACTATCAGCAGAGTGGGGCGCAGGAGGCTGGACTGTGTGGCCATGCTGGAACTGTGCCCTAGTGTTGTCTGTGGGGTGGGGGGAGGGGTGGGAAGTCTTGTGAAATGCCCTGTCACTTCTGTGTGCAGAGTCTTGTCCTTGGAGCAGAGAATAAAGCTTTCCCAGGGCAGTGCATTCTGAGTTATCCAGGGGAGAGGGACCTGGGGCCCTGTCTGACTAGCATTTTCCAGATGGGGACCAAAGCTGCAGGCCTCTTGGTGCTGGGGCTCCCTGAGGCTTTGGGGCTGCCTTCTCTGACATCCTTTGCAAGCAAACAGATTTAGTGCCAGGGGCCCAAACAAACACATTTGAGGCTGGGCATGGCACCTGAAGGGGTAGCTTGGGGGTAAGAGTCAGCAAGGGAAATATGGGCCAAATCTTCCTCCCGGGTCCTCACTGAGTTGCCATCTCTGGCCCTGCAGAGGGCAGTGGTAGATGCCCCAATGGTGTCCCAGATCTGCCATTGTTTTTCTCTATGGCCTGGTCAAGTTCACTGGCCTCACTGGCCTCTGTTTCTTCCTCTGCATCACACAGCACTTACATCTCTGAGAATCACCCAGAGGGCTGGTGTCATACAGCCTTCAGGGTCCTCCCTAGCTCAGCAGGGGTGAATAGGGCCTGTATCTGGGCCCTGGGCTTGGGTAAATGCTGACATACTTTGAAAACCTGCCCAATGACCTCTAAGCAAACTTGGCTCCAGCTCCAGAGGATGAAGAGATTCCTCTCTTCTCTCTCCAGCTGTGACTCCCATCTGCCTCTTGGGGGAAAAGGAACAGACTGAGGTGGCATGGGGACAAACAGAGCAGGAGAGTAGCCACTTCTTCCTCCTGCTGGAGAAGGCATCAGAATGGATGGACGCCCAGGCAAGGCTTTGCCTGTGAAAGGAAGGCTGGCGCCCCTACCATGATGTCCCGTCTGGAGGTCTTTTTAGGTCTATTTTCTTTGGAGGTCAGCACTCAGGTCCAAAGGTTCCTTTGGGAAGTGTTGCCATAATGTGGTGAGTCCTAGGGTGGGGGCCAGTGGCCTGACCTCTTCCAGTCTTTGCCCTCTGCCTACTAGCTCTGAGCCCAAATGGTTCACACTTGCACCCTGCAGCACACAGTCACCTGGCTGCAGCCCCTCTACATGGGAAATGACCTAGAAAGCGAGATGGCTGCGGGCGAGGGGAGGGGGCACACTCTCTTTCCAGCTATGCCCTGAATCATCCTGAAGCCATTTCTTCTGAGCAGACTTAAGACACACATGCCCTACACAGCCTTCTCCCTCCCCACCCTCTGTACCTGTGACTGCAGTCAGAGGGTCTGGGGCTTCCCCATGCCCCATCCTCTATCCCCACCAAGAGAAACCTTGGCTGCTAGAATCTGGAGGCTTCTCCCACCTGTGCCCCTCATCAGACACTGTCCTAGGGCACCTGTGGGATGTAGCAGAAGAAACTGTGAGGCGCCCCCATTTCTACCTCTGTGTGAACACTGAACTCTAGAGCGAGTACAGGGGTACTCTGACCGGCCCCTCCTACTCCTCTTCTCCTGTGGAGAGCCAGCTGCTGCCGACAGCTGGAGGGCCCGGCCTTTCTGGCACACGGTGCTGCCTGCGCAGGGGGTGGGTTCATTTTAATAACTTCATTTCACCCTCTTACACACTCTGCCTCCTCTCCCCTGCCTATCTGCCTTCCCCGGCAACCAGGCTGATCTCAGTTCAGATCTGGCTAACAAATGTCTTCCCAAATCCTGATTCCTTGGAGGAGCCCTCTGGCCTCTCAGTCTTTTCAGATAGTTCATGAGCCCCCTTGATCCTCACAAGGGTAGTAGGTCTGCTCAACTTCCCTGGCTAAGAGAATACCCACTTCTGCCCTTCTGAGCAACAATGGCTATGGCATCCTCTTTAGAGATGGGTCTCAGGTCCCATAATGCTCCCTGATCTCTCGCTCTGGCCTTGGGGAGCACCCACAGGAGACTAGCTTTTCCTGAAGGAGCCCTTCAAGAGACAAAGGTCGGGGTCCTGTCTCACACCAACCCTTTGACCTCCCTAGAGCACCTTGAGGTCACTTTGCAACCTTCTCAAGCTGTTTGGGGACCCTGCTTCTGGTCTGTCTTGTCCCCCACTCAACTTAGTAAGGGTCTTGTCTCTCCTACACGCTTGCCCCTGGAGCAAGCCTAGCACACCAGACCAGGTTTCAGTTACTCGGTTTGTGTCTCCCCATCAGAGTTTGGGGGGGCATCTGGGGGTAGGGGTTGTACTTCCCTCAACAGACTGAACACTCTTTGGTTGACACCAGACTGAGGTAAAGACTGTGTCTCCCTCATTGGTTAGCATCTTTCTGAGGGCAAAGGGCTGTACTGTGGAGGAAAGAGAAGCACTGGTTTCCAAGTGCCAGGGTCCCCAGAGTTGCTTTGCCCTTCAGTATTACCTGGCTTCAGCAGTGCCATCTCTATACAATAGCTTGCTCTGGAGCTTGGGAGCTAGTAGAAGCTCCACCGTCAGCAAAGCCGAGTCCTCCTCCTGGTGAAGCTTAAGGCAAAACTGAATGGGCTTCTGTCCCTCCTCCTCTCTCCTTCATTCTCCTTCCCTAGATGAGCAAGCGGGAACTGAGTCACCCCCGTCCCCATCCTTGGCAGGAATACTGATGACCTTGCATGTGGCAGGCTCCTGTGGTGAGGACCATTGCTCAGAGAGGCACAAGGTGGGTGGGTGGAGAGGGAAGCTGGAGGAAGGGGTTTGTGGGGGTGGAGGCAGCTGAAGGTCATAGGGTGATCAGGGACTTGGATCATTGAGTGGGCATTTGCAATGGGTTGAGGGCAACTCCGTGATCCAGTTACTCTTAGTTGGGAAGTGAGCCAGCAGCGGAATGCCTGGTAGTGGGAGAGAGAAATGTTACTTCCGAAGGCTTGTAGTTCTGCGGTGTTGCCTGGAGAACTGGGGGCTGGGGTGACAGGTGACAAGAGACACCATCAGCCCCACCAGGCAGAGGCATGGTGGGGTAGGGGTGGCACCTGCCAGTTACGCCAAAGTCCTGGAGTGGCAGCTGACAATATCCCCAAGGCACAAATGCCACAAGAGACCTGCAATTTGGCCATCAGGAGCTGAGTTCTGGCTCCACCAGGGACCTTGTTTCCTGTTGACCTGTCAAGCGTTAAAAGAGTCAAGTTTGCGGAACTCAAGGCTTCTCAGTTCATTATCTCAGAGCCACCTGGCTAGGTGTCCCAAAGGCTGTATTAATTCCTCCTGAACCACAGAGGCTTGCGAGGAAATGCCTACAGGCTGTGCAAGGAGCTCAAGCCAGTTCTCATTGAGAGATGGGTTGTCCGGATGACCTTGGACAAAGGACCACCTCCAAGCACCTCTTTATTTGAATTTTTGCTTTGTTGTTTGAAACAGGATTTCTCTGTGTAGCCTTGGCTCTGTAGACCAGGCTGGCCTCAAACTCACAGAGATTTGACTGCCTCTGCCTCCTGAGTGCTGGGATTATTGACATGCACCACCACTGCCTGGCTGATTTGAATATTTTGAGGCAGGGTCTCATAATGCAACCTTGGTTGGCCTGGAACTTGATAAGTAGACCAGACTGGCCTCGAACTCAGAGATTCACTTGCTTCAGCCTCCTGAGTATTGGGAACAAAGGTGTGTGCTGCTTCACTCAGTGAGCAACCTTATTTGAAAAAGTGAAAGTTCTCCCTACCTTGGTACACTGCTGGGGAAATTAAGTTGTTCATCAAATTTGCCTCCCCACTTGCTCTTGGAGATAGGTTTCTGTGAACTTCATCCTCCCTTCTGTGTGATTGGGTGAGAGGGCCCAAGGCTGGAGGGAGAGACATGAAGTCCTGCTCTCCTTCTGATACATGATGCCTGTGGCAGAAATGGCATTAATATATGCAGTGGTTTATCTGCCTTGTCTACTTGACTGGGTTTAGAAAAGTATAGGGGCCACACTTCTACCATTGTGTAGTGTCTACATGGGTGTTTCCAAAAGGTTTAACTAAAGGAAGAAGATTGGTCCTTGATGTGGGAAGGACCATCCCATGGGCGAGGGGCCTGGACTGAAAGAAAAAGAAGCTGAACACCAGTGTTTATCTCTTTGCTTTCTGTGGATGCAATGTGACCAGCTGCCCCACACTCCTGATGTCATCCCTTCCCTGCCATGATGAACTGTGTCTCTTCAAACTGGGAGCCAAACTAAGTAAACAAACAAACAAGCAAACCCTTCCTTCATTTGTATCACTTTTTGCTGTTGTCATAGAAACAAGAGAACCAATACACTAGCCATTTCCCCTGCCTTCTTAGTAATGGGGTCCCTGCTTGTTAGTTGGATGCACAGCTGCCTGGCATAATCCTACATTTCTCTGTCCCACCCCACGTTGTTCCCTGCCCTCTACATGTGGCCATGTGCCTGAGATCTGGCCAGTGACCTTTAGGCCAAGTGATTATACTGTAAGTTTCCGGCATCTTAAGGCAGAGGTGTTCATCCTTTGTTCCTTCTTCATCTCGTCATCCACCCAGCTGTCTGGAAAATGTGGCCACTAGCCCTAGCTGCCATCAGACTCTAGTGTAAGTGCCACAGAGAAGTGGGAGGGCGATAAGCTGGATGAAGATATGGTCCCTGAGAGCCCTAAACTGCCTACAGACTTCTGTATGTGAGAAAAAGGAAATTCCTGCCGTCTTTAAGCCTCTGCTTTAGGGCTCTATTTCTTTTTCTTTTTTTCTAAAACCGGTTCTCACGCACACCAGACTAGCCTGGCCTGGCTGTAAGCTAGAAACTGGCCTTAAACTCCAGGACTGCCCCCAATCCTCCTCTTTCTCCCAGTCCTGGGATTATAGGCAGGTGCTGGCATACTCAAGGGTTTTCATTTCTTGAAGCTGTATCTAGTGCTGGAGAACTTCCCTGCAGATTTTGGTCTTCTCATCTGTAAACCTGAGGCAATGCCCACACATCTCAACACATCTCAGAAATGTGTATAGACTCCTGGGCAAGAAGGAAAGGGCTTCTCTCCCTTTCCCTAGCCTCATTTCTGGAGATGGTACAAGATGCTTCTGCTTTTCAGGGAACCCCAGGGAACTCAGGATACTCTGCCCCTGTCTGAAGGACCTCCAGTTCCCAAATTCAGTCCTCACGTGTCTAAGTCCCCATACACATTCTGATGTTGGTGACACACAATCCTCGTTAAGGGCCTGACTGATCCCAGCCAGATGGGATCCTAATTTAATTAAAACCCTTTAATTACCTGCAACAACACTGCTTTGAAAGTCCAAAGGCAGAAGGGGGTTGGTGATGGGAGGGGGCACTGTTGACAGAGCAGAGGAGTGGCTAGCCTTTTGGCCCTCTGGGAGCTGGCATTGCCTCCCATGCCTCCCATCGTGGTGGCCACGGAGTGCATGGAAGAACCAGCACAGCCAGAATTCTGGCGTGGTCTATAGGGCACAGCTGGAACAATGGGAAGTGGTTGGAGCAGAAAAGATCCTTGGGAAACTGAGTCCCAGGCTCTGAACTGCTGTCAGTGTTGGTCTTGAGGTGAGAGCAGGACACGCATGGCCTGTTTATGGGAATCTGGCCCTGCCCAGGGCACTCTGGGTAGGTGAAAGCATGGTTTGGATTTCTTTCCAATGGTCTGGCTATAGAAATAGGGGCACCTCTGTAGCTACCGAAAGAAAGCTATGACACTACAACAGTTTCTCCTCAGTGTCATTGTCCTAGGTGTGGGCAATGCAAAAGGGTCACTTAGGTGGGCTGCAGAGGGGTCATGCAGTTTGAGGACTCCTTCCTGTGATGGCAGAGTGAGCTCCAGCCAGGCCAGAGCCTGCCAAGCCCTGGCAAGGACAGACTAAAACCTAGGCTAGTGAGCTGAGCTATTTATAGCTCATGTGGACATCATCCGTTAATACCCCTTCTGTTCTTCCGTCGTACTTATTCACTCCACAAATATTGTTTAATAAAGCCTCTCAAACTTCCAGCTGGTCTCCACTGGGCCGGGAGACCCGGAGAAGAGGTGTTGGTTCGCATTGGAGCCATTGCCTCAGAGCAACTGTTCTATTGGGGTCAATGTGATGCCAGGAGCTGGAGTTTCAAGAGGAAGCCGCTCCAGGGTGTGTGAAGCTCAGTGCCCACTCCTTCCCCACCTGAGTTTCCCTCCAGAGCTACAGCACAGGAGCTTCTGGGTGTCGCCAAATTCTCCTGATGTTCCAGCCTGATCCTGACTTGGCCTGTATCAACAGTGCTGTGTATCTGGTAACTTTGGGATTCCTAGAAAACATGGACATCTCTGATAGACTCAGCGGAGAGAGTGCACACACCACTCTCTGCCATCAACCTGGAGGCTCCCTGAGACAGGGCATGGGAGACCCCATCTAAATGGTCTGGGTGGTACTCTCCCTGGGGTATAGTATGAAGCTGCCCAAGCACCTTGGCATGTCCAGATCTGTGTGTGAGATCACAGCAGCTGGCTGTGCCTGTGAGTGCTGTCTATGTGAATACCTTCATTCTCAGTGGGACCAGAAGTGGCTACACCCTTGTCACTCCTGCAGTGGGGACAGTGGAAGAAACAGTGTTGGAACACTTCCTGCCCATCCTTACGGACTATATCGCCTTCTCTAGAATAGTCTTAAAAACCCACCAGTGAGGGGCTGGAGAGATGAAGAGTACAGATTGCTCTTCCAGAGGTCCTGAGTTCAATTCCCAACAACCACATGGTGGCTCACAGCCATCTGTAATGATACTTGGTGCTCTCTTCTGGCCTGCAGTTCAGGCATCCATGCAGGTAGAACACTAAATACAAAATAAATAAATCTTAAAAACAAACAAGCAAACAAGTGAGTTCTTGGGGAATGGTGATGGCTGGGGTCCAGTCTAGGACCATCAGTTGTAAGATAAATCTTATGGCTCTTGCCATCCTCCTTATTCCAGGAAGCCTCACCTGGACTCATTTTGTGACTCAGGAAAAAACAGTCTCAAAGGTGCCAGGGAAGCTGAGCACTCCCAGGAGTCAGGGAAAAGCTGTGTAGGGCCGATGGGTGGCTGAAGGGAACAGTCTTACTTGCCAGGTGATTTTGCTGTAGTCCCCTGGGCTCACTGAGAGGGGGCAGTGATTTTCCCCCCAACCATACCTGCTCACATTGTGGCTGGAAGGACTGGCCCTACCAGTAGTGAGTGCCATGCCAATGTGGCCAGTTCTGAGATGTTGTCACTCAGACCCCCCACCCCAACTTATAGGGAAGAGGGATGGCTTCTCCTGCACAATGCAGGCTGTGTAGCCCAGCAGCTGAGGATCAGTTCTGGAGCCAGGTCGCCTGAATTCAAATTCTATTTTGGGGGAGAGAGGGTTGAGACAGGGTTTCTCTATGTAGCCCTGGATGTCCTGGAATGTTCTGTAGACCAGGCTGGCCTTGAACTCAGAGACTGTCCTGCCTCTGCGTCCCAAGTGCTGGGATTAAAGTTTTGTACCACTGATGCCTGGCTTGAATTCAAATTCTTGTTCTGACATATCCCCATTGCAGACCTCAGATAGGTTGGTAAATATCTTTGTATCTGAATTTCTTTTTTTTTTTTAAGATTTATTTATTTATTATGTGTACAGCATTCCTTCCATGTGTTCCTGCATACCAGAAGGGGGCGCCAGGTCTCATTATAGATGACTGTGAGCCACCATGGGTTGTTGGGAATTGAACTTAGGACCTCTGGAAGAGCAGTCAGTGCTCTTAACCATTGAGCCATCTCTCCAGCCCCCATTCTGAATTTCTTTACCCATAGAATGGGGATGCTCATTCCCTCTCAGAAAGTTGCTCTTAGAATGAGTAAAGTATCTGAAAATAAGTTTAGCAGAGGGATGTAGACTACGACTATGCACACTACAGTCATGATGCTGGGTGGGAGGCTTGGAGGATGGTAGCCATGGGCTTTATCATGCCTTGCTCCAGAAAGAATGTGCAAGAAAAAAAAAAACTTAAGGAAGGTCAGAAGTTGTGTTTTTTTACAAAACACATAAAAACCAGGGCTCCTTTTTGCATCGTGTAGCTCCTTGGGTCCAGATCACACTTCTGTTGGCTCTAGAGAAGCCCCTTCCAGCATGAGCTGTATGTCCCTCCAGGCTTCTACCCACTAACAATACACAATTCTAAGAGTCTTTATTTAGGAGGCAAGTTGACAGAGTGCAACCCCCACAAACACACTCTAGGCCTGGGTGTTCTCCCACCCTGATTAGCCACTCTCAACCCCACTCCAGGCCCCCTAGCTGTGCCCTGGTCAAACTCAGCCATTTCCTTTTCTCCTTGGCCACCTACATCATCTTCACCCACTTGGGAAAGAATGGTCTCCAAGGTGACCAAATCATTTCTCTGGTCAGGACAAGGCTCTACCCAACCAGCATGTTTGAAACCATTCGGTTTGAGTCTTAGCCCTCTCCACGCTTTCCCTGAGCATTACTACTAGCTCATCAGCCTGGATGGCCCCAGGGTCCCTTGCTGTATAAAACATGACCCTGCCTTGGATGTAGGACATGACGGTGTTTTTGGTTTGGGCGAGCACCAAGTAGAGGTACACAATTGTAGAGAGGCACATAACTAGCCCATTTACTAGCCCTGGCAGCTCCCTGGCCTGGGATGGGGGGCTGCTGCCGCTCACTCAGGCTCTGCCATCTGCCACATCTCCGTGGAGATCAGAACTGAAGGGCTCATTGGAGGCAGAAATTTCTTTTTCCTTTTTTTTTTTTTTAATGCAGCAGGATCAGGCTCAAGATGTCACTCTAGTGAAAGGGACCGGAGATGGGAGAGAAATGTCTAGGAAAACGGGAGAAATAAATGGAAGCTTCCATGCTCCAGAAGGAGGGAGGAACAGGGAACAGCAAAGACAGGAAAATGAGAAGAAAGAGGAGGAGGATTGTGCAGAGAGGGGCTTGATTTAGCATCCATCTTTCCTGGGCCACTTAAGACAGCAGCAGCCCAGGAAGCAGGGCTCTGGGAGGCAAGCGACTTCCTCCTGCCAACCTTTATTTTTGTGTAACTACAGGCTGAGGTGGCTCCGTCCTGCCTTTACCTCTTCCGGAATGTCTGCTCTCCTGACCTTTGGAAATATCACAATGATGACAGTGAGGATCATAATGGAGAACCCAAGAGTGATTTCTAGGTGACCACAAGATTCAACGCAGACTTTTCCCTCGGACTCCAGGGGCCTTTCCACCTCTGCACACTACAGCAGTGAGACACCTGGAGCCCACAGGACACTGGCTAGCAGACACCTCAAGAGACCTTTCTGGAGTGAGTCCTGCTGTGGAAGACTCCTGCAAACCCAGAGGTGCTCACGATTGTCACCACCCTAGAACATACTGTAGGTTTGTGTTCTAAGAAATCCTCGAAGGAAATGGACTCCAAAAGCCACATGTGGCATAGGTTAGAAATGGAAACAGTCATAGGGAAACATCAATAGCACTGCCGGCAGCTTATCTTCCTGGAGGCTTTATTCAATGCCAAGTTCAGTGTTAGGGATGTGATATTTATTTGCTCACTAACTCCTTAGACATCTGTTATGTCCATTATACAGGTAAGGAAGTGTTTATCCTGATCTGACTCAGGCCCATGTCGATTCTGCCTGGCAGCATTCAACAATGCCAACTCCTCTTCCACAGCTAGCTCAGACCTTCACTTAGAACCCCACTCTTTCCAAGTTGTGGCCATTACCTCATTCGACTTAACTATAAAAAGCATAGGTCAGGCTGGGCGGTGGTGACACATGCCTTTAATCCCAGTACTCAGGAGGCAGAGGCAGGTGAGTTTGAGGCCAGCCTGGGCAGCCTGGTCTACTTAAAAAGTTCTAGGAGAGCCACAGTTACACAAAGAGACCTCACCCACAACCCACCCCAAAAAACAGAAAAACAAACAAAAACTGTGAGTCACCAGAAATAAACAAATTTGCTTACCTTCCCACTAAAAGACAGGTCTGCTTGTTTCTGCACTGCCTAGGCCCATGCACCCAGCCTCACTGTAGGCTGTCCCCTCTCTACTGAGGTCAGCTGTTCTCATGGCTTCCTCTCTACTGGGTAGCCCCACCACTCCAACTCTAAACACACTGAGTTCTTGTATAGAGAGATCACTCAGCAGTTAAGAGCAAATACTATTCTTGCAGAGCCAAGTCCAGTCCCTGGCACTCATGTCAGACAGTTCACAACCACCTGTAACTTCAGCTCCAAGGGAGCAGCTACCTCAAGGCTGCTTCTGCAGATACCTGCACCTATGTGCAATAGACCCCCACTGCTGACACACACACAATTAAAAATGTGTACTTTGACTGCATGAATGTCTGTGTACGTGTGCACCAGATGTCCAGAGGACAGAAGAGGGCATCATGAACTGTAGTTATAGATGGTTGTGAGCAGCCATGTAGGTGCTGGGAATTGAACCTGGATCCTCTGGAGAAGCAGCCAGTGCTCTTAATCACCGAGTTCTCTTCATCCCTATAATTTTCAAAAATTAAAAAAAATTAAAACACGTTCCCATTTTGTAAAAAAACACATGCATACAGCACCACACCCTCATGTGCTCCTTTGCCTCCTCTGTCCTTCCCATCACAGCCATACCTGGAAGATTTGTCTGGACACCTTGACCAGTTACCTACCTGTCTCATTTGCAATCTTGCCCTGAGATGACCATAGTCACTGAGGATTGCTATGCTGCCAATTCTCCTCTGCCTCCCTAGTGCTTGCTACCACTACCACTGCCGCCACCACCCAGCTGCCAATTTGAATGAACATGTTTTACTTTTTCTTGATACTTTTAACACATTTCGTTAAATTTTCTGGTTATCATCACTTCTTCACTGGTGATTCTTTAATTTTTTTTTTGAGACAGGGTTTCTCTGTATAGCCTTGGCTGTTCTGGAACTCACTCTGTAGACCAGGATAGCCTTGAACTCATAGAGATCTACCTGCCTCTGTGCTGGGATTAAAGGTGCGTGCCACCACCATCTGGCAAAATTTTAAAGCAAATTTTGTTAAGCTCTAAGCTCCCATGAATTCAAGGAACAGCTTTACCTGTGGCTGTGTGCCTACATACATGCAGCATACTGTTAGATCTGTGAGTGAGTTATTAGCAGTAAACAGAAACAGTATAAAACCTTTAAAATATTATTTTTACTTATGTATATGTGTATAGATATGTACATATGAGTGCAGATTTCCTGAGGCCAGAGGTGCTGGATCTTCTTGGAGCTAGAATCATAGGCAGTTGTGAGCTGGGTGCTGGAATTCCAACTTGGGTCCTCTGTAAGAGCAGTAAACCACTGAGCCACCTTTCCAGCTCCTAGAGATTGTTCTTATGTGTGTGTGTTTATATGCCATGTGTGTGAAGGTCCCCAAATAGGCCAGAAGAGGGCACTGAACTCCCTGGAGCTGAATTTACTGGCAGTTAGGAGCCACCTGACATGAGTGCTAGGAACCTAACGTGGATCCTCTGCATGAGCAGTCCATGCTCTTAACCAGAGCTATGGCTCCAGCTTCTCTAAAACCTTTATGGGGCCAAATCAAGGGAAAGACTTTTCAGTTTTGATGGGAGCATCCTGGGGACCACCCACTGACAGCTGGACACACTCAAATGCCCTTTCTTTTCTATAGAACTTTGGAAGGATGCACAGTAGAGGCCATGGCCCTGGGAGGACTGTTGGCGATGGTGGGTAACTCCCTGGTATTGACGCCTGCTTTCCATTAGCGTTCCATCAACACAGATTTCTACTGCTGCTGAAAGACAGAAATAAAAATGTGTTAATTTACCCAGAGAGATCAAAACATGTAATATGACTATTGGTTCATGTATCAATGTCAACAGATCTACAGATGAATAAAAACACACTATTTCATTTTGCCATTAAATGACATAAGTGCATTTTAAAAATTTATTTTTACTTTGTGTGTATGGATGTTTGCTTCCATGTGTCTGTGCACCACAAGCATTTTGGTGCCCAAGGAGGACAGGAGGGTGCTGGGAATTGAACCCAAGTCCTTTGGAAGAAGAGCCAGTGCTCCTAACTCCTGAGCCCTCTTCTCAGACACAAATGCAATTTAAAGTATCGTGGGTCAACAGAAAGTAACCAGGTACAGACATCTCAGAAGACAATCTGAAACCATACTTCTGGTGTGCTAGAGCTGGTTCACACTGGCTTTCTAGATTTTCAGGAATCTTAAAAGCTGTTAAATAGCCATAGCCATCACTTAAAATTACAATTGAGAGGTGGCAGCGCACGCCTTTAATCCCAGCACTAGGGAGGCAGAGGCAGGTGGATCTCTGAGTTTGAGGTCATCTTGGGCTACAGAGTGAGTTCCAGGACAGTCAGGATTGTTATAATAGAGAAACCCTATTGTTTTTTTGGTATGACCATACACAATAAGCAAAGTACTCAAAAGCTCTTCCTAATCATCTCACATCTTACACTGTCTATGTGTAGGTTTTCTTTTTTTTTTTTTTCCACCTAGACTCTCTGTAGCTTTGGAACTGTCCTGGAACTAGTTCTTATAGACCAGGCTGGCCCTGAACTCAGAGAGATCTGCCTGCCTCTGCCTCCCAAGTACTGAGATTAAAGGTGTGTGCCACCACTGCCCAGCTGTACAAGGTTATTTTTCATCTATGGTGTCTCTACAGGGGAGATCTAGAAAACGGCACACTGTACATCTTTCCAATTTTCATTCAGTAAGGTCACCTTGAAGATGTGAAGTCAGCCATGGTGAGAGCATCTGCATCATGCAGACTGGCAAAGGGCTTCTGTATATAGGAGCCGAGTAACATGCCTTCAGTAGCATATCACTGGCCCATGAAAACATTTAAGGTGTGAAGAAACTTCTACTTAAAAGATAGGCCGAAAAAGCCCAGAAGTGGGTCTTTAGGGAATCATTCTCAAGAGTGTAGACTGAAGCTGGCTGTTTTCTTCCCCATCTGAAAGGTGCAATTATTCCACAAACATGACTTTCACTACATTACAAATAGCTGGGCTGCAGTGTTTGAGACATCAAACAACCAAGTTAACAGCCTGTATGCCATTATACACTGAAACAAATGAGTTCATTGACTTGACTGAATTATGTGATCAGGGGTTGGTTCTTTTCTTCTCTCTTTGCTAAAACTTGTGCCAAGGGTAGCTTGTACTCAGTTTGTTGACTTATCCTGTCAACCTTGGCTTCTTCTGCCTCCATCATGACTGAAAAGGCTTTATGGTAACTGCTGTCTTTCTAACATATATGCTTTTTAGTCCTAGTTCTAAGGGCTCACTGGTTTGCTTCTGCCTCTAGAGCAGATAATTCTACCCACTACCCTAGACCTTAGCCTTGGGAAGTATGAGGATCTCCAGTGTCGTATAAGCATTTGCTCTCTTAGTGGCCTAAGTGTTAGTCTCTGTCACTTTGGGCCCTTTTCCTCTTTTCTGGATGTCTGTTTTCTCTGACATGAAAAGATGAATTTTGTGACCACCTCCTTCTTCAGTTTGGGAAGTTGTCACCATTAAAACCTTTCCTCTGAGCATTAGCAGGCAAGTTCATGTTGCCATCAGACAAATGTGGCTTTTCATCTTCCCTTTGGTCCTTGGTCTAAGCTCCAAATATTCTACTGACTGCTGTTGTTTCTTGGCTCTGGGCCAGGTGTGACCTTGAAGAAGTGACACTTCTACCTTCCCAACTTCCAGAAGTGCAATGAATGAGATCTACACAAGACAAGCCAGTAAGTGCTCAGGATGCCTGTGACATCTGTCAGCTGCAGGTACATTCCTATACTGGAGTGGCATGTACTTTATCTTCATAATGTCTTTCCCCGAGAGTTGATCCCCTTCAACTCCTTAATCATTCCTGCTGTTTGTATTGAATTCCCTCAAGTCTAGAATTCTTTTTTTCTCAGAGTGCAGAAATCAGCAAACAGTATTGTAGATGCCACTTCCTCCTCCAGCATTAGACAGGATTTACAAAAGGGAGCACTCATTTTGCTAATGGTTTAAAGATCCCATCAGTCAACAATATTCAAGTTCTGTTCTCATCTGGAGGTCAGAGCTTCTGGTTCTCCCAGCTCATTATCCCAAAGACTGATCTTCCTACATCTGCTTTCTTGCTCATTGTATCCAGGAGGCATCCACCTAATGGGTCAAAGGGCCCACAGTGGCAGAGTTACCTCTGAAATTAAAAGTGGGAAAGTGTACAGCTACCTTGTGCATGCACATACACAGCAGGCCAACAACACTTACCTGAATGTTAGTCAGCAAGTCACTAGAAATGAAAATAAATGATGGAGGGCAGATTTCGATGAAAAGTCACGAGAAAAAAGGAAAACAGGACCCAGGCTGATGAAAAAGATAATTAGTTGTTGAAAATAAGGTTGGGTTTCAGCCAATAATTTGTTTTAAACAAAGGTATAGGAAAAGATGCACGGGAGCCATGCTGCACGCTGATCTAGTGGCTCTTTTATAGGAGCACCAGTGGGTGTCAGACGCAGCTCCTCCCCTCTGCCCAGTTTGTTGTTTGTGCGCGTAGAAGCTATTTTCCTTTCATCAGCACAGGGCTCATCCAATATGGCGGTCTCATAATAGGTTGAAGCCACAGTTTAAAAGGAACTCTCAGAACACTGAGCTCTTCAGTGTTCAGTGTCCAGCTAGAGAGCTTCATGTTCCTGGCTGGAATTAAAAAGGAAAGCAAAGCAGCAGTAGCTCTCTGAGAGCTCAAGTCCAGAAGCCTTATCAGTGAAAAGGGAAAGAGACATTTCTTTCCTAAACTGTTCAAACCTATAAAATGGTCTTCAAGTTGCCTGATAACTGACAGGTTTAATCTCTATGTAGGAAATGGGAAAATTCCCACCCCCATGGATGGCCAGATATGAGGCAGGGACTGACCACAGGGAGGTGGGGAGATGGGGACACTGCCAGATATTCTATTTGGCTCCCAAACCTGCAACTCTGAAGGTTCTGTGGAACTACTTGTCTGAAATATTGTTTTGATAGATAAGCCATTCCTTGTGGAATTGCCATCTCCAACTGTTCCACTGGCACGGACATCTCTGCAGTGACAGCACATGCCCCAGATTGTGGAGTTAACTGGAATTAGATTTCAGATGTGGGGGAGCTAAGGGAAGAGGTGGTGGCAGTGGGAGGTTTATGAACAGTATGCTGGGGCTCTGATGTTGTCATAACCAGATGGCTTCAACTGTATCATTTAAACAAAAACAAACATGGCCAGAAATAATATAATAACAGGAGCAGCATTGAGCATCATCTATACCTGAAATTTCATCAGTTTTCAATCTACAGTGAAGTCCACATTGGAAATTCTGTAAGTATGGAAAATCCCAGAAGAGACCTTTATCCTGCCAAAGCCAGATGTCAGGCCAGCTCCCTTCCTGAGAGCACATGCTCTGAGTCCTCCATCCTCAACCCCAGAACTGTGAGTGAAGCTCAGCGAAGCAAATCTGCTTCACCCTGCTGGGAGCTCTGAAGAACAGGCCAGTAGAGGCACCTTTCTGGAGCTTTGTTCTTACTATTCCCAGAGGAAGCAAGCTTCACTTCCAATTTTATACCTAAGCACTCCAGAAATGGAACTTCCTCTACTCCTTATGTAATCTTCAGGATATGACATTAGACGATCTGGTACTCGGTATTCATGTGACCTTAGGCATGTGCCTTCCTCCAGTTTCACCTTTTCCAGCACCAACACTAACTAGCACCTGTCCAACTAAACTCGTTGAGAGGCTAGAGGTTCAAAAGGACAGTACAGACAAAGGTCTGCTGAGAACTGAAGGCTGTAGAACAAACACAGAGGCAGTATGGGCAAAGCAGATGCTGTGTCCATTGGATCACTAGGTCTGTGCACCAACTTGGGAAATGGAGACCAGAGTGACAGTGGTCAGCAGTCAGTACACAGAGAACCAGACACTTCCTTACATGGGGGTTTCAAACTGGGAAGGACCACGGAATGCAATAACCAAGTCCCACTTGTGAAAAAACTGTCGCTAACTCATACATACCTAGCCCAGTAGTAGCAAAGCAATGAAAACCAGAAAATTTGCAAAGAGCAGTCACTGAAAGGAAATGGAATGTGAAAAGGGCTGAGATTCCACCTAAGACTAAATAATGCAACCTTGGCCAAAAAATGTATTTCTAGTGTTCCACTGTTTGGCCAGTGCTGTGGAGCTGGGAGCTCCACACATTCTTGTGATCTTACTGCAAGTTAAGACCTTAGTTTCCTCAGAAACACATCAGTCAATGACAGGACCCATCAGAGACAATAATTTCCCTTTATTTAATCTCCATATTCATGTCTCCTAAATACTTATTTTTTTGTATTTTGTTAGGAGAAAGAAGATTTGGGATTAGGTATTAACACACACGGGGAAGGGGCAGAAAAAGCCCACTACAATTGCTTCTCTTGGCAGAGTAGGACCTGGTTCTAGTCTCTCAATAGGACATGGTTGGCAGATCCTCAAGGAAGACAAGACTGGCAGATGCTCACAAAGGAAACTTGAGATTATGGAGAATAAATAAATCCCTACTGCTTCTTGGACATTTTAGATATAATTCCTGAAAGATGAAGATCAAACCAGGGCTTCAAAATCCCATAAGCAAAAAAAACTCAGATCCGAGAGACAAGCCAAGTGAGTGAAACAAAAGACAAGAGATACCACACAGTACAAAATAGTAATTATTTATATTTTCAAAAAGAAAATTAACATTTGGAAGTCTCCCCTTTGGAAGAGGGGCAACCAGAAGTGACAGGACTGGCTCCTATGCAGGCGACAAGTCAGGTACAAACAGCCGGGCAATCTGGGCTGGAATTTTTTTCACATAGCAATAATAATAAAATTTCTTTTTTGTCTTCTTTTTGTTTTATGTATTTTCTGGATTTATTTCTTCATTTTCTTCTTCTTTATTTTATTTTTTTAGAAAAAGGGAGGGGGAAGGGAAGAAAAAATAAAATCAGAGAAAAATGCCAAAATAAAAAAAAAAAACCATTTTCCACGATATCTAAAAACAGAACCATAGTTCTTGTCAAGACAGTATGAATTCTGGATGAGTAACTTTTTTTTTTCCAGTTTTCAACACCAATAAAGATTTTGCAAAAGCCACTACCATCAAAACACTCATCTTCCAGATCAAATAACCTCCTTCTCCCTTTGCCTTCATGTGTCACTTTTCATAAGAGGATAAAAGGATGGGCTCTGTTCTTGCAAACGGTAAGTGTGAATGAGAGAGCTCTGCTGATACTTGCATGGTAGTGAGGAGTTTTCACAAATATCCAAGGTTTAGCACAGCTGGAAGGACTAAAATTTGCTTTTTTCAACATAAATACTACTGGAATTCTCAAACTGATTTCTGAAAAAAATTCTTTCTTCTTTCCTTTTCCCTTTTCTTAAAACTAAATGTCCATTTTGTTTTCCTTTTTGCTCCAGGCACCTGACGATTTGTTCTGCTCAGTCAGATGCAGGCAGGTTTCTCCAAAGTACCACTGCTGGGATGTGCTTGGGGCCAGCACCTAAACTGAATCCCAGTGTCAACTTGGTCAGGCCAAAGAGAACACGGTGACACGGCAACAGGGTTTTCATTAGGTTGAGCAGCCCCGAGTCCTGGGCCCTTCCCTCCCCCCACCCGTTCCCCTAAGTTATTTAGTGCTGTTTTAAAGTCTGGGTCATGGTACAGTCTTTCCCCTGACACAGAGTAAAAGCTCCACAGATTGCGCCGTCTACCTGGTGGTCAGTGGCAGCAATGATGGCTGCTGCTTCTGGAAAATAAATGGAGTCTTATAACAGGCAGGATCTTAGGATTGCTTCAGGCGTTTGCGTGGGGGCCCCAGGAAAGGGCATTGTGCTGAAGCCAGAGAGCGGTATGCTTCAGCCACTAAGTGGGGATGTGACACCACCATTGACTTCCACCCAGAGGTCTCCAAGACATCCGAAGCATGACTAGGAGAAATGTGGAGAGAGAGGTTACCAAAGGAAGTGTGCACATGGGTCAAACAACTGCCTAGATAGCCCACTTTTTCAGTGTTTGGTGTAGATGATGTCAATACAATCAACACTTCCCAAGACAGAACCCTTAACATGCAAAAAAATGTGCTTGCTAGACAATGTGCAGACCAGTGATTGTGCTGTGGCTCTAATTCCCAAAACTTGGGACTCTGAGGCATTGCACTCTGAAAACATGGGCTGTTTGACAGAGTCAACATTGTTGATAATAATTATATTCACAGTTGCCAATAAAGAGAAAGAGCAAGGGCTTCCTTAGACATTTAGCTCTGAGCTCCCACCTGGTGTTGCCATTTACTAGTCTTGCTAACCACAAGGCACATCACAGCCAGGGCCTATCTGATGATCAAAAAAGATCCACCTGCCTCTGCCTCCCAAGTGTTGGGATTAAAGGCGTGTGCCACCACCGCCTGGCACTGGCACTGTGAGAACTTTTTTCACTCCAACTTTTGCTTCCCATCAGGCAAGGAAATAATAGAGTATGTTCCAATGAGAAGGACTATAGTTATAACCTCCTTCAAAGCATCTTAGAAAGTGCTGCAGTGAGGTCACCTGTCACTTGGAGTGAAGGAACAGATCTGGTAGACTGTTTCCTTTTCAAAATAATCTTTAACAATCAGTTAAGTCCATCCCTTCTCTTTCCCTGAGCCCACCAGAGACATAAAACATATTTTACCAATTCATAAAAAATGAACCTCTGTTCTCTTGAACTCTGTCTATCTTTTATTTTGCCAGTGAAAGTAAAGTGAGATTGCTGTCATTTGGGACACACAGCTTTTTAGGTCAGCAAGTTATCACTACTCAGTTCCACCGCTGTTTGGAAGTAAGGGGATTCACTCATGACTAGGACCTGATCCATGCAAGCAAAACCATTTTCACACTGTCAAGCTGAACAGAAAGTCAAAAATTCTCTACTTACTATCAAAAGGTTAATGAATCTCCTTGCTCACTTTACTCACTAATTCAAAGTCTTTTTTATTTCTTTATCCCAATTATTCTGAAAGAAAAACTTTGAAGATGCTACTCACTAGTTGATGAAATCCACTGCCTGAGTTTTCAGTTGATCTGCGCTGTGGAGGTCAGCCAGGATAAGAATTTCTGCAGCATTCTCCACGGAGAGGTTACTGCAGAGGGCATCCTCACACATGACCTTCAAACGCTCCAGGGCATACTGTAAAACAAGCAGTGCTATCATCAGAGCAGCAATTGCTCAGGGCTGACCGCTACTGAAGTTGTTCTCCTTAGTGGCACTGCTGTATAACTGGGTATCTGAACAAAACTGCAGAGTGCAGGAAAAGCCACCACCACAGTTATAAAGCACAACCACACTCTAAAGCCTGGTTGCTTAAGCTTGAAAAGAAAACAACTGAAATATGGTGGGTAGCATCTATCAAAAATTCCAAAGTTTCCTGCTAGAAAATGGTAATCAGAGCAGATTTTTATTCCAAAGCTCATTGCATTACTTGTCTTTCTTAAACAATCACCACCTACCCTGACAATGATACATTAGCTACCTGCAAGCCAGCAAAACATTTTATTACAACTTCCACAGTCCTACAACTTCTAGCCGACTGAGCTAAAAGCACAGCTCTTTTTGCCTAAGCAGTGTCACTTGTCACCCTGGCAAGATATCCCAAATGACCTATCAAGCTGTGAAAAGGGACCCTGTGGTAGTTTTCACCAGCATTTCTACCATATATTGTTCCTGAGTGAGGGTGAATCAAGGGCTTCTTTGAAATAAGAAGAGATAAATCAAGTCCTACTTTATTGGGGTTGATGTTAAGATTCTTAGAGGAAAAAGGACAAAGCAGCAGAAACCCTGGTTCAATTTCAGTTTAATATTTCTATTTTCTAAATAACACAAACATCTGGAAATGGAAAGTCGAAGCCCATTGGGCACACTGATCCAGCTGACTAGGTCTGATGCCACTCTGCTACCTGCTCTACCACAGCATGAACTTACTGAGGAATAAAGAAGGCACAGAGCAAAATGCCATTAATTACTTCACAGGATCAGCGTTTGCTATGAGGCTTTCCAGGCTCTCTACATGGCCTCCACCTTCAGGCCCCAGAATCATGACACAATGCCCCTCCAGGCTGAATCATGGCAACCAAACCAAGACAATTTTATTATGAATTTCAGGCAAGGAGGCATACCTGCTGGCACTGTAATCTCCTGAAGCAGAATGGAGCTTTATTGGTTTTGGTGCCAGTTTAATTTCTTATATTTGAGTAACTGGAAAACAGTTTCCATGGAAAAGGGGAATGGCAGTAGACAAGTAAGAAATGAGGGTGCTGGGAAAGTTGAGTAGACGTTCAGTCTTTCTGCAGTGCTACTAGACTGTTCCTCTTACCTTTCTTTACACATTCTTTTAAAAGGACTTCTGCAGTGAATAGCTCTGATCCCGCCTGCATAATTAGACCAAAGTAGCCACTCCTGCCTCTTGGGGGACAAAGTTTTTTTCTTAATTATGCTTCTGAAAACCCTGCCTAATGGCAGTACTTACTCAGGAGATTGAAACTGTGTCTCCCAGGCCTGGCCAGCGTGTTTTGTTTTGTTTTTGGTCTAATTACACAAGTCCCCAGGAGATTGGAAAGGCTCAGAAGAAGCTGTTTCAGCCTCCAGGGTAAATTCTAGATGTTTAGATCCTTCCATGAAAGATTTTTTCCCCTGTTTTCCTAAACTCAGAGAGGTGTAAAGGTAAAGCATGTTTCAAATAGGCTTGGAGCAAAGGCTATCCAGTGGGTAATTCTGAACGGAATTTGAAAATGCACCTACCAGTTACCACTGCTGCCCCCCATTTTCCTGAGACAGTGTTTCTCTGTGTAGTCTTTGTTGTCCTGGAACTCACTCTGTAAACCAGGCTGGTCTCAAACTCCTGAGATTCGCCTGCCTCTGCCTCCCGAGTGTTGGGATTAAAGGTGTGCACCACCACTGCCTGGCAACTTCTCATTCATAAATGTATTGCACTGTTGGGATTCAACTGCTTTTTTTCTTTTTTTTAAATCAGAAGGAAACATGCTGCATTGAAACCAACATCCAAGTAGCAATTCGGGCTGATTCCCATTCCTCTTGCCCCAAAGGTCACAATAAGCTTTTTGGCGGAGAATGAAAATGCAGAAACATAGAAGTTTTTAACTTTGACTCTAGGGATGTGTAACTATGAGCTTCAGTCTTTCTGTCTAAAACGTGGGCTTTGTAGTACTCATCATTCTTACAGGACCTCAAAGAGAAGCGATAAAGACCTGACGTATATAAAGAACAAGGGACCACTTCTTTGGAACCAGAGGCAGGTCAGACAGAACTATAGTAACTATGAAAGTTTGGATACACTCAGCTAAACCCAGTACTCAGGAACTGAGTAAGGTTCAGGGTGACTGTGAGGTCGAAGGCAGCTGGGGCTACAGAGCAAAGCCCTGTCTCAAAATAAACAAAAAATGAACATTGGACTGTACTAATTTTACCCAGCTTAAAGAGAATATTTTCTCATTATCTCCATTGAAACTAAGTTTCTCCTAGTCAGAAATGAGGTTGACTAGAAGGGTGTGGAGTTTTCATGTTGCCAACTACTAATCAAGTCTCCAAAGGTGATAACAAAAATAGTTACTATTCTAATCTTCATCAAGAGCAATGATAAGGTCTATATGCCTCACATTCAGTAATACTCCAAAATGTTCAACACAGATAAAGCCTCTGTGATAAGTCTAGGCACCCACCCTCCTTTGTCCTCAGACACAAAAGGAGGTATAAGGAGACAGTTCTTCATAGCAGAAACTAGAAGGCTTTAGCATTCTTAGCTAGAGCTACTTCTTCTCCAGAAAAGTACTGGAACTTGGACACAACAGGAGAGGTAGCACTCCCAGCAAGCATTTGCTTTCTCCTGAGGTCTACTGCTGGCAGCTAAGTAAGCCTTTTAATTCCTCCACATCAACTGCTCCTGCCTAACACACAGGGAACAATTCTACAGGGCAAGTGTCAGTCTTCCTGGCCACCTCACAAGTGATATCTACACAGGCCCCAGGACCCCAGGGCTCCACATGCCTTCACAACGGAAGTCAATTCCCATTGTGTTCTGAGATCCTTTTATCAGATGTGATCCTTGAGAAAAATGCTTCCAGGGTAAACTAAGTTGAAGGAATTCTGTCTATTGTTACTTATTTTCAGAAAACTATTAGTAAACCGAGTGTGGTGGCCTTCACCTTTAATTCCAGTCAGCACTTGGGAGCAAGAGGCAGGAGGATCTCTGTGAGTACAGCTTGGTCTGCCTGCCTCTGCAAAGGCATGTGCCACCACTGTCCAGTTAGTTTCTCTCTTTAAAATTACATTTATTTGAAAAAAAGAAGACAGGAAAAATAAAAAAAAAAGCCAGGCAGTGGTGGTGCATGCCTTTAATCTCAGTATTCAGGAGGCAAAGGCAGGTGGATCTCTGTGAGTTTGAGGCTAGCCTGGTCTACAGAGCAAGTTTCAGGACAGCCAGGACTACACAGAGAAATCCTATCTCAAAAAAACTGACACACACACAAAATATCCATTTATTTATTTATTTTGTGTGTGATGTGTGTGATGTGTGTGTGTATGAGTGTGTGTGTGTGTGTGTTTGTGTGTAGGTCAGAGAACAATTTGTGGGCGTCAGTTCCTACACTTTTGTGAGTTCTGGGAATTGAACTCAGATCCTCAGGCAAAGCACCCTTACCCACTGAGCCACCTCATAGGCCCAAGACTATACAGTCTTTTTGATAAAGTTTGAATAAGTTAATGAAGTAAAAAATACCTTGAAAATTATAAAGTACAATCCAAACGCTAGCATTACCTGAATCTTTATTCTTGTTGGGTTAAAATTAAAATAGAGTAAGAAGAGGGTAACTATCAAACATCCCCCTCCACTCCATCGGATGACTCTGAGAGTTTACCATTCAGAGCACAACATCTCTAGCATCAAAAGGTTACTACTGTGCTGGAACAACAGAATAAATAAGATCGTCCTGCCCAATTAAGATGTATGTATGCTTACTTCATCCATGATACACACAGCACATAAGCCCTTTCACAAAACTGAAGAGGTCACAGGAACACCTGGTCCTATGATTATTTTTCTATTCTTTCTTATCTTACCTTGTCAGCAGCTGCCAGCAAATCATCAGCCATTTTGTCAAGGTTTGGCGCCTTCCCTGTGTAGATGAAGCACATCATTTCCTTAAAGACATCAGGTTCCACATCGTTGATTTCAACCCGATTCTGTGCCGGAAAAGTCGAAAATGAGAAGCATTCCAACAGAATACAATTCTAAACTATACTCATGATGTTAAGTTCTGGTGAAGAAAGCAGCTTGTATGAGTTAAAACCTAGCATGGATAGAAACCCTCCTCCCTCTTCTCTCCTGGCTGTGTAAAACAGCACCTTCCCTCCCATCATTGTATACTACTTTTATTTTATGTTCTCACGGACAGTAGCAAAACAACTACATGTGTGATTTTTTTCTTTTTTCAAATCTCTGGACTTTCTAGTATCTTTAACCTAAACCACTGAGAAGATCTGCTGAACAGTAAGTCCACATCAACTGGGACACTCCCAGACCACCTGTCTGCTCTCAGAAGGTGTCTGTTCCAAGAAACAGCACTTTAATAACATGGCAAGGTAAAGATAATTAGGAAAATAAATCGCCAGACTGGGAAAGGTCTGACTGTAGTCACTGGGTTAAAAAGACACATGTCCATTCTGTTACACACCTTTTTGCTCTCCTCCATTTCATGTTCAAACATGGCACTGAAAACTGGAGACCGAGCTACAAAGTGAGAGGGAAACAATGAGGTTTAGACATGGGAATTGCTCAATTACCCCAGTAATAATGATGATCTTTGTTCTTCCTGTTCCATTCCCAAGGAAACGATCTTGGCCTCAAATCACATCAGAATTATAAAACATATGTTTTAGAAACATTTCTATGGCTCTATTTTAATCATCCACATTTTAATGAAATTATCTATATTGGGCAACAATGTAGACTTTGAACTTCAAACTGGAAGGTATTCCATGGTCTAAGCAGGGTGTTCTAATATCTGGACTTTTGGCTGGAACACTGACTGGCACCTCTATAGAGCCCAGCAGGAAGAAGGTCAAGAGCTGGGCTCAATGGCATGTACTAGCTTGATAATGAACATTTATGGCAAACTGCCTATCCCTCTAGCTATGTGTTCTATGTTCTTTCCTGTTTGGTGAAACCATCTTCCTTAACATTTAATTTCTTTTCAACACAGAGAATTCAGTTTTTCTCTTTAGAAATGGGAATGAAGGTCGGGCAGTGGTGGTGCACGCCTTTAATCCAGCACTTGGGAGGCAGAGGCAGGTGGATCTTTGTGAGTTTGAGGCCAGCCTGGTCTACAAGAGCTAGTTCCAGTGCAGGCTCCAAAGCTACAGATAAACCCTGTCTCAAAAAACAAAAAACAAGCCGGGCGGTGGTGGCGCACGCCTTTAATCCCAGCACTTGGGAGGCAGAGGCAGGCGGATCTTTGTGAGTTCGAGACCAGCCTGGTCTACAAGAGCTAGTTCCAGGACAGGCTCCAAAGCTACAGAGAAACTCTGTCTTGAAAAACAAAAAAAAAAAAAAACAAAAACAAAAAAAAAAAAACCCAAAAACCAAAAAACAAAGAAAAAAAGAAATGGGAATGAAGACAAAAGGTCAAGAAATAGTGCTATCATTCAAGTACTTTCTATGAACACCCAAGAAACACCACACATACACACAAAAAAAAAGTAGACTTAATTCCAACCAGAACAGTAATAAAGAACTCAATTTTTTTTTCATATTGTTGAGTAAATCAGGGGTTGAGGTCAAAGTTGACACTTCCAACCCAGTACCTAAGAGCAGAAGGACAGACAGAGAGTGGGTAGGATGGTGGCAGAGACCTAGAACTTTTGGCCTTTAGTTTACATCAGAAAGAACTAATTTTAGCTCTGCCATTTTCTAATAATTTTTTTGGTAAAATCATTTAACTCTCTGAACCATTTACCCCTGCTTCTCTTGCTTTTATATATATATATATATATAAATTATATATGATTATATATATATAAAATATATAAAAAATATATATACATTTTTTACAAAAAATTATAAATAAATGAGCCATAGTGATGCATAAATGTAAGGTAAGAGAATTCTGAGTGTGAGGTCAGCCTGGTCAGAAATTTATCCCCACTTTTTAAAATTTTGAATGTGAACCTCAGTATTTTAATCTATTTCAGAAGGTTATTTATACCCAATGTTCTTATCTCAGAGGAATTACAGACTATATGGTGCTCATGGACTGGTACTTTAATACAAAGGGAAGGGTCCACAGCAGCAGGTGGGGTTTAGGAAGTCATCAGTAGGCAGACCACAGCTAATGCAATGGAACAGAATTCCCAGCAAGAATAGAGGGAATACTGAAGCAGACTCTTAGGGCTGGCAGCTGCATGAAGGAATAGGTGACAAAAAAGGAGGGAAGGCACACAGGAGAACTAGCTGGGGCAAGCAGGAAATATAGCTTAGTGATAGAGTGTTTGTTGAGCATATGTGGGGCCTAGAGTTCGAGATCCTGAACCATAAAGGGAAAGAACAAAGTAGTCAAAGAACCAGGAGAAAACTGGAGCACGGAGTCAACTAGGATATGATCTGCATCAGCCTTTCCAACTTAGGAACTATCAGGTAGTTCACATAACTTTGGAAAATTCTTTCCTGGAAAGGAGGTGAACTGAGGACAACGTGGAGAAAGGAAGCAGACAGTGAATGTGCTACCTCAAGAAATTTAGCTCAGAGTATGTGGGGAAAAAAGAGCACATGCACTGAGAGAATCAGGTTTCTAGGAAGGCAGGGCAAGACTCAGAGAGCAGAAGTATATAGAATCATCCATCCTCAAGTTAGGGATACCTCCTTGCCACTGAGAAGACAGGTGAGGGAACAGTAATCAAAGATGTTCCTACAAAAGGGCCTCTGGGAAGGAAATGTGGGCAAAGACATCCTTTAGGAGTTGGAGGAATTTAGAGGGAATGACAGAAGTCTGAAACATCTACTGCTGGGGAAAAGAAGGAGGCTGACTGCATCTACAGAAAAGATACACTGGGTCAGGCGGGGTGGGGAGCTGAGTCGAGGAAATGGCTCAGCAGATAAAATGCTTGCTGTACAAAGCATAAGGACCTCTGTTTGGATCCCTAGTGCCCACATTAAAAGCCAGACATGTATCTGTAACACCAGCACTGGGAGGACATGGGAGAGCCATCGGAGGGATCCAATGTGTCCCTCCATGTCCTCAGATCGCACTGGTCAATCTGCTTAGTAAAAATGGTAAACTGCATGTCACTGAGAGACCTCAGCTCAAAAAGTAAGGTAGAAAACAACAGAAGAAGACATGCAACTTCTGGGCTCTTCACATATACACACAGTAATGTACTTGTATAAACATGTGCAAAAACATGTTTGTACCACACATACAAGAAGCAAACATTAAAAGAGAAAGAGAAAGAAAGGGAAGGAAGGAAGGAGGAAGGAAGAAGAAAAAAAAAAGAAACATGTTGAGAAACACAATACAGACAGACACTAGTCTGAGTTGCTCACTTCTTTCAGCATTGACAACCTAGTTGAGGCAGAAAATGGAAAGTTGTCACATGAGACAGCTTGAGCTCATTTCAAGAGTAAACCTTAGAATGATGGAGTCAAGATGTCTCAACAGGAGCCCTGGGAAGAAGTATGTTACCTGGAGCTACACAATACTCTCTTATGCTCTGTACTCTGCAGAGCAGTATGTAGCTATGGCTCTCATTTTCTGTAAAGTGAAATCAGCCTTCTCTCAGTTCCTCCTCTGGGTGAATCTTTCTGGTCTTAAAGATCAATGACTTGATAGAACAAGACCTGATCCTCTGGGTCAGTAACAATAGTCTCATTCTTCTTTTATGTTTATAGTGAAGAGACAACTTAACCATCTGAAGCCTAAGTCTCAGCTTGATAATAATCCCTTGACCAGAATCTTCTTCATTGCATCCAAAGGCCAACTAGGAGCTACCACCTGCTCTTAGATACTTTTAGAGCTACTTTCCCAATGCAAAGATACGTAGTATTTTTTATATAACCACCATTTACACTTTGAAAATGATATAGCCTAAGAGTCCACTCGAGACAAACCAGAAATGCTACTTGTGTGGAAAGTAGCCTTTTTGGTTATGAGAACTGTCCTCAGAATACAAAAATACAGTACAGGTATGGTGGCATATACCTATTATTCCAGCACTGGGGGGGGGTGAGAATGGGGTTAGGACTGAAAGTTTGAGGACAGTCTGGGCTAACATAGTAAGTTCCAGGTCTGCCTAAGCTGTCTCAAAATACCAAAATGAAAATGAACTTTGAAAATGTATTTAGGTGCAGAGTTCAAAAGTTGAAGTTGTTCCAAAGGCAATTTTGCAGCCACTAGTTTTCCTACTGCATCAAAATTATAAAGTGAACCATGAATAAATACTAACCTGCTAGGATAGCCTTGTGAGCCTGGAATTCTTGGCCAGCCACACATAAGCAGCAATCTGTGAATCGGGAATTCTCCCACAGTCCTCCTAACTCATCCGCCAGCCGGCACTCAGGAACCTTCACCATGTTCATGGTATTCTGTCCAGAAATATTGACGGAATCTTGTACTACACTCACCTGTGGAATATAAGACAGAAACAAAGCTTTTGTTACCAGCAGGTGGAGAGAACTTCTGCCACAGTGCTATAGAAGATTTAGATACCACACATTTTCTTGAAACTACCTCCACAAATCAAGACTTTCTCCTTTGAATCAACTATTTATTATAATCGTACTTCTTTTATCCCACACTGTAGGACAATGACAGCCTCACAGAGTAAGTTCTTCTCCAATTGCTAATAAGTTCCATCTCCTTGCAAACTGAAGCACAGCTACCAAAGAGAAACTGACAGGAACAAATGCTCAATTTCAAGTATTCCCTTTACCCTGCCTTAAAAGAAAGGCTACCCACACAAAGAGCTACTATAGAGGTCACTGCCTTAGTTAGCATTTCTATTGTTGTGAAGAGACACTATGACCATGGCAACTCTTATAAAGAAAAACATTAATTGGGCTTACAGCTCAGAGGTTCAGTCCATTATCATCATGGTAGGACATGGCAACGTGCAGGTAGACATGGTGCTGGAGTACTTCTCCAGCTGAGAGTCCTATATCTTGTAGGCAACAGGAAGCAGTCTGTCTCACTGAGCATGGCTTGAGCATATATGAGACCTCAAAATCCACCTCCACAGTGACACACTACCTCCAATAAGATCACATCTACTCCAACAAGGCCACACCTCCTAGTAGTGCCACTCCATTTGAGGGGCCATTTTTTTTTCAAGCCATTACAGTCACCATATAAAACTCTATAAAGAAATCTAGTAACGTAAGCCCAAAAGCATTTTACTTATTTAAGTCAGGAAACAGATAAACTGTAGTTTTTGTAGAGCTTGGTAAGTAGCTGACATTTCTCAAAGACATTTGATTAATGAACATGATGACCTACTACCCATAAAGATTAGACTAGGAAGAACTTCCAGTAGGGAAACTGGGTGGGTATACCATAAGTTTTCCACCTGAATTCAGTCATCTGTGACAATGACATTCAAGATGGCTAACTGCAGCTTAGATATGCGCTTATACCCCTGGAACAGAATGGCAACGCCAACTGTATGGAAGGCTCCAACTTTCCACTCTGGTTTCAGAAGCATGTTTCAACTAGTTAAATTAATTCAACCTAGACAGAAATCAAGCTAAATTTTTAGATGAGTGAGTGAAAGTCAGTTGTTAGGATACCAATTGTAAGGACTTACAAATCACATTAACATTATAAAATATGCTAGTCATTAAACAAAAAATAACATCCTGCAAAGCAGCCATGCACCCAACAAATACTGTGTTTTGTTTCCTACAACAAACACATCATGTTAGAAAAGTTAAGTTCAAGCAGAACTGAAGCCTTGAGAATTAACTCCCTGCTCTTCCACTGCTAAGACTCTGATGAGAAAGACAGTTTAAGAACATCCTTGATGACCCAGATTTCTTCTGACCTTCAAGATGCAAGTCATCCTTTAGCTGCAGTCATAAACCCAGAGGCAAAGTTAATGCTTGATCCAAATGACCTACAATCCCTTCTGTGTAAGAGTGAGGTATTTACTACCAGGTCAAAAAACTTATTCATTTGTTTAAAACTGTTACGATATTGCACAAGGAGGCAGTCAAGCTAATCAATTATGAATGTGCTCAGCATTAGAGCACATTTATCAGGAACAGATTATAACAATATTTTAATAACCGGGGACCCAGCACAAACCACCCCACAGAGATCCTCTCTTGTTTTTTGTAAGATTTCTAATTTGGTTCAATCATTTTCTCATATTAGTATCCTCACTTATTTGATATAATATTGACACTAAAAGTGAGAGTTGTCTGTTCCCAGTTATAATTCTAAATACTAATTTAGAAAAAAAAAAAAAAAAGGAAAAGACCAATTAAATCCTACTTCCTCATAGGGAAAGGCAGGAATCCCCAGGGATGGACAATGTAGAGAATGGAGAAAGCTTTTGGCACTATGTTTCTAGCTTGAATTAAATCAGGCTGACAGGAGCCCAAAATCATTAACACTTAATAGCAATTGAGTAGACTGGGTAAATGAATTGGCAAAAGCTAAGCTGAATTTCAAATGAACTATGGTTACCAGTGGACTTTCTGCTGGCTAGATATATGCTTGGTAATGAGTGGAGCCCAAAGACTGCGACACCCCTCAGTAGGGCTATTCTCCTCTTTGGACACAGACAGGAACACAGCAGGAAGGAGAATGTACCTTTACTGCCTGAGCCAGGCTTGTTCTGTAGATATATGGATGTTTAGAATCTCCAGAGCCCTGAATGTCTGGCACCTCTTACCAACATTAAATACGCTTAATTAAAAATAAATTTTAAATGGCACTCAGAAATGAGTCTTCAGAGCCCAAACTTTTAACTTGGAGAGGAATTGTTTTCCTTTGCAAATGATGATGCTAAAATGAGACCATTTTGAGAAAAATGAAAGTTTTTTTTTAATGCCTATAAAGTTGACTATGGAGACTCATTCAGAACTGCAGCTGTGAAGATGACGTGACTGTGACATTTATGTCGTCTTATAAATGAATGCACGAAAATGTCTCAGGAAGGCTGTATAATCTCCAAAGTTTCAAGTTATGGGAGGGTCTCACTTTTAAAGTCAACTTCTTTTTCTTCCTTTTTTTTTTTTTGTTTTTTTCAAGACAGGAATTCTCTGTGTAATCCTGGCTATTCAGGAATTCACTCTGTAGACTAGGCTGTTCTCCTATTCAGAGATGGGCCTGCCTCTGCCTCCTTAAGTATGGGACTAAAGGTGTGGGCTACCATGTTTGACTTTAACTTCTCTTTTTTAAACAGGGAAATTACAAAAAAATTTTTTTTTAAAGAAAATTTCATGGACAACTAAGGACTGTCAAGCCTTGTATATATTCGTCCACTAAAAGAGAAATCCATGGAAATATTTAATACCCATGAAAGACTAAGTACTGTCAAATCTTGTACAGTCATCTCTATAAAAAGGATAATCCATGAAAATCACTTTAGTGTCTATAGAATTAAAAATTGAAAAAATAAGGAAACGTCACACATTGTTTATAGTGTAGCACATCATTTGCAGCAGAAGACTAGCAGCAACCTGAATGTCAATCAGTAAGAGAACAAACCACACAGTCATAAAACAGACTTTCCCTTGTACTAAAAATAAACTGTGGTTGCATTTAAAGTATAAATCTTAGAAACAATATTTTTAAAAAGCAAGTCCTAGATGACAACATTAAATCTTATATCAGTTTTATAAAGCTCAAAACCAAGTAAATCTTAGGAATGTATTGTTCAGGCACATAAACATTAGGGAATAACATAAAAAGTGAAGTTAACGGCCTCATTCTTTGGTCAGGGGACAAGTATTCCATATATGGGAACAGCACACAGGCTATCTTCTAGTTACCGAAATATCAGTGTGGTAGTGAGTTTGCCTCATCAACAGGTTTTATAACCTACCAAGATGCTACATAGGAAGATAACATCTCTGTAGGTCAAGAAAAAGCAAATATTGGTTGTTCCATGTCGTATAACTAATGCACACCAACAATTCACTAAAAAAAGAAAAATATGAATAGACATATTTATTTAAAATTGGGCAAAAATACATATTCTCAGGCAACCAAAGGAATAGTCTATTCATACAAATAGAAAGGATATTTTAAAAACATAAGCTAATGTCTAGATATTTTACAAGTGGTGTTTATAGCTCATATGATGTTTCCTATTTCGTCTTAACTGTCCTTACAAAGAGAACTCTTCTACCTGTATAGACAAAGAAGGGGGAACACGTGCCACCTTCATAGCTAAAGGATATTTGTTTTCAACATAAGTAACTGGAAAGGGTTAACAGAAGCTGAAAATTTTCACAAAGATTTCCTATGGCCCAAATTATTAAGGAGAAAATTTTAAAAATTTAATTTAAACATGCTTTGTATGTTCTCCCTTTCATTACTAAAGTAAATACACTCTACTAAGAAAACTTGGGAGATGCCTTGCTCTCTTGGGTGAATGACATTCAGCTCCACTTAGTACAGCCAGCAGACAAGAAGTGGGAAATGGAGAGCTGACATGGCCTTGACATTAATTTGCTGCACAATGTTAGGAAAAATTACCTGACCTCCTGAGGCACTGCTTCGCTTGTGTAACAAGAAATGAAGAAAACAGAACTAGTTGAGCTCAAAGGACTGTGATAAGGATGATTCAAGAAATGCTTAGAAAACATTTAAGTATGTTAATTAAACAAATGCAGCTTGGGAAAATCGCCATATTTCCTAATAGACAAAACTCATCAAGAACTGAAAGTGAACCCCATGTGGCATATTACAAACAAGACCACCCACCTGGTACTTTCAGTAATACCACTGAATTAAAGGCCAAAGAGGCACAAACATGGTTCTCAATTTTTCCCTTTCTGATTCCCTGTGACCTCTGGGAGCACCAGAAGCTCTGAACTAGCTGTACTCAGTGCACATAAGGAGAGCAAAGAAGTATCTGGGCATAGACTGAGGGAGCAATGCAGCATAGTGTGTACTTGTGACTAAATTCCATGTGGATATCCTTTCATAAAAACCTCTAAATAATTAGAAAATAAGGGAAACAATAGAACATAAAATATAAACAGGAATTAAAATAAACTTGTTTATAAGTATTCCACTGATACAAGAGAAACAGGTCAAAGGAATAGGACTTACATGGAAAATGGACTAGCTGTGAAAAGTGCTAAGAACTTGGATAAATTGCAGACATTTTAAAAACCCACATATCCAATACACACCCCCACGCAACTGTCTTGCAGTGTTGAATGCTACTAAGTCCACAGAGAGCCTTGGAACAGGAACGAGTCTCACTAGGCACAAGACCAAGTACGAGAAGCAACACTCAGCACCTGTGGCCAACTGGGAAGTGTGAGAGGAACAGATGGCACACCTGGTTCTATGGCGAGAAACCACGGCATCAGCAGAACCCAGCAGACGTTTCCCCGTTCAACATCTCCTCATTTCCAACGTGTCATCGCACTTCCCTTCTAAGTCAGTAAGGCAAATCTAAACTTAACCACAGGATTTCTCCTAAGAGAATTTCATATGGGGAAGTGAAAAGAGAATGCTGGAACTCAGCCTCAGCCCTAATCATAGGATAAGAGTAACCAAGTGAGGGCAGGACAAACAGTTTCCAAATCACAGGTCACAATCCAGGGGTCAGAGCAGCTGGAACAGTATGGGGAAGGAAGAAGAAGCACACCAGAAAAGGATGGACCCACTGTAGACTTCAAAATGCTACAATACGAGTCACAGTACTGCCTAAAATGCCAGCGGTGATATTTAGAGAAGATTCTCTTCAGAGAGAAGCTTGAAGACTGGCTTTCATTTTCAACAAAATTAGAATTTTCCACTATCTTAAAGTTATTATTATTATTTTTTGAAATACGAATCTTCAGCACTCAGGAGACTAAGCATGATGATAGGAGTGATCTTGAGGCCAGTTTGGGCTAGACAGAGCTGCTTTTAAAAAAAAACAAAAGGGTTAAAAAAAAAAACCCACAAATTTCTAGGACAGACAACAGGCAAAGACTGAAACTGATGCTGTTTATACAACATTTAACTTAAAACAAAGCCATAGTTAATTCTTATTGTTCTACTCAGGCAAGCAAGTGTGACCTGCAACTAGCAGGACTTACATGAAATTCACATTTCAAGTTCATTAAACATAAAACTGCCACTCTTCACTTATTTATTCAGATGCTGATACTCTACCATTTCTTTCAGTACTCTGAAATTAAAATGGAGAGGGAATGGCTATGTAGTTATACAAACTAAATTTTACCTTCTCAGTGTACAAAGTTTTCTAATCCTTAGCAACTTTTTGTTATAATCCACAAGCCTGCTACTACTGGCCATGCTTCACAAGGGCAAGAGTCCTAAGTGACAAGTTCCTGGACTACACAGGTGTGATATGCCTTTGGAACGGTCATTAGTCATTAACACACAATGCAAGTCTATTATTTGATGAGCTAGCTGGCAATTGCGACAATTGCCTGAACTCTGCCTCATGAAAGTACAAAACCATTTGCTTCACTCTCAGGAAGTAGTTCCCTGACTATGAGATACACAGGGACACTAATAGTCCAGTTTAATAGAGAGAATTTTTATTTATTTACCCCAAGTTTCTTGCATTTCTCAATGTATGGAAAATGGTAGGAAATGTCTCATTACAATATATTGTACCCATTTTAATAAGCCCTTTTCAATCGGATCTTGGGTCAAGAAATTTTTCTAAGCTTCTCCAAAGGCTCTTAGGCCTCTAGTGAGAGACACTGACCTTTTTTTTTTTTTTTCACACTGACCTTTCAATATGACAGCTGATTCTCCCCTTCTAAGCTACCAGTTTCCACAGCTTTTACTCTAGAAAAAGTAGCCCCTCCCTTTCCTACTTCATAATGATCCCAGCAAGACAAACCATGAACACTCAGCTCCTGCAAGTAGTCACCTAGTCCAAAGAGCACAAAAGGAGAACAACCCAGCCAAACACTTGCCACCCAAGAAGGAACCAGAGAGTTTAAGCGACAGAAACACAAATTTAGTTGCAGTTGCTAGCCACTGCTCAGCTTGAAGTGTTAGCCTTTCCAAAAACTATTTGAACCATCCCCCCAATACACACACAAAAAAAAAAAAAAGAAAGAAAGAAAAGAAAGAGTGAGGATCCTGACTCAAACAACTCAAAACTGACAGATACAATCTTCGTTCTTATGAACAGTAACAAGTAGAGAGCCCAAGTGCCCAACAACCTTGAAATCATAAGGCAGTTCAATCAGTCACATAAATAACATTTGTACAGAACCACTCCCCTTGGGGATTTTTCTCATTTCACATCCTTGACACAATACAATTAAGTCTACCAATACACATCAGGTCAGGGAATTGCCAGTCTCAAAGCAGGGCAAAAGGACTCACCTCGCAGAAGAGGGTGAGCTTGTCATCAGGGAGAAGCCCATTGGCCTCGTCCAAGAGAAAGTCTCTACGAATGAATTTTTTGAATCCCCAGTCTTTGCCTTGCACGAACCTATAAGCTCGCTGACTCTCTGGAATGAAAAAGAGAGTCATATTTAGAATTACTCAAAGACCAGCTCAAATCCACAACTTAATCACTGTATGAAGTTACTGGACGTGAAAGTAGAGAAACATTTACCCATAGCTTTGGTTTCTTCTCCCTTGGCATTCAGGATGGAGAACTTGAACTTCGCCCGAACTTCACTCTTTGGACAGCTAACCAATAACAGGTAAAGTGACAGGTAATCTTTGCTTTCTTCATCTAAACCTTTTGGGTTTACTCGCAAACACCTGCCCAACACAGAAACAAAGGTGGATTAAAAGCCTTATGGCTCCTGAAGTCTAGCAGAAAGCATCAGAATCCAGAGGGGAAGAAGTGTTTTTGTTGCTGTTGTTAGGTTTTGTTTTTTAGAGTCTAAGTCCCTTACCAGGAGACTGATTCAACAGAAACTTGAAAACACTTATTTTCTATACCAATTTGGATCAACTTTTGAAAGTTAGACAAAAATAAAAGGGCATTCACATCCCTTACATCTCTGCCATTTCCTTTATAATTGTCAAATCATTCACCTATCTCAGCCTAAAACATTTAAAAAGTTTTTCAGACTACTCTGTTTTTCATTCTTTAATCCCAGAAAAGATAGCCCTCAGTTTCTCATGGGGAAATAATTCTTTAAAAAGTCGAGAGCCATTTAGTAACTCTGTGAAAGAAAAATGTATTCTGGAGAAGTATCCACATAGTACACATACTCTTTTTTATTTGTTTGCTTTTCTAAACAGGGTTTCTCTGTTTAACAGCCTTGGCTGTCCTGGAACTTGCTCTGTAGACCAGGCTGGCCTTGAACTCAGAGATCCACCTGCTTCTGCCTTTTGGGATTAAAGGTATGTGTCACCACGTCTGGCTGATACATACTCTTTTATAGATATTTTATCGTGTGTGTGTGTGTGAGAGAGAGAGAGAGAGAGAGAGAGAGAGAGAGAGAGAGAGAGAGAGAGAGAGAGAGAGATGCCTGTGGCGGTCAAAGACATGGGATCCCTTGGAGCTGGAGTCAGGTGGTTGTGAGCCATCCAATGTGTGTGCTAGGAACCAAACTCAGATCCTCTGTAAGAGCAGCAAGTATTCTTACCTGCTGAGCTATTTCTCTAGCAATTATATTTTAAGAGTTAAAATAACAGAGGTATTGTGGAGAAGCACAGATAAAAGTAAACTCTTATTCGACAGGGGAATGTTCTAAGCTTGGCTTCTAAATAAGAGTTTGAGATGCCAATCTGTTAAGGATGATTCGAAACAGAATCTAGACAAAACTTAATAGGTTCAACTGAGTTAAGTTGTAAATGTCATTAGCTGAAATGCATGGAGTTCAGACACTGCTCTACCACATGGTATACAAAAGCCACATGTATCTTCAGGCCTTGCCAGGGTTATGTCACCTTTCTCAAACAGGTGGTCTAATCCAGTGCCTCTCTAGGGAGTACAGATGCCAAATATACCACTATACAGTATGCTAGAGAGGTTAAATGTAATGCCTAGGATAAACATTTCACTCAATAGTTAGTCTACAGTTTAATGTACAAAGTCAGCAAATATTAAATTATTCAACTCTTCAGTGGGTTATCAGAGATCAAAGTGGAAGTTCATTAACAAAAAATGTTCTGATTTTTGCTGGGAACATATGGTTGGTTGTGTCCTTAACTACTTGCTCCTATTTCTCAAAATGGCACTTGGTTTTGATGACACTCATCCTCACTCCCAGATGATAGTCACCTTGCAATAGGCACTAGTTCAGGAACTCCAGACTTAATCCATTCAGAGCATGAACAACATACTATTGACTATACAGTAAATCCAGAGAAAGCTCAAAGATTCGTTGGCATGTGGTAGATACACCCATTGTTACTTCGCACACAGGGAAGCTACACTTAAGACATGTAATAGCATGGAACGTGAGTAGAGGAAATGAAGTCTGGACTGTAACAATGTGCCTCCTGGATAAAATTTATCTCCACCCTGCCAGTTACAAAGCCAAATAAATTTCCTTTATTGTTTAAAAGTAAGCTATTATTATTGTTAGAGACAGAACTTTATGTGGGCCAGGCTGACCTCAAACTCCCCATATAGTAAGGATGACCTTGAACGATTGCCCTGTTCTTTTTTGAGAAAGTCTCAGTATGTAACCCTGGCTAACCTGAAACTTGCTATGCAGACCAAGTTGGCCTGGAATTCAGAGATTCACCTGCCTCTGCCTCCTGAGTGCAGGAATGAAAGCTGTGTGCCAGCATACCTAGCCTAATCTTGAACTTTTATGAGAGGTAGAGAACGTCTCTACCTCTGAGCAGTGAGATTTCAGAGATCCACCACCATGTCCAGTTTATGAGTTCTGGGGCTGGAATCTAAGTCTTCATGTATGTGCAGGTAATTTAAAAGTCAAGTCAAGATTTTATGTTAAAAACCTTAGATTTGTTGCTGCATGTGATGACACACACCTTTAATCTCAACACTCAAGAAGCAGAGGCAGGTGGATCTTTGTTGAGTTTAAGGTCAGCCTGGTCTTCATGCTGAGTTCCAAGCCAGCCAATACTTCTTAGTGAGACCACGTCTCCAAACAAACAAAAAGAAACCCACAACAACTAGACTTGTTGCTTTCTAATAAAACCAGAAAATCTGGTGATAGTTGTTCCTTCTCCACACAAAGCTCTAGTTAGCTGAGCTGGGTGACTACCAGTCCTGCATACACTTACTGAAGTGCCAAGAACTAATCCTAGAACCTCCACATGCTAGTTGAGCACTCTGTCACTGAGCTACATCACCAGCCTTCTACAAACCTTTTAAAAATTTTAAATTTCACTTATTAATTTCTTTATTTATTATATATAGTGTTCTGCCTACATGTATGCCTGCATGCCAGAAGAGGGCATCAGATCTTATTACAGATGGTTATGAGCTACCATGTAGCTGCTGGAATTGAACGCAGGACCTCTGGAAGAACAGCCAGTGCTTTTAACTGCTAAGCCATATCTCCAACCCCTAATTTCTTATGTGTGTCTGTATCCGTGGGTCCATGAGTGCCATAGTTCTAATGTGAAAGTCAGAGGACAACTTGCACACATCAGTTCTTTTCCTTCAACCATGTGGGTCCCAGGGATCAAATCTGGGTCTTCTGGTAACACTGGCACTCTTTACTCATTTACCCTATACAACTTGAGTTTGCTAAATTGTAATGAACTCATTAAATTATTTCAAACACTTGTAGCTGAGTACCTACTGTGTCTGGCACTATTACAGGCAATGGGACAACAAAAGTAAAATCTGTGCCTTTAAGAACTTACATTCTGCCCATATCCTATTCAAACCAAACAAAACAGGCAACTTATGGAACAGGTTTACAACTAGAGGCGTTCTTCCTCACCATTTCAGTTTATCATTGGCTCCTGATGAAAAAGTTGAACTTTTTATGACTTCACCCATTTCCTCCCGGCAAAAACTAAAGTTATTGATGGTCCACATGTAGGAGAATTTCACTACCTTGATCTGTTGATAGAAAATTAGGAAGGAATTAAATAAGATGTGGGGAACCTGGAAAAAACAGGTTGAAGATCAGACAAGCACCCCTCCCTTATCCCCACAAAAGACTGCAGTTCAAGCGGTCCCTCGTCTACATGAGAAAAATCTCTGACCTACTGCTTTTATAACGCTTTCAACTTTTGAAAACACTGGTTAGAAATAAGAAAAACACAGTCAAGGAAAGAACAGCAACAATAACAATAATACAAGGACAGGGTAGGTAAAGTCTGAAACTTAGTGGTCCTAAAAGAGTTCGTAATTGACATGCTGATGCCATTCCTGGGGCTGTGAATCTCAAATACTGCTGAGTTTTAGAACACATACCTATCAAGGAGGATGTAAAGAATCTAGACAAAATTTTCTCTGTGAGTTCGAGGCCAGCCTGGTCTATAAATCAAGTTCCAGGACAGTCAGAGCTGTTACACAGAGAAACCCTGTTGCAAAACCAAAACCAAAAATATCTAGCTAAAGATTCCCCCTTGAATCACCATAGAAAAGCATTAGCCTTGGGGATTTAGACTCTATGTAAGGAAAATAAGAAATGCAAGGCTAATGAAAACCTCATCTTGTGCTTTTTGGCCCCAGAGAAACTAGGAAACCCAAAGTTGAAGTGATTATGTTGCTTTTGTCCACTAGTGAAAACATGAACTTACCTGTGTATAGCACCAGCTCTCAGCCACGGGACCACTCGACATTTCTGCCGGAGGTGGAGGACTTGGAACCCTTGACATCGCCAGTTTGAAGGTTAAACTGGGTTTTCAAAGTCAGGGGGCAAAGATTTCTGGTTTTTCTTCACCCTGGTAAGATCCAAGAATTAAGATTTATTAGCCTCTTTTTAAACTGATTTTTTAAAAATATTAATCTCAATTTTTATTATTCTTCTCTCATATAATACATCCTGACCTCAGTTTCATCTCTCTCTACTCCGCCCAGTCTCCCCAGTCCTTTTCCTCTTCCCTATTATCCTATTATTTGTTTGATCTTCTAAGATACTAGAAACTTTGTGGCCTGTCTGAAATGTTCTATCCTGATTTAAATATTAACTTCAGAGAAGACCATGTAGTCTCCTAGGCAAAATTACATTATTGTTCAAGCATGGTGGCTTACATCTTTAATCTCAGCACTCAGAAGGCAGAGGCAGGTAGATCTTTGTGAGTTAGAAACTGTACATCAAGTTTCAGGCCAGCCTTGGGACCCTGTCTCAAATAAATGAATGAACTAAATAAAAAATAAATAAAATTCCATTACCCTTCTGCACAATGCTCAACATTATCTTTAAAAACTGCTGGGAAGGATGTCATATACAACTTTCATCCCAACACTGTAGAAACAAAACTGGTGTATCTCTTGAATTGGAGGCCAACCTCATCTACACAGTCAGTTTCAAGCCAACATGTACTGCACAGCAAAACAGAACAAAAGAAACAGACACATGTAATCAAAGGGTATATTAAAGCACATCTCTGAAAAGCTGTTTGACAAAAAGTCAACATGGCTAGCACTAGATACCTCCTTGCCACCAGAACCTTTATTTAGGACACAAATGCTCTGCTCCAGTGGAAAATGACCTTGGTACTCTACCCCCCTCCAATTTTCCTGATCGCCTGTGCTTCACTACAAACTTAAGAACAGCCTTCTGTTCATCTTCTCTGCCAGCTGCTCTCTTAAAGGGCAACATTTTTACACCTCCCTTAGATGTGCTCCTTTCTCTACAACATCACGTCAAATTTTCACCTGACTTTCTAGATTTTTCTTGCTTTCTCTGCTAATCACTCCTCAACCTCAATCCCTTCTCTTCTTCCCTCCCCCCACCCCCTCTCGACAGAATCTCTCTCTTATGTAGCTGGCTAGCCTGGAACTCACTATGTAGATCAGACTACCTGGAACTTAGAGATCCATCTGCCTTCTGCCTCCTGGGTACTGGTATTAAAGGTGTGTGCCACTATATCTAGCCTTCTTCAATTTCTTTTATTGGAATTTTTTTCTTTTACTGTTATTCCCCATGGCTTAATTTTCAATCATTTTCCAATTTACATTCTTATGGCAACCAATCATTTCAACAGTATCAAATTTCTGCCAGTACACAAACATTCTCAAGTCTCTTAAACTTAACACCTCTTCTATAGCCCCAGGCCCCTTTCAAATAACTGCTATACATCTTGATGAGATGTACCACTAATAAATCCAACTCAAAACTATTTTTATAAATTTAGGTCATGGACCAGTGTGATGGCTCAGCAGATAAAGGTGCTTGCCACCAAGCCTGTTGACCTGAGTTTAAGTTCTAGAATCCACAAGATAGAAGGAAATAACTAAGTCCTACAAATTATCCTTATACTACATGTGTGCCATGGTACACACATGATATTCCCCACAAAACAAATAACATAAGTATAATGAAATTATTTAAAATTTAAGGCCAGGAGTGCTAGTACATGCCTGTATCCCAGCACTTGAAATTCAGAAGCACATCTCTGTGAGTTCAAGACTAGCTTGGTTTACATAGAAAGTTCTAGGCTAGCCAGAACTGAGACCCTGTCTCTCAAAAACCAAACCAAAACAAAACAACAAAAAAAAAACAATTAAAAGTCAAAAGATGCAAAGTTGCAGAGATTATATAGAGTAGACATAGAAACTCTGTTCTGTTGGTGAGACACTAAAACGAGACATATAGTGTGTGTAGGAATTTGGTCATATCTGGTAAAGTTTAAAACCATAAAACTTAGTACTCTCACTTTTAATAGAATGTTCACTACAGCGGGGCTTGCCAAGTTTGGAAGTCAAAGAATTACCTCTTAAGAAGAATGTTGGTCTTACCCCTAGGCTTCTGATTCAGCAGCTTGAGATAGGCCCAAGAGTGCATTTCTAGCAAGGTCCCAGGTGATACTGCTGAGCTAGTTCTGGGACCACGGTGAGAACTACTGCCCTAGAGAAGCACTTACGCACAAGACATGGGCTAGAGTGTCAATGTGACACTGTAACAGTGAAAAGCTAGAAACAAATTAAAAGCCCTTTAGTAATGAACAGGTAAGTAAACTGGGTTATTTCCATATAATGAAAAATGAGTTTTAGTGTTTAAAATAATAACTAGATTCTGTAAGACTGTGGTCTCCAAACACAGTGCCAATGAAAAGAACAAGTTTTTGAAAGATAAGTGTAGTTCATTATTTCTACAAATGTAAGTATTGGTACAGATAAAAGCATACTGTAGAAGCAAAATAAGAATAAGAGAAACATAGCAAGTTGTTACTAGTTTCATGGGGAAATGAAATTTGAAAATAATAGAAGACACTTTGTCTCATGTTTTTGTTCTTAAAGATTTATTTTTATTTTATGTAAATAGGTGTTTTGTCTGTATATACACACATGTACACACATGTGCCTGGTGCCCAAGGCCTGAAGAGGACATCAGATTCCTTGGAACTGGAATTACAACAGTTATGAATTGCTATGTAGATGCTGGTAATTGAACCAGGGTCCTCTGGAAGAGCAGCCAGTGCTACTAAGCACTGAACCATCTCTCCAGGCCCTCTGATACCTGCTTTAAAATAAGGATGCTAGGAAGTAAATAAAACAATACAAATCTCAAATCTCAGTTAGACATAACAGGAGCTTGAGTATCTACTATTCTTTGAACAGTCTGGCTTATATAATTTTTAAAATGATAGTATGTGTGTTTATTACATATGTGCATGGGTATGTGTGTGTGTGTGTGTGTGTGTGTGTGTGTGTGTGTGTGTGTGTGTGTGAATGAGCACATGCCATGGTATGCACGTGGAAGTTAGAGGACAACTCTTTAGAGTCAGTTTTCTCTTCCTCCCTTTACAAGGATTGCAGGGATTGAACTCAGGTAGTCAAGCTTGCAGAGTACGCACTTTACCTCCTGAGCTATCTCACCAGTATGATGCTGTCTTTCCTCTCTGCCTAGCTACCTGGAAGATTTAAGACAAACTCTTTGACCCATCTCCTAAAATGACAGGTTTACATTCCTAGTCTACAAGCTTTGTTTTATATTTAATCACACATTCTACGCTACATTAGTTTTTTTTTTAATATTTATTTATTATGTATACAATATTCTCTCTGTGTGTATGCTCCCATGCCAGAAGAGGGCACCAGAACCCATTACAGATGGTTGTGAGCCACCATGTGGTTGCTGGGAATTGAACTCAGGACCTTTGGAAGAGCAGGCAATGCTCTTAACAACTGAGCCATCTCTCCAGCCCCCTCTACATTAGTTTTAAGTTCATTATTTTCCTTTACCTCTTTGCTATAATTCTTTGCACTATTATAGTGAATAGTTTTTTTTATGGGTACTGGGATCAGAACTCAGGTCTTCATGTTTACACGGCATGTTTATCACCTGAACTGTCTCCCAAGTACTTTTTCAGTTTGCCTGATGGTATGAATGAATAATAGCAAAAATATTCAGTAGTAACACAACTCACAAACATTTGCTTAAATAGCACTGGCAAGATTAATAAGATATATCTATCTGTACTTATCCAGAATAAATGTAACTAAATGTTCCATTGGTCATAAAACTGCCCTAGAAGCATTTATAACTAAAGCATCATCTACCATCACAGATGAAGTTAGTTGTCTTACACACATGGGTGGCATGCTGTTCCAAATGACTGTGTTCACTGTGGGCTTGTGCAAGTCATGAGATCCAGTCTCACAGGCTTGTTTGTCTAGTAACAAGTTAATATACCTTAGGTAGTTTTACAAATCCCAGTTATCATTGCTACCTAGAAAGAAGTTGCAGATTTCCTACTTTTGGGCAGCACAGCAATGAAGATGTGAATTTTATACATGAGTTAAGAGCTTAAAACCTGGCCCATGAGGCATGTGCTGAGGCTATCCTCCACATCGAGTCATCACAAAATACAGATCTGAGCTTATTTTGAAGTTATTTTCTTTTAAACTTTCAAATTCATCTAACAATTAATAATTTATAGGCTGGAGATGGAGCTGAGTGGTAGAAAGCTTGCTTAGCCCCAGTTTTAATACACATTACTTCAACAACTACAAATTTTAAAAGTCTATGAAAAAAGGCATATTTTTTCTAATGCTATTCTGTTAATTTCTTAGTTTATTTCTACTGATTATTACTCCACTAGGAGCAGGAATAAAGAAAGACTATTTTATTGAAATTGGGCAAATATGTGTTTTTTTCTTTTTCTTTTGACTTGTTTTATAACCAACTCTTTCTTTGATTTTTTTTTTTTTTAATGCCCAACCCAGCACCTAGAAGAACCGGAGAGTCAATCTCAGCTCTGAGAAGCTCTAACCAGACAACCTGCTAGGAGGGAAATTGGCTGGGATGGCAGAAGTCTAATTAATTTCACTTATAGTGGGCACCATGGGCAAAGTGTTCATCAGCAAAGTAACCTGGTGCTGCACAAACTCTTCAGCACTTCATGTCAACCACTGCAGATGTTCAGTAAAAACAATCTCAGGAAGGAAGAGATCTATTTGAGGGTCATAGTCTGAGAATGTTCGTGAGAGACAACTAGAGCCAAAATATATTGTTCACAGCTTCAAACAAGTTAGGACATGACAATCCAAGTTCTCTGAGGAGAAAATGATTTCCCCAGCTTACTAAACTCTAGTGTACTGACAACTCTAGGTTGAGGATGCCTTTATGTATCACCGTTTATTTTCTTGCTGTCTCTGTAAAATCCTGACCTATAAGGAAAGACCTTCCTGGATTACACAGAAAAAGATGCTCTTCAGCATATTCCTCTCAACTCTAACACTGTAGGCAGTCCTACTAGTTAATGGCCATCTCTGATGGGATGCTTCCTAGCAGTACTATAGCACCATGGCTTTGACGGCTAGATCCAGCCCATTCTTTAGCTTTCTGCGTTTCCAGCCTCACCAGCTGTTGCCATGTTAATCGCCACAACTCTATGGTGTTTTAATGTCCCTGCCAGCAAGCAAGCTGCAGCATTCTGCTCACAGACCACATTCAAAGTTCCTGGCC
>JAQHUG010000027.1:562406-604536 GCA_028555095.1 Dicrostonyx torquatus
TTCGATTCCCAGCACCAACATAAACTGGGCATAATGACAGATGCCTGTAATCTCCGCATCTGGGAAATGGAAGCAGTCACACAGCTTGAGGCCAAGAATACCCAGGAAGTGGGAGGGAAATGGGAGGAGGGGAGGAAGTGGAAATTTTGAATGGTATTATTTATAAAGCAATAAATTTTTTTTAAAAAAAAATACCTGAGACTCTATATTGGTGTGTGTGTGCTGGAGATCAGGGGGGCAGAAAGAAGGGAGAGAGATAGATTGAATACTCACAAGAAGATGGCTCTTTGGGTAAAGTCTTGCCAGGGTCCTAGACTGGAAACCCCAGCACTTAGAGGTAGATAAGGAGTGTCTTGGGGGCTCAATGGGTAGTCAGTCCAGTTAGGCAATGAGCTATGTTAAGGATCTAAATAAACTCAACAGAACAAAGAAAAGCCAGAAAGTTTTAAGTCTCCAGTGTGGATTCAAAATTCTTGAATCAAGGGGAAAGTAAAAACATATAGGCAGACAAAACAGGAACATTGAACAGGATGTCTATCTAAAGAGAATGTTCTTAGTTCCTGATGTGCTTTGAAAAGATTAAAATGCAGTAACACCCATTTGCCCAGTAAGACTCCGTAAAAGTATACAGAGAGGTTTGAGGCATAAATCAGAGCACAGAGTAAACACTTGAAGAGTCATTTTGGTAGCAAGATTTTAAGTCAACATTGAAGAACTAAGTTCTAAGGTACAATACAAAAAGGTAAAAGGCTCAAAATTCAAACTCCTTTTACAGCCCAAAGAGCCACCACACTGCTGATGCTGTAACCCTAACCCTCTAAGGAGCTCCACTTACTCTACTGCTTCCATAGCATGTATTACCAACCCTTGATTAAAAATTTAAACCCAGCTGGGATTGCTGATATATATACCTATAATCCTAGCATTTCAGAGGGCTGAGGCAAAAAAGGATGATGAGTTTGAGGCCAGCTTGTGCTATATAGCACCACTATGTCTCAAAAAAAAAAATTAAATTCAAACACAATTGCTTCTCCCATCATTAGTATGTATAATCTTTTCCTAGTATATATTAGTCACCAGAAGAAATATGATTATAAGGTTCTAGCTTATTCCCAGCAGGGATATTCAGAATAAAACCATTATTATTGCAAAAAATGTTATTTTAGATTGGGCTGGAGAGATAGTTCAGTTGGTAAAACACGTACCTTGTACGAATAAGGACCTGAGTTCAGTCCCCAGAATCCATGCCCATATAGCTGGGTATGGTAGCACTCACTGCTGGCAGGCAGAGACAGGGGGATCTCTGGGACTCACTGGCTAGCCAAACTATCCCAATTGGTAACTCCAGGCCAATAAGACACCCTTGTCTCACAGGAGGTGAATACTGTTACTAAGGATGACAGATTACCTCTGGTCTCCACATGCACATACATACAAGTATATACACATTTAAAAAAAAAATCAAACCTATATTTTCTTTCTATGACTTCAATTTTACCTTCCATAGGCAGTAAAATCAAACAGTAAATTGCACTGAAGAAGTACATTTTATAATCACGATAAATATTTCTATCTCATTCTGTTTTACCTCTTAATGATCAAACTGTATAAATAAAACTACATAAAACTCACCAAGTCAAATCAGTAGGAAAGCTCTAATTTGTCTTGTTTAGCAGGAAATTTCTGTTGGAAATAGAAATGATGAGTCAGCTTAACTAGATTCTGAGTCTCATACACATCTTACTTTGGCTGTTCTTAAAAGGGAAAGTTTACAAAAATCAGGTGATACATTTGCAATGGCATGACTGATAAAAGGACTTACTAGACAAAATTACTATTTTAATGCTCTTGTCTGAATGATCTTTTTTTTTTATTCAGCTCTTAAAAAGGGCATACTTGAAAGTCAGAAACCCAGTTGGTTCTAACACTCTTGCTTATAAGCAAAAATAAAATATCACTTGCCCCATGTTAATTTTGTTGAGAAAAATTACTACAAAGTATAAAAATACGCCTTTAAAGTGTGGCTAAATTACACCAAAGCAATATCCATTTAAACAAAGTCATTTATTCTATGATTCTAGGAAATAGCAGGAAAGAATCCACAAAAGACCAGGTTATTAATACTGATTATACTGGGACAGAAAGGGGTTTGTGTTGAAAATCGGTGAGATTATCTTTGCTGCTGTCAACCTCTCCAATAACCTATCACATATCCTGCAAAGGGAATTGGGCTTGTGGGAACAGAACCTAGGCAAGAATAGGTAGAACAGATCCTATTTTTCTTTAATATGGAAATCTCTGGTTAGCCTTCAAAGTCTCTCGAATGTGTGCACATGAACTTTAACACACTGACTGAAATTAACTTTCCTTAGACTGTAACAGATTTTGGTTAAGACAAATGTGGTTACTACTAGTAACAGAAAGAACCATCACCCTAAACAGGACACCCTAAACAAGATGCCAAATCAGAGATNCTCAGAAAATTCCCTTATACAATTATTTAGGTCTGATTTTAAAACACATATAATTATTTATTTATTTATTTATTTTTTGGTTTTTCGAGACAGAGTTTCTCTGTGGCTTTGGAGCCTGCGCTGGAACTAGCTCTTGTAGACCAGGCTGGTCTCGAATCACAGAGATCCGCCTGCCTCTGCCTCCCGAGTGCTGGGATTAAAGGCGTGCGCCACCACTGCCCGGCAACACATATAATTATTATGCCTCTAAATTTTGTCTCTTTTAACCTACTGAGTCCAATTAGTGCTGCCCATACGCGCAGAAACACGAAGAACCTACCAATGGCTACACCTGTAAAGAAAACCAACTCTCCCTTCCCCAGCAGCCATCAACTGTTCCTCAACCACTAGTTCCTCAGCCAGAGTGGTAGGGTTTCCTGAGCTGCTGCTGCTCTTCTCTGATTTTGTGTGTGCGCGCGCGCGTGCGCACACCTGTAGCTACACATATGCCACGATGTGCATATAGAAGTCAAAGGACAACTTTCAGGAGTTGGTTCTCTCCTTCCACCTTGAGTTCTATGGATAGAACAGTCAGGTTGCTCTGCTGCAGAGCAAGTGATTTTTACACACTATCCACCTAGCAGGCCTCTGTCCCACCCTCGCGGTCCCCCTCCACTTTGAGAGAGATCACTAGTTTAGGGCTGAGGGCATAGCTTCATGGTAAGAGTTCACGAGGCCCTATACTCAGCAACCACCAGATAGAATGGGAGGAGTAAAGTCAGGAAGGCAGACTAGTTTTCTGACCACTGAATATATTTTTGTGTATTTTATTTTTTGCCTACAAATACATCTGTACACCATGTGCATGCCTTGCACCCAAGTATATAAGAGAAGGTATAAAATTCCCTGGGTTGGAGTTACAAACAAATGATGATGAACAGCCATGTTGATACTGGAAATATTCTGGACCTCTGCAAGAGCAACTAGTGCTCTTAACTGCTAAGTCATTTCTCCAGTCCTCTAACCATTGACTTTAGCTCTATCAATCTATACAGTAGTTCCAGGCCAGCCAGGGCTACACAGTGATACCCTGTCTCAAAAAAGAAAACAACTAATCATGATGAGACCTAACAGTAACACCGGGATTTTCCAAGATGGAAAACTGCTTATAAACAGAGCAGTGGGGAGAGGTACCAACATGAGTTTTTAGATGATTTTACCTCTAGATTCATATTCATTCTCTCTCTCTTCTCCTCCCCTTCTTCCCCTCCGAACCCACTGGATCCAATTAGTGCTGTCCATATGCACATAGGCATGGGTCATCCACTGGGGCATGAGAACCAACCTGTGACCACATTTGTAAAAAAAAAAACAAAAAAACAAAAAAACTGAATCTCATTTCTACATCAACCACTTTAACGAATATCTTATTGAGTGAAAATTGAATTTGTTAATACTAATTTTTCAAAAGTAAAAGACTAAATTGATCTAAAGAAAACAAAGGAAGTTCTTTGCAATGAATCCAACTATTCTCTTGAGGGAAAAAGAACTACATCCGGAGCATCTTATACTGTGACTGGCTCATAGGATGAGCTCCATAAATGTTTAATTAATAAAATCATCCTGAAGATATATCTAGAAACACAATTTTATACTAACAATCAGGAAGCTAAACTCCAAAGCAACTTAGTAGCTTGCCAAATGTGATATTGACACTGAAGCCAACAGCAGAGCTGAGACCAAACACAGTTATATCAGGAAAGGGAGTACTGGGCTGAAGAATTTCAATTTGCAAATGAAAGATAGCACACTGTTGACATACTGTCTGACTGTAGTTAAGAACAATAGAGCTAATAAAGATAGACAAATTAAAGCAATACCACAAAGACTCTGGTGAGGTACTAGCTACCCAGNTCTGTGAGTTCGAGACCAGCCTGGTCTACAAGAACAGGACAGGCTCCAAAGATACAGAGAAACCCTGTCTCAAAAAAAAAACAAAAAACAAAAAACAAAACAAACAAACAAACAAAAACTTAGAAAAATCTCACAAACTTATATCAAGGAGCAAAGTCAAATCAAATCCATTCAACAGATATTTGGTGAGCACTGTTGTACAAGGCATTTTTTTTTTAAATGAAAGTAGTCAAAGGGAGACAGTTCTGGCCACCCCAAAGACAGGATGATAAATGCCTTACAGTACTAACTTCCAGGCATAAGATATCCAACTTTTTCAGAAAAGGCTCTGAATATGTGTGAATTTTTTGTTTTTTTAAAAGACAGGGTCTCATTGTGTTGCTCTGGTTGTCTTGGAACTCACAGTGTAAGAGAGGCTGGCCTTGAACTCCTGAGTGCTGAAATTAAAGGCATGAGCCACAAAGCCCAGCTTATATGTGATTCTTGAAGCAGAAACCTTTAGTCCTTTCCTCACTTTTTCTTAAGATTCTGGGTTTTGTCTTAATTTCCCAGAACTAACATTTCTAGGCCCCGTATACTGGAAAAGGTTAAAGTAACACTACAGTGTATAGATATGTAGCTGTCCTCTACTGCTTAACAGTGAACAAAAGGTCTCCCACAAAACATACCTTGACTTTTCTTTTTTTCAAAGGTAATTCAGGATTGAGAACTCAGTAATAAAGAGGGTCACCCAAGAATAAATATTTACAGACCAATATCCTATCACATTACTTAAAATTTAATTTTACAACATAAGACCTGTATTTCAGGAGTTTTCTCTAGTGACATAAGTGTTGAAGTCTAATGCATGTGACTATTCTCCAGGAGCCATCACTTAACACTTCAATTATATGAGAAGCAATGCTCCTGTAAGAGCAAGATCAGGACATACAGATTTTCTTTTGCTTTGTGAAATGTCACAGCAGTTCACACAGGTGAACTTTCAGTTACCCCATCTCACACTGAATAAAAGCCACAGTCTGTACAATGGCCCAGGGCCCTGCACAAGCGGTACTCTATTACCTCTCTGGCCTCATCTCCACTCATCGCCTAAGCTTGCTATGTTCCAGCCGTGCCACTTTTCTCTGTTGTAGTTCCTCAGCACAGGCTCATTCCTGTCTCGGGGCTTTGTACTTGCAGTTTGCTGTCTGGAAAATGTTCTCAGTCCCTGAGAGATTATTGGGGCACATGCCTCACTACTGGTGAGTCCTTAATTGTCACCACCACTGTGAGAGCTTTCCTTGACACCCTTAAAATGCAATCCTCTCTCCCAGCCACAGTCTTATTCCTTTTCTACATTAAATAAAGTCATTCAGCATACTATATTTTTTACAATCTGTTTCCTCTAACTGAAAAATAAGCTGTATAAAGGTAGATTTATGTGTTCTGTTGCTGCACTTAGACAGTGTCTGGCACATGGAGAAGACCAGAAACAAACCTATTTAATAAGTAACTAAATTCAGCTTTCCTTCTGAACTCCCATCCTTTAAAGACGTGACAGTAATTCTATACTGTGGTGGCAGATGCCTATTACCAAGCACATGGAAAGGTAAGGCTTGAGGATAAGTTTGAGGTCAGTAACAGTGACAGACTAAAGCTCCAATTCAGCTTGGAATATATAAGGATATCCTGTGTCAAAACAAACAAAAAATTTACCTCTCTATAAATTAGGAATTTTTTGTTTTATTTTTTGAAACAGGGTTTCTCTGTGTAGTTCTGGCTGTCCTGGAACTTGCTCTGTAGACCAGGCTGGCCTTGAACTCAGAGATCCACCTGCCTCTGCCTCCTGAGTCCTGGGATTAAGATGTGTGCCATCACACCTAGCCTAAAAGATTTGTTTATTTATTTATTTAATGTAGTAGAAGTCTTATCAGCATGTAAGTATGCACACTGGAAAAAGACACTGGATCCAACTGGACTACAGTTATAGATGGTTGTGAGCTTCCATGTAGGTGCTGGGAAGTTGAACCCAGGACCTCTGTAAGAGCAGTCAGTGCTTTTAACTACTGAGCCATCTCTAGCCTCTTAAAATTAGCATTTTTAAGGAACAAGGTTTAGGCTTATGCTTTTAATATCCAAAAAGTTGATAAAAGTATAATTATATTTTCCCCCAACAAAAAAAAATACTTGTTTTTAATGATAACATCCTTGAAGACAAAAAAAGTTAAGAACTCCTATGCTGCACATGCCTTTAATTCCAGCACTAGAGAGGCAGAGGCAGACAGATTGTTATAAGTTTGAGGCCAGCCTGGACTACAAGAGTTAGTTTCAGGACAGGCTCCAGGCTCCAAAGTGAGAAACTCTGTCTCAAAAAAAAAAAGAACTCCTGTGTTATGGGAACTAGTTGACAATGCACAACAGAGTGTTCCCTTTGTACTTGTTATTATTTTTAAGTTTGCAAAAACTGAGCATGCTTTATTTATACTATAATGTAAAGTATCTTAAAAAGATAAATATGTAAACAAAACAATTATAAGAAAAATATATGGGCCTCCAGTAGTAGTGCATGCCTTTGATCCCAGCACTTGGGAGGCAGAGCAGGTGGATTTCTGTGAACTCAGGGCCAGCCTGTTGTACATAGAGTTCCAAGCCAGGCAGGGCTACTTAGTGACATTGTCTCAAAAAGCCAAAAAAAAGAAAAGAAAGAACAGTTCCCTTTTTGCTTTTTAAATACTAGGTTTTTAAAGATTTATTTTTATTTTATATGCATGAAGTGTTTTTTTTAGATGTATGTATGCGTGCTGTGTGTGCAGTGCCTGCCAGAGACTAAAAGAGAGCATTGAATTGCCTGGGTCTAGAGTTATCAGACAATTTGGGGACTGAGAACTGAAACCCAGGTCGTTTGCAAAGCAATTCCCAGCACCCAGAAAACGTACCCTCCCTTTTTTGCATTTGTTTGTGTGTATTTTACACACATGTGTGAGCACACATGCAGAGAGGAAAATTGCAGGAGCAAGCTCTATTCTTCACCATGTGGGTTCCAGGGAATATACTCGGGTCATCGGTGTTGGCAGTAGGTACCTTTGCTATTCACTGAGCCATCTTATTGGTCCTCAAAAAGAAAATTCTTTAATATATTTTGATTGCCACAGAATAGATGCTGTTATGTATCCAGATGAAACAGACCAAAAGGATAACTATAGTTTAAAAATATTTTTTTGACTAAAAAGAGATTCATAAGCAATTTTTAGAACAGAAGGAAAATTCCATAGTGTTAGTGTTCTTTTTGTTTGTTTGTTTGTTTTGTTTGTTTTTGTTTGTTTTTGTTTTTTGAGACAGGGTTTCTCTGTAGCTTTTGAAGCCTATCCTGGAACTAACTTTTGTAGACCAGGCTGGCTACAAACTCACAGAGATCTGCCGCCTCTGCCTCCCGAGTGCTGGGATTAAAGTCACGAGCCACCACCACCACCACCGGGCTTTGTTTATTTTTGTTTTTCAAGATAGGGCTTCCCTGCCGGGCGGTGGTGGCACACGCCTTTAATCCCAGCACTCGGGAGGCAGAGGCAGGCGGATCTTTGTGAGTGCGAGACCAGCCTGGTCTACAAGAGCTAGTTCCAGCGCAGGCTCCAAAGCCACAGAGAAACCCTGNAGAGAGAGAGAGAGAGAGAGAGAGAGAGACTGGACAAGTATTAAAGTTCATCTGATTTTCAGTTCTAAATTTCTGTGGAAATAATGTAAAAATTATTAACCTGGCTCCCTTTACGAATGAGTGTGAACGCAGTTCATATGATGCAGTGCACACGATGCAAAGTTCTAGAAAGCATGGTGGCCCAAGTCTGTAATATCTGTAAACCCTGTACTTGGGAAGCTGAGACAGGGGAACTGAGGCTTGAGATCAACCTGGGCAATATAGCAAGATTCTGCTTTCAGAGAGAGGAGAGAGACAGAGACAGACAGAGAGAGTTACAGGAAGTTATAACCCAAAAGTTAAAGATCTGTAGACTCTCTAAAGCCCCACCAAGCCTGACAAGCTGAGTTCAGTCCCCACATGAACAAACAGTTTTGGGATATTGTCCTTGGATCTCCATGATGTGTACGTGTACATGCATGCATACCCAATAAAAATGATAAGTAACAAAAAGTTTTAAATAAAAAAAACATAAAAAATAAAATAACCCCTCCTCTCACATACACACACACACACACCTTGCAGGCACATACACTCCCTAATTCTTGTTGTTTTATGTTTTGTTTTGTTTTTTCCATACAGGGTCTCATTATGTAGCTCTGGACGTCCTGGAACTTAACTATGTAGACCAGGCTGGCCTCTAACAAAGATCTGCCTGTCTGTTTCCCAAGGGCTGGGATTGAATGAGTGTGCCACCATGCCCAGCATCCCTATTTTTTAATGGTTGCACAAAACTCTTTATCTATACACATACACACATCTTTTTAATGATAGTACAGAACTCGCTTCTAGCCCTTTGCATTATTTCCAGGTTTTTGTGACTACAACAACTTAGCAAAGCAGTCTATGAGGAGCCCTAGGAACCTTGGCATACTGTTAGCTATTTTAGCAAAATGTACTAATACTTCCAGTGTGATTCCTCACTGAGTAGCTATCCATTCAATATGGCCAGAGAATGAGGGAAATCGGAATAAACAAATTTTAAAGTAAAAGAATCAGTGAGATTTAGACTAAAACAAAACAGACCAAACTGTCTTTATTAACTAAGTAGAAAACTTCAACTAAAACTCCAGCAGATTTTATACAAGGTACTATTGTCTCTAAGGCTGAAGTGCTGATGTGGACAGAAAACAGATTCCTATTCAGAGAGGAGGTAAACACCTTGTATTGTGAATCTTTTTTTTTTTTTTTTTTTTGGTTTTTCGAGACAGGGTTTCTCTGTAGCTTTGGAGCCTGTCCTGGAACTAGCTCTTTTAGACCAGGCTGGTCTTGAACTCACAGAGATCCACCTGCCTCTATCTCCTGAGTGCTGGGATGAAAGGCGTGCAACACCACCGCCCAGCTGTGTGAATTCTATCAACACAAGAAAACATAGTTCTGTCTCAGGTCAGGAAGCATTTTACTAAGATATAGGCTAACCTGGCCACTTTTGTTCAGAATGGGCTACTAGAACAATCAGTATGATTTATTTTCTTGCCTTTGTTACTAAAAAAGAATTCCTATTAATTCAGCTGTCTTCTGCACATCAGTCTGATTCCAAAGGTGGCAAATATACTAACAAAACAAACATGAAGAAGCTCTTGGTATTTTTACAGTTTTTAAATTAACAATTCATACAACATCTAACATTCAAGAGATGTCCAATAATAACTGATTTAATTCATGGAATCTAATTTGGCTACTGTCTTCTAATTCTGTAATGGAAGTAGTTGCAAAGAAACATGTAAACACCAGACAGCCCTAAGAATTTACATGTATGGGGGAAAGGAGTACATGGATTCATTTTTTTTTTTCTTTTCTTTTTGAGACAGGGTTTCTCTGTGTAGCTCTGGCTGTCCTGGAATGAGCTCTTGTAGACCAGGCTGCCTTGAACTCACAGAGTTCAAAATCCCGAGTGATGGGATTAAAGGCATGTGCCACCACCGTCTGGTCGAGTATATGGATTCTTAAAAGCAAAACAAAACAAAGTTCCTAATTTACATCTTTGTAATTTGTTATTTAATATATATAAAAGTATTTTCAGCAAAGGTTCTCTCTAGTATAATAAGGAAGAAACAATATGACTATTCTCAATATATTCTTTCTTCCTCACCAATGTAAGCTTACTATATCTAACATCTAAACTACTTAAGAAAACTGCTTCCCATTTCTGCTATTATCAGGGATCACCAAGATTCAAGTCTCAACAACTGCAGGCAGTAACAAGAAGCACTCAGAATCCCAGGCCAACCTTATAAACATCTACCCATAAAACAAACTGTGAGTCAGTGGTGGTGGCACATGCCTTAATCCCTTCACTCGGGAGGCAGAGGCAGGCAGATCTTTGTCAATTCAAGGCCAGCCTGGTCTACAAAGTGAGTTCCAGGACAGTCAAGGTTACACAAAGAAACCCTGTCTTGAAAAACAAAACAAAACAAAACAAACAAACAAACAAAAAATTAACCAAGCTAAGACCAGTGCTGACAGCCAGAACTCTTTCTCATGATGAGGCAGAGAAAAGCAAATCCCTGGGGCTTGCTAGTCACCACTCTAGTGCAATCAATGATCCTCAAGTACTAGTGAGGATACTGCCTCAAAAAACAAGGTGGGACAAGTCCTGATGAATAATACCAAGACTGACCACTGGCCTCCACACACCCAGATACACACAAGCAACCACACACAAAAGGAAGTCAAGACCGAACAGACACCTTTATTCTCAGTACTTAGAAAGTAGAAACAGGAGAATCTCTATGACAAGGACAGCCTGATCTACATAATAAGGTCCAGATGAACCAGATACATAGTAAGACCCTGCCTTTAAAAAAAAAAAAAAAANAAAAAAAAAAAAAAAGATACATCTCTGGGCTGGTGAGACAGCTCAGTGGTCAAAAGCAAGTAGTATTCTTGCAGAGGACTCAAATTTGTTTTTCAGCACCTACATTAGGCAGCTCACAACTGCCTGTAACTTTTGCTTCAAGGGAATCTGATGACTCTGGACTCCAAAGACACTACCCACAGACATACCTACATTTAACAACCGAACAAACAAACATATCTTTGCAACATAAAATATAAAATACGGAGTTGGTGTGACAAAGAATAGGTTACCAATTCCATTTCAATTCCATGATTACCATGGCATAAGGCAGAATATTCACTAAATAAAACCACCTAGTAAACAACATGAGACATATTTCAGCATATAGACAGCATTTGTTATTTTGCTTTTTTTTTTTTTTTTTTTTGACAGGATCTGGCTGTTTAGTCCAGGCTTATCTAAAACTCTCCACTCTCCAGCCTTCCAAGTGCTGGGATTACAGGCTGGCAAGTAAGCCTCACTGCATTTGCACTTTTGATAGAATACTTCACCTGATTGTAAGGTACTTTCCAGACCCAGTACTTATGACCTGAACCAAGCCCTAAGATGAGAACACATATGAAAGAACACAGACATCTGGGACCCTAGTTTTATTAATGTGGTTTCCAATTCAAGATTATATTGGCTGTTAAAAAAAATAATATATAAATTCTTCCAAGTTCTTAAAGATAGTTCATATATTCATGAGATGGGTTGCTCCCCAAACTGGTTGTTAAAGAAGTCCTACTTGATACTTGCAACAGGCAGTGTGTGCTATTAAAGAAGAGTAACAGTTTTCACTGTAACACTTCTAGATTCCAAGTGCTGGAAACCTCTGAAAAGGATCCAGGTTTAAAGGGGGAAAAGCATGGGCAGTACAAATTAAAAATATACTCAACCTCTAAATAATAAATAAAGCACAGCTAATTAAAGGCCACAAAAATTTTTTTACATGAAAGTCATTGGTTACTGAAATATATGAAAATATATTTGACAAAATTTATATGAAATAATTCTAAACTAATACCAATGTAAAATCATATTTTAAAAATGACACTCCTGTCGGTAGCATTTATAGTCATTAAATTTGAGGGAGGTAAAGGAATGAGGAAAACCTTCCAGAATTCAGACTATTGGTCTTCTTTTACTAGGATGAGGCTCTGGAATTTTCTTTCCTTATAGATACTTCTAAGAATCTGATAATGAGGTAGCACTGCATTTTTATATGTTATATTTCTAGTGACAGCCCAGTGGTTTAGCAGCTATGACTAGGACACACTGAATTTCAGAGGCAACAAAGACTGGATCAGAGGTCATTAAACAGTTCCACATTTGGTGAATTAAAGTATCCAAGTAGTTTAAAAGTAATAAAATAGGCCGGGCGATGGTGGTGCACGCCTTTAATCCCAGCACTCGGGAGGCAGAGGCAGGCCGATCTTTGTGAGTTCTAGACCAGCCTGGTCTACAAGAGCTAGTTCCAGGACAGGCTCCAAAGCCACAGAGAAACCCTGTCTCAAAAAACCAAAAAGTAATAAAATAGCTAAGCATTGTGGTACAGCCCATAATCCTAGCTCTTGGGAAGAGAAATCACCACAAATTCAAGACTGGCCTAGTCTATATAGAAGAGGAAAATCTCAATATAGTTATGGAAGTTTATGGAAAACAGATATTAGATATAAAACAATATAATGTGGGCTGGAGAAATGGCTCAGTGGTTGAGAGCACTGGCAGCAATTCCAGAAGACGTGAATTCAATTCCTAGCACCCACATGGCAGCTCACAACTGTGTATAACTCCAGTTCCAGGAATCTGACACCTTCACAAGACAACATGTAGGCAAAACACATCTTTAAAAAGGACTTTAAAAAGACAATAAAATGCAAAATATTAAAATGCAAAGCTGCCATTATCAAATTCTACACAGGGTCCACAGAAAAAAATTTTCAGCACTTTTCACACCATTAAAAAGGAGAAGTATTAAAATTTCATAAAGGTTTTCCTCATTCCTCTTCCTCCTTCAAATAATGACTATAAGAAATTGGAGTAAACAGAAAATTCAAATGAAACTCTAGATAAAAATCAAACAAATTCAAACCATTGAAGGAAAAAAGGAGCAGTACTCCTACACACACACACACACACACACACACACACACACACACACACTACCTAAATTCTTTGATGTTTTTGTCTTTAATGGCAAATTAAAAGACCATCAGCCAGTGGTGGTGGCACACATCTTTAATCCCAGCACTTGGGAGGCAGAGGCAGGCGGATCTCTGCGAGTTCAAGGCCAGCCTGGTCTACAGAGTGAGTTCCAGGACAAGCTCCAAAGCTACACAGAGAAATCCTGTCTCAAAAAAACAAAAAAGTAAAAAAATAAAAATAAAAAACCATCAACATAGTTGTGATACTATGAAATAAATATAAAAATAGTTCATTAGAACAGGAAACCTAGGGCCAGGCTTGATAGTGCCTGTTTTTAATTCTAGAACTTAGGAAGCAGAAGCAGGCAGATCTCTGTGACTTCAATGCCAAACTGGCCAACAGAGCAAGTTTCAGACCAGCCAGCGCCATATGACTCTGAGACTCTGCCTCAAAAACAGAACTAACAAAACATGAATGACCGAGCATATATAGCAACACGGATAGAGGTCAGAAAATAAGAACAAATGAAAAAAAGTGATTGCTGTAGAATCTTTAGCCAAATGTGATAGTGCACACCTTTAATCCCAGCACTTGAGAGGCAGAGGCAGAAGTATCTCTGTGAGTTGGAGGCCAGCCTGGTCTACACAGACAGCTCAAGCACAGCCAGGACTACATAGAGAGACCCTATCTANAAAAAAAAAAAAAAAAGGCCTATCTTTAGCTGGGTGGTGTGGTGGCACATGCCTTTAATCCCAGCACCCAGGAGGCAGAGGCAGGCGGATCTCTGAGGCCAGCCTGGTCTACAAGAGCTAGTTCCAGAGTTCCAGGACAGGCTCTAAAGCTACAGAAAAACCCTGTCTCGAAAGAAAAAAAAAAAGAGCAGTATTAAGTAGCAATGACTCAAGGAGAGAAAAATAAACTACCTGATATTAATCCAAACATTAAACCCAAAGACATCTGACCCAACACTAAGCATGTTCAGTGTAAACACTAAAGCAGTGTTAAGTTGGGTTTCTATGTTAAATGCCAAACAACTATGATATAAGAGAAAAGAAAATGCCATGATTGACTGTACATAGCCTGATAAGTAAACTGCATATTCATTGGCTGCTGTCCACTAGTAGCAGAAAATTTTATCCAAACAGATTACAGAAGGCAAATAACTTACAGAAATAAGTGACTTTGAAATTGATGATCAGCTGGGTGGTGGTGGTGGTTCTTCCTAGCACTTGGAAAAAGAGGCAGGCAGATCTCTATGAGCTCGAGGCCAGGCTGGTGTTGCATAAATAATAAAACCCAGAGACATACTGGGGTTCAAGCTGAAGATCAGAAAAGCAAAGCAGCCAAGCCCACTTGAGAGTTCTTACCTTTACCAAGGCTCAGACAAAGGGGTGATCCTGTTCTCAGCATGACTGCAGATTGCAATGCTCTCCATCAGACCTCAGACTGCACTGAGTTGCTTCCTTATATTCCTTTCTAGTGCTGAGATTAAAGGTGTGTTATCCCAAGTACTAGGATTTAACATAATTTTTTGTTATTATTCTGAGAGAGTGCCTCATGTATTTCAGGCTGGCCTCCATCTTACCATGTATCTGAGGATGACTTTGAATTTATTATTTCTGCTTTTACATCCCAAGGGCTAGGATTATGGGTGTGAGCCATGACACCTGGCCCAAAATAATTTGTTTTTAAATGTCTTTTTGAATATGCTTTTGAGCTCATTCAACTATAGTTAATATATAATTCAAGGTCATAATTTCATTCCAGAATAAAGGATAAACAGTATTTTTTTTTTTTTTTTGATTTTCGAGACAGGGTTTCTCTGCAGTTTTTGGTGCCTGTCCTGGAACTAGCTCTTGTAGACCAAGCTGGCCTCGAACGGAGACCCGGCTGCCTCTGCCTCCCGAGTGCTGGGATTAAAGGTGTGCACCACCACCACCACAAAGATATGTTGAATTAGCCAAGTTAATGTAATTTGTGGAAATTAAAGTTTAAAGTTTATAAAAGCATCTAAGTTGTATATAAATAATATAAAAGTATAAAACATTGATCATCAGTTTTATTTATTTGTTTATTTATTTTTGGATTTTTGAGATAGGGTTTCTCTGTGTAACAGCACTGGCCGTCTTGAAACTCCCTCATCTTTGCAAACACCTACTGCAACCTTTCCAAGGAAAATTAAATGCTTCCTCCCTACTCTCAATGTAGGACTTTAGCTGTTGTAATTATTATTATTCTTTCCCACTAGACTGAGACTCCCTGGAGAGCACTTGCTATGTTACATTAACCTTAGTGAGTTTGGTGTTTAGGCAGTACCCAGCACGTTGCAGGTACTTAGTAAATGTTTGAACAAGTGTATACACCATGATTTAGATAATCAGCTCTAGGTCATTCACTTTTCTGGCTAAGATTTCAGGCCTACCATAAAGTAATGATTTTTTTTTGATTGATTGTTTTTTGAGACAGGGTTTCTCTGTGTAACAATCTTGACTGACCCTGAACTCACTCTGTAGACCAGGCTGGCACCAAATTCACAGAGATCCATCTGTTTCTGCCTCCCAGGTGCTGGATTAAAGGTGTGGGCCACCACCACCCAGCTAGTAATGATCTTTTGATTATTATAGCAGAGAATATCAGTTATAAAATTTTAGGCGAGTTACTTAAAAACCTGTTTGTGTCTCAGACTCCTCACGTGTAAAACACAGAGACTATCTTTTTTTCTAAAAAAAAANAAAAAAAAAAAAAAACAAAAAAAAAAACACTTGAGACTTTTATTTTTTGAGGGGAGAGGACTTCTTTAAAACATTTTAAGTCTTTTTTCTTTCTAATATTTTTCCTTTCCTTCCTCTACTTTTCTTGTTTCTGGCATATTTATACTTTTCACTTCTTGAGGGAAAACGTAACTCCAAATAAACCAAATAAAATTCACTTCATAGCCCAAATCTAAAATAAAGGGAGAAAAGGGGGAGGGGGGCAAGAAAAAACTAACCTTATATTGTTGTCTTCATTTTAGCAATAAGACTAGAAATAAAATTCTGATTCTTAAATATGGGAGTGGAATCAAACTTACTTGTATGTCACAAACCTTCAATTAATTCGGAGTCACCTTGTTTAAGAACTATAAAGCCACTTGAATAGGTCTGCACAACTGACCACTATAGTAGAATCTATAAACTTCAAAATTCAGAGCTGTGATACAATCTATATATCCCTACCTCATCCTCCTGGTCTCCCCTCCAAGGACCTGTTTATTTCAGTGTTTTGAGCTATGTAAGGACTGCTTCAAAAGCAGAACTGTATTCAGTGCTAAGTGGCTTCAGTTGTTTTCAGAGCACTCTGACATGATCTTATTTGGGATTTTTACCAACTTACTGAAGCATGCAGAATAAGCATTTTACAAACAAGGAAATAAGCTTCCCAGCTGTCCTGGTCACAAGGTTATTAAGAAGCTTAAGTTAAACTACAAGTCTTTTAACTACTAATCTAATAGTCTAATCCTTTGACTTCCTGATTCTTACATAAGGTTATATGTAAGAATGTATGTTATATGTGTTAGAATTCAGGCATTATGCTGGCCCCTGTCACCTGGCAGGATGAGCTCAGGCAGAACCCTAGCCAGCCCAGGGTCCTATGGCTGCTATGTCACTATGCAGGTGCAAAGGTCCCTTTAAGAGACAAGTTCCACCCACTCCAGCTCTCTTCCTTTCTGTCATTTCCCTGAGGAAGCAGCTTTCTGTCCTTCTCTCCTTCTCTCTCNTTTTTAGTACTACTGTGTCTCTAGGAAGGGAAAGGACTTAACAGAGATGTGTTCTCTGTTACAGAAAAGAACACTTTTCAATGTAAAAAAAAAAAAAAAAGCTATTCTAGTTTCTCCGTCATTCCCCGTGAGTTTAGTTACCTAAGAACTCTAGTGTCAACAAAGTTGAGAAAGTTTGAATCTGAAAGATTGCACAATCAACAGCATTCTGAGACAACCTGTCAGAAGAGCTATTCTATTGGCCACTTCATGACAACATATGTTGATTCTCCCTATAGTCAATACTTTGGACAAACGTAGTATTGTTTAGATTTTTTTGTTTTTAAAATGCTCCTAGCAGAGAAATAAAGTACATCATTAAAGAGTTTTCAGTATTATGTACTTTAAAGAGAAAGCACTTGAGTTTTTTGTTTTGTTTTGTTTTGTGAGGTAGGAGTTCTCTGTGTAGCCCAGGTTGTCCTGAAACTAGCCTTTAGACCAAGCTGGTCTCAAATTCAGAGATCCATCTGCCCCTGAATGGAGAGCTGGGATTAAAGGCATGCATCACCATCTCTGGGCTGAAAGTGTTTGAGTTTAAAAATTACTATTATTATCTGTACTCAGTTTTTAAAATATACGAATAACTAAAAATAAATTCTAAAAAAATCCATAACATTTTACTTTCAAATGCACTAATACAATTCTTCCTAAAGATTTACATCCAAAATTATCTCCTCAATGAAATAATCATTTATATATCCTTGGTATACATTAAAGATATCATTGAGGTAAATGAAATAGGAAGCCAGCATGAGTAAAATGAAAACAACTATATAAAAATTCCCTATGACCTCCTATCATCCTCTTGCTGCTTTTTCTTAGATACATTCAAAAGAAAATCTCTGGGCCAGCAAGAAGATGGTTTAGTGAGTAAGTTCACCTATCACCAAATCTGAAGAACTAAGTTAGAGCCCTGCCACCCACAGGGTAGAAGGACAGAACTCTTGCAAGTATGTTCTCTGACCACCACTCTCCAGCCATGGCATGTGCATGCACATGAACACACACACACACACACAAAATAAATAATATGAAAAAAGAACTCTAAATGTCATTTAAAGATGAAAGATGAGAAGAATCAAGTTGCATGGAATAGTACTGTGCCTAAAGAGCCAAAAATGGGTACCAATATGAATATAAACCAGTTATTTCATAAACCTCTTATTCTTGAAAGTTTCTGTAATAATTTCACTGTCAACAGAGCTAAACCTTTTAATTTTACAGGAGAGTAAGACAGCTGCAATATGCCTATCAAACTATACAGTAAAGTAAGTATTTGTTATTTGTAAGTTCACTGTTTAATTTGCACATAACCCCTATTCCTTATTTCTTATAAAAAGTAACTATACAATTTTTAGCTTGTTTAAAATTGAGCCACGGCTGTCTACTTTATATTTCTATACTATACAGTTTAAAATGTACTAAAAATAAAAGCAGTCGTCTGAGATAAAACGTAGCTCTCATAAAGCCTTCCAACTATATCACAAATAAACTCTCTTCTCCAACTAACTGACTGTGGTCTCTTTGTTATCTCACTAACCTGCCTTTCTCAAACTGATTCACAGCACTCTGAAAGCCAAAAGCATATCAGTAAAAATAAAAGTAATATCAGAATATTACTTTTTCTAGATCAGGCCAAGTTCTACCTTGCTGCCCCAGTTCACTCTGAATTCCTACCATTCTTACTGTAACTAAATGCTATTTAGAACTCAGGAGCTGAAAATTAACTAGAATTATCTTTCCTAAATCTCTCATACCCCCCTTTTCAAGATTTATTTTATGTATCTGAGTGTTTGCCTGTATGTATGTGTGCACCTGTATATATGTGAACCACATGTGTGCTTGATGTCAGAGGGCAGAAGAAGGTATAAGATCCCCTAGAATTAAAGATCACTGTTTTCCTTAGGCTAAAAGGATAGTGAGTTCTCAAGATCCACTTGTCTCCTGATGGAGTTAAGATGTATATGCAGCCATGTGCAGTTTTTTTTTTTAAAATATGAGTTCTAGGGGTATGAACTTTTGTAAAGATTAAATATATCTTTATTTAAATACATAATACAAAGCTGGGCGATAGTGGCACACATTTTTAACCCTAGCACTTGGGAGGCAGAGGCAGGCAGATCTCTGTTGAGTTTGATTCAATCTGGTCTACAAAGTAAATTCCAAGACAGCCAGGGCTACACAGAGAAACACAGTCTCAAAAAAACCAAATATGTATGTATGTATGTATGTATATGTGTGTGTGTATATAAATGTGTGTGTAAACATATACATGGACATTTTTTAAATGCCCAATAAGAGTTAGAAAATGCTGGGCTAGTGAGATGGCTCAGAGGATAAAAACTTGATCTCAGTCACCAAAAAAGTAAAAGGGGCTGGAGAGATGGCTCAATGGTAAAAGTGTTATTTCAGAGGACCTGAGTTTGATTCCCAGCACCCAGGTCAGGCTGCTCCCAAGTGCCTGTAACTCAAGCTCCAGTGGGATCCAGTGCCTCTGGCCTCTGAGAGTACCTGCATTCACATGAACAAAACTCAACACAGGCACACATAATCCTAGTGACTCTACTACGCCTTCTGCTCTTACTGTGAGAAAGAAGGCCGAGGAAGGAAAGTCACTGAGAAGTTCATGGACCAGATGGTATAAAGTACTCAGAGAGACAGAAACAAGACAGACCCTGCTTCAACAAAGTAGAAGATGAGAACTGATTCCTCAAAATTGTCCTTTAACCTCTACATGCCCTCAATGGCATGCACAGCCCATATTCACACACCTGCACTTACACACAGTAACAAACAACCAAATGGTTTAGAAAAATAAAAATGTCAACTGCTGTTAATTCCATGCTGGGTCTTGGGGGGATTTTTTTTTCACTCTTATTTTTTCATGAACTATTTTATAATGAGAAAAAGTGAATACTTTTATTCTGAAAAAATAAAGTACAGGGGTATTTTTTGGTTTTGCTTTTTGTTTGTTTGTTTTGGTTTTTCAAGACAAGGTTTCTTTGTGTAGTCCTGGTTGTACTGGAACTCACACTGTAGACCAAGCTGGCCTTGAACTCACAGAGATCCACCTGTCTCTGCATCCTGAGTGTTGGGATTAAAAATGTGAGCCACCACTGCCCAGTGGTTTTTTAATTCTTTAAGGACTAGTGTATGGGTTCATTATTTCATTTACTATTATCACCACTACTTAAGGAGTGACAAAAATAGCTAATAAAGAGCTATTTTCACTAACACTGAAATCACTAACAGTGTATCAAAGTTGTTTTAACTAAATTCTCAGCTTTTTTTTTTTCATGCAGTCCTGGCTGGCTTCGAACTTAGTGTGTAGCCAAGAATGCCCTTGATCTGCCTGCCCCTGTGCCTCACTTACAGGCCTACATCACCACACCTGATTTGCTACACACCCAGCTATCTTTTTCATAGTATTTCCAGAAGTTTCTCAATTAATTTAGAGTCATTTTCATTAAAGGAACTTTTCTGCCTCTATAGAATTGGTTTCCATAACAGTGACAGAAAGGATGACCACTAGTCACGTCATCACCAAATCAACTTACATTCCAAAGGTTAACCATCACAACTATCCCATTACTTTGACATCTCTGATCAAAAGATTTGAGCAGTAGGGTACACTAAGACCATTATGTACCATGACTTTGTGTTGACAGGGTTTCAACTTCATCAGCTTTCATAGCCATTCCATTTCAAATGCTAACCTGCATTACAATTATTTTTTAAAAGATTCATATTATTTATTTATGTGTGTCTGAATGTATGCATACATGTATGTGTGTTTTATACATCTATGTACATGTGAAGGCCAGAAGAGGGATTGGAGCCCTTAAAGCTGGAGTTACAGGTATCTGTGGGATGCCTAGCTTCTTACAGGGATACTAGGATATGAACTCCAGTTCTCATGACTGTGCTTCAAGCCCTTTTAACCACTGAGACATTTCTCCTGGTCCTAGTCCCACCTTACTTTTGGGACTTTCTTTGCTTCTCATATACTAACTTCTGAATTCTTCTGTCTGTATTCATTATCCCTTTAATCAGAGAAAAAGAATCAAGATAAAGGGGAAAAAAGTATAAAAGTTACAAGGGAAGAATTAACTTGGGATACTAGAAATACAGGAATAAAAACAGTAAATCTCAAAAACAGTGGCCAAAGGGAAATAGTACATTACACAAAAAACAGGAAAGGACACATGACAGACAGCCTAACACATCAAAATTGATTATAGATGTTACCATTTTATAAATCTTAGTGAATCAATTTATACAAATGAAATTATTTCATAGAAATGAATTTCTAGAATTGTGCTTTGAACTTCATTTGTCCTTCCAAAACCCAGTATAAAAAATCAAAACTGCCTGCTGCTGGAAATGCTTCTTATAAATGGTAAGCCGTCTAAGCCAACCACTTCCCAAACCCGCTCTTCCTGGCTGTTTATAGCCACTAATAGACCCACCGATTCATCCAAGCTCAGCATTCCAAAGCTATCGTCAATTCCTCGTGCACTGTCCATTTCCACTGAATATGGTTCCACATGTCCTCAGATCTCCAACCTACTTTCTGTTCTAGCCAGCTGACACAGTTCTCATTCACACAAGCACCACTTCTTGTTCAGATAACTGTGAAAGGCTAACTAGTTCCCACACTCCCAGATCTTTCTCCATCAAATTAATCATGTAAAATGTCATTAGACATTTTAAAGACCATCAATAAGCAGATGGTATATAAGTGTATTACCTTAAGGTCTGATTTCATTTGAAGCTCTACTCATGTATCTGCCTACTTAACATAGTTATACTTAGCCTCATTCACATACCAAATTTGACATATCTAAAACTGAACTCCTGATTTTTGATCTTCCCTCCAAATCCCACACCTACTCCCATTCCTCTCTATCTCTCACCCTCATCTCAGTAAGTGACACCTCTACCCATCCAGTTGCTTGAGCCAGAAACCTGAAATCATTCATGACACTTTCCATTCCCTCAACCTCCACATTCAATCTATAATTAAATAGATTCTGCTTTGACATACTTCTCAAATACAGTCCCTTCTCTTACTCTCCTCTGCCACAGTCCCACCTGCAGAGATTCCTATTTAGTGGTATAGATACAGCCCAGGAATTGGAACTCTTGAAGGCTCCCTAAGTGTGCTATCCTAACAAACAGCTATAAGAAATAGACTTCATTAGTCTCTTACTTTATTTCTACTTTGTCTCTTGCTCACTTAATTCTGATGTCTTCCTTGTTGGGTCTTTGAACACACCAGACACAAGCAGCATGCCTCACAGCTTTTGCCCCTGCTTATCTCTTTGACCTCCAACAGATATTTTCTTAAACCTTATGTGTACAGTGATTTCAAGAGGCCCTCTCAAACTAGACCTAGGATTACAACCAAATACTCTCCATCCTTTCTCCATCTCTATAGTCTTGCTCTTGACATCTTCTACCAAATTTCCCTTTCCCTTCTCTGTTAATCAAAGTTCTATACTTTGTGATTCCTAGGATCTACACAGTGGAAGAAGACAACTGCCCCCCCCGAACTGTCCTCTGCCTTGCACATACACATATGCAAACATAAAATAAATAAGAATGTACCTAATTGTTTTAATGTTTGAAAAATGTTAAATTTTGTATACTATATTACATTAAATAATACATTATATTATTATTAAAATAGTTTATACCGGGCTGGAGAGATGGCTCAGAGGTTAAGAGCATTGCCTGCTCTTCCAAAGGTCCTGAGTTCAATTCCCAGCAACCACATGGTGGCTCACAACCATCTGTAATGGGGTCCGGTGCCCTCTTCTGGCCTGCAGACATACAGACANAACTATATTAACTGACAATGATTATGTATTTCTACCTTTTACTGAATGTGGGTAAAGCAAAAATTTACATGATTTTATTTAAATTTTACAGCTATATTAAAACAAATAATATTACACACAGCATATAAATAAAATGTCTAAGGCACACAGAAGTACAGCGCAGCGAAAGCAGAGCTCGCATCTGCCTGATCTGACCGTCTACATTTCACTAGGAGGAAAATCCTTGAAGCAGTATTTAAATGCTTTCAGAGTTCGAGTAAGTTAGTCATGTATAGTCTATGAAATGATGATCACTAATTTTCTACCATAGCAATTTTGAAAGGAAAGTGGGCATGAAAGAGTCCAATTTTATGTAGCAAACTTAGATGTTACTGGAAGATTTAAAAAGCTGATGCCGAAATACATCTTGACCTTCCAATAATGCTCATTATTAGAAATCACAGGCACCATAAAAACTTTGAGTTATGGAAATCTCTTACATAGTAAACAACTTAGAAATAAACATCTCTAAATTGTGCAGAGAAAGCAACCTCTGCTAACAGTATGCAAGAAGACAGACAATCATAATAATAAAGAAAAAATCCAGTTTCAATATTTAATATTTGAATGTGGGGTCGGGCGGTGGTGGCGCACGCCTTTAATCCCAGCACTCGGGAGGCAGAGGCAGGCGGATCTTTGTGAATTCGAGACCAGTCTGGTCTACAAGAGCTAGTTCCAGGACAGGCTCCAAAGCTACAGAGAAACCCTGTCTCGAAAAAACAAAAAGTATATATATATATATATATATAGCTGAAAAGCTCAATCCCTTAGTCTGGTGTTTGAAAATGTTAACTCCTAGGATGTATTTCTAATCAAATAATCTAAAACATTTTAAGCTCTTTTAAAATACAGCGTTCCTTTTGATATCATGTTAAGCAACTCAAAGTGACTATACTACCAATCCAGGAAGATTACACCATGAAGCACTTGTATCTCCTCATAAGGCTGCAGTTCTCAAAGTGTGGTGTGTCATAACTATTTCAAGAAGGAAGCAGGAGAAGATAAAAGGATAGCTTTATGAATATGTTGACATCTGTTCTGATTACATAAAGTAATAATGAGTAAAAACTGTTATGTCAGGCTGGAGAGATGGCTCAGGGGTTAAGAAGATTGCCTACTCTTCCAAAGATCCCGAGTTCAATTCCCGGCAACCACATGGTGGCTCACAACCATCTGTAATGAGATCTGGTGCCCTCTTCTGGCCTGCAGACATACACACAGACAAAATATTGTATACATAATAAATAAATTTTAAAAAAAACACTGAGGAAAAAAACTGTTATGTCTAGCATAAAACTAGGTAAATGGCATTAAATTAATATTAATCTTTGAGACATTGTCCACTGATGATTTAGAAATAAAGTCAACTGCACTAAGAATGTTCCTGTGGTTTTTTTGAGACAGTGCCTCATACAGTCTATGCTGACTGACTTTCAATTAAACTCCAGATCCTCTTCCTCCACCTCCCAAATACTAGGATTTGGCATGGGCCACCATGCCTAAACTCAAGAATGTCCTTGATAAAGTAATAAAGCCATGGATATGCTGTGAACAGAAACATGAGGTATGCATAAAGCACTTCTCAGTATCCTCGAGCACAGTGGTTTCGAGGAAAAGCACTTGTGACTGGGTTTTGAGATCAACTAGCTTCTTTTTCACGAAACACTACTTTTTCTTGGAAAAAGAATAAACTGGATATTCAGACATAAATATCCAGCAGACATTTTCTTGAAAATGAAGTGAGTCTGTCACATTAAGGAAAACAACTGACAGTATTTGTTGCCAATGATAAAATCTGAACGTTTAATGAAAAAAATTACAATTTTGCATAACTGTAGCTGCTTGACAGCTTCCCAACACTGATTTTTTTTCTCACGAAAAGGGTGGTGATCATAACTAAAGTGTTTTCAAAAATGATGAGATGTTTTAGACATTTAGAAGATTTGCTGAACTCAATGAGGCAATAATTTTCCAAATGACCAGTGCTTGATACTACTGGTAAAATCCATCAAGTGTGCACCTGCTCCAGCTGCTCAGGAAGTTAAGACTGGAGGGTCTCTCAAACGGAAAAGTCTGGAGCCAGCGTGGGCAACACAGCAAGATTCTATCTCTTTAAATAAAAATCCAATCAAATGCAAGACATACCAACACATGTCAACATAACAGTTGCATCAATATAATTTCAGAGCAACAATGCAAACTAACTTACAAGGAAACTAACGTTTATCAGGTTTTATTATAATATCAAATGTATGTGACTTTTTGAAATAGCCCTTAGTCCTTTGAGACTACATTTCCTTCCTTTATTTCAATCAAAATCATCTACCACATTGGATTAAATACAGAAGTAGAGGACCACGAACATGGCTCAGTTGGTAAAATTACTTGACAGGAAGGCCTGACAACCTTAAGTTTGATCCCTTTTGATGCAAAAAAGTCCAAGGGAGAACCTCTCAATAGAATCATGCAGAGGCTCAGAAGCTGGCTAAACTGAAGCATGCAACACTGCAGAAATAAGAGAAGCTCTCCCTCAAAAACAAGGGGGAAGGCAAGAAACAACTCCTGAAACTTACCCTCTGATCCCTAAATAATCATAGTAGTGCTCATATTTCCCTCTCTCTCTCTCTCTCTCTCTCTCTCTCTCTCTCTCTCTCTCTCTCTCTCTCTCTCTCTCTCTCTCTCTCTCTCTCACACACACACACACACACACACACACACACACACAGCACATACAAATAATAAAAGGATATAGAATGTCGGGCGTGGTTTACACTTTAATCCCAGAACTCAGAGAGGCAGAGGCAGGTGGATCTCTGTGAGTTCGAGGCCAGCCTGGTCTGTAAGAGCTAGTTCCAGGACAGGCTCCAAAGCTACAGAGAAACCCTGTCTTGAAAATAAAATTTAAAAAAAAAAAAAAAGAGAGAGAGATTCACCTGCCTGAGTCCTGGGATTAAAGGCATTCCTCCCCATGCCTGCATGCCTGGTGACATGACTTTAAGTAAAAAAAAAAAAATTTAATATTTTTCTTGATGTTTACTTTTTTATTACCAATATTCAGAGTATGTGTGTTGTGGCATGCAAAGTGGAGTCAGAGGACAATGTACAGAAACCAACTCTCTTCTTTTTCCACCTTGGTGACAGTGAGCACCTCACCTGTTGAGCCATCTCTCCAGCCGTGTATTCTAAGTTTTAATTTGGTAATGATCAATAAATATAATCCACATTTTAAAAAAGAAAACAAAACTCTTTAAAGAACTCAATAACTTTTAAGATCGTAAGAAGTCCTAAGATACATCATTTCTCAAAGAAAACCTGTCTCTAATTCCAGCCATTCCCCAAATTTCTATTTATACCAAACTTACCCTTCCCCATAAACAACTGGAGTTGAACCTGGGGCACATATGTGACCCACGGGAAATCAAGCCTTGGCCTGACCAAATTAGATCTCCCTTAGGAATCTGAATTAAGCCTCATGGAAACTAAAGCTTATTTATACAGCACCAGAGTCCACCAGTTCTTATTGCTGAAGTCCCTGTAAACAGCAGTTTTGGTTCCAGCACTTTCTGAAACCTGTTTAGCTTTTCCTGTACTATACAGTTACTACATATCATTTGGTAATCTCTTTGTTTTAAATAGGTTCCATTTCCTCATGATCAAGATTTTAACACTACTGGGCAGGGTGACTCACACTTGTAATCCCAGCATTTAGGAGGTTGCATCAGGAAGAGTGTCACAAATTAGAAGCCAGTCTGAGAAAAACTGAGACCATGTCTCAAACAACGACAAAAAAAAAAAAAAAAAGATAGAGAAAAAGGAAGAAATCCTTAACACCATCAAGTTCAATATCAATGCCATTACCAAAACCGTTTTATTGGTGTCTTTATACCATCTTAACAGGTCACTTTCCAGGTGAATAACTGATCTATATATAAAAATGAAAGCCACACAAACCAAACTAAAAAGGGAATTGGAATTATAAACTCATTCAGAACAAGTAATCAGTTGCTTGATAAGGAAGAAAGGCTTTTTTCCCCCCTTTGAAGGCCATGATATACCACATGAACATATTTCAACAGCAAGTGACTATGTTAAAATGTATTAACAGATTAGACAGGGTTTTTCAAGAATCTTGATGAACATAAAGAGATACTAACCCGTGTTTATCAGATAAGAACAATCACTATAATGAAAGCAGTATAGTAACAGTACAATATAGGCAAGCTGATCGACCAATGGCACAGAAAAGAAAATAGAGATGCAACCCTCATATACACAAGACAAACAGAAATGACTTTTTTGTTTTTTGTTTTTCAAGACAGGGTCTCTCTGTAGCTTTGGAGTCTGTCTTGGAACTAGCTCTTGTAGACTCACAGAGATCCACCCACCTCTGCCTCCCGAGTGCTGGGATTAAAGGAGTGTGCCACCACTACCCGGCTACAAATGACATTTTAACAAGAGTAGGGAAGAGATGGATTATCCAAAACATGGGGCTGGGTAATTGGGTTAACCTCATGGAAAATTAGATCCATATTTTAGAGTCATCCTTATAGAAAAAAATAGTTTTATCTTTCCCATACTAAATATCAAAATAAATTGAAGGCAGAGACCTAAATGTAAAAAGCAAAACTATAGCCACACATGCACCTTTAATCCTAGCACTCAGGAGGCAGAGACAGGTAGATCTTTTTGAGTTTGAGGCCAGCCTGGTCTACAAGAGCTAGTTCCAGGACAGCTAGGATTGTTACACAGAGAAACTCTGTCAGGGTGGAGTGAGGAGAAAAACTATAAAACACACAGGAGAAAACAGGACTTAATTTCCCCCTAATATAAAAGAGAAAAAAAATAGGTGTGATGGCATATTCCTGCAATCATACCACTTGGGAGCCTGAAGCAGAAAGGTCACAAGTTTGAAGCCAGCCTGGTTTATACTGCCATCAAGGCTCTCTTTCAAACAAACATCAAAAGGAGAACAAAATAAATCTGATTATTGTAAAGTTTATGCTGGTCATGATGACTCATACTTGTAATCTAGAATCTAGCACCTGAGAGACTAAGGAAGGAGACATGAGTTTTAAGCCAGCCTGGACTACAGAGTACAACTATGTCTCAAAAACAAACCTTGCAGACTGGAGAGATGCCTCAGCAGTTAAAGCAGTTAAGAGCACATACTGCTCTTCCAGAGAACTAGCATTCAGTTCCCACATCATGTGACTCAAAAACGACCTGTAAATCCAGTTCCAAGAGATCTGACACCCTCTTCTGGCCTCAAAGGGCACCTGAATAATCATAGCATACAGACACATACACATAAAATTATAATGCCATTTTTAAGAAATTAAAAATAAAACTCAAAACTCAGCCTCAGTAAAAGATAAAGCTAAAATAGGATTCAGTAACACTACCAAGAAGAAAAAAAAATGTTGGTAAGGATGTGGAGAACTTGGAATGTCTTTGTACTGTTGAAGGGAATGTAAAATGGTACAGGCACCATGGAAAACAGAATAAAGGATCTTGAAAAAAAACAAAAATAGAATTACCACACGCTCTAGCAATTCTAACTCTAGAGATATACACCAAAGAATTGAAAGCAACATTTTAAAGAAAAGTTTGTATATCAATTTTCGGGGCATTTCTAAGTTAGATTCCGAAAACCAATATACCAATGTCAGGCACAGGTTGGAGAAATAAATGACTCAGCTGTTAAGAACATAGCTGCTTTTCTAGAGAACCAGTGTTTGGTCCAGCACCCACATGGTAACCACAACTACCTGCAATTTCTGGTCCAGGTAATCTAACACATGGTACTCACACATACTTGCAGGCAAACACTCATAAACCTAAACTACAAATAAATAAATATTTTTTTAAAAGACTTTTTTTAAAAAAGGCTGGGCACATGGCTCAGGCTTGTAATCCCAGTGCTAAGGAGACAAGAGGACCCCTGGGCAGCTTGCCAGACAACCAGTCTACACCAGGTTTTCTCCAGGCTAATAAGAGACCTTGTCTCAAAGAAGTTGTGTTTTTTGTGGACAACCTAAAGTTGTCCTCTGGTCTCCACATACATAGATACACACAAAGAGATTTTTATATAATTTGGTGATGGTATATGAATGTCATTATTCCTTATACTTTTCTACATGTTTAAAGTATTTTATATTTAAGATTATTTATTATTTTGGGGATAGTGAATGTGTGTGCATGTGGAAGCAAAAGTCAACATCAGGTATCTTACTCAATCACTTCACCTTGTTTTTTGAGACAGGGTCTTTCAGTGAACCTGGAGTTCACTAATTTGACTAGACTGGCTGGCCAGGAAGCCCCAAGAATCCTCCTGTCTTTGCCTTCCAGCATGGAGATTATGGGCACAAGGTGCCATGCTGTTTTTTTAATGGGTGCTAGAGTTCCCAATTCAGTCTACCAACTGAGTTCTCTCCAGTCCCTACTTTTTGTGTTTTTAAGGCAGGATCTCACTATGAAGCCCTGTCCAACCTGAATCTATACACATAGACCAGACTAGCCTTGAATGTGAGGCAATCCTGCTCTGCTGCCTCTACCTTCTTTTTCAGTGCAAGAACTACAGGTGTGTACCACTATACCCAACTTCTAATTTAAAAATGAAGTCAAGCAGTATAAATAATGTCCTATATTGAAATGCTTATTTATATGTTTAGCAAACTTCTACATGGCTGCCTTTTTATTAAAAAATCAAGTAAAGAGACATATACATCTTAATTTAAGGAAATAAATAATTACAAGTACATTTTCCTTCTTAAAAATAAAAAGCAGATCTGCAGACAGACAAATTAGAAGTTTTTGGAAAACTTGTGTGAGCCCTAAGGCAGCTGGTGATGGCAGGAAAATCTATGCCAACAGCTTCTCAGGAACAGTCAGGAAAAAAAGATCTCTGCATCAAGGAAGACTTATGCATGTTGAAGCTCCACTCTGTATCTAGCTTCCCTAAGCTGCATGCCCAACTTCACTATACACAGAGAGCACCTAGGCAACAGCTGGCCAATTCTTTAGAAATGTGCCTATCAGACCTATGAGATGGCTCTGTTGGTAAAGGCAGTGGCCACCAAGCCTGACAACTGGAGCTTCATCACTGTGATCCACATGTTAGAAAGAGAGAACTCTTGCAGGTTGCACTCTGACCTCCCCACATGCATTGTAGAATGCATGCATATCTTTACACATACACTCAAATAAAAAACTATAATTTAAAATAAATGTGACTGCACTAATAAGAATGATGGTCTAAGCATGCCTTCGTAATTCTACTTTCAAAGTATTTTCCTGTAATGGGAGCATTATGAAAGTGAAAGAAGGAAGTGAGAGAGTCAGTCACCATGAGGCTCCCGTCACAGATGGATGCAGGTTAGACCTTTCCGGTAAGTCACCCACCTCGTGGTGACTACAGACTTTTATAATGAGTTAGTTTAGATGTGAGAGCTAGGAGATAATGGGCCAGGCAGAGTTTAAATGAAAAAAAAAAAGAAAGTGAAAAAAGCAACTGGATCCAATTTATTAGCAAATGTGTCCACACAGCTTTTCAGAGTAATTTTACCATGCCTGAAAACAAACACAAGAAACAGGTGTGCTTCCTCAAATACACAAGCAGAATTTAATGTGGAGCCAGTATTGTTATGAAACCAGATTGAGAATAAATAACCTTGTAAATATGACAAGATGGTAAAAAGAACTTGGAAAACGGATTTCAGATAAGTATTAGAACACTGTTATTGTCTGGCTTTGAGTAACCTGAAATCAGTGAAAATATTCAAAATATCACCATATGGGAAGAGTCTAATTAAACTTTTGTTGTTAAAGCAAGAATTTAATCTAGACCCTAAGACCAGCTACAAAATGTGGTTCTATTGTATCTTTTATTTGTGTGACATTAGTGTGTGTTCATAAGTGTGACAGAGCTGCAGAAAGCACTCAGATGAGCAGACATTCTCCTGAGTCTACAGTACACCGTATCACAGTATGCAGCAATGTTCCAGACTCTGAGTTAAGACAACTGGGAATCAGAGGTCACGGTTTGGCTGAAAATTTTCCTCAATTAAGAACAATTTGTCTTGCTTCTTTTGAAAGATGAAAATCTAATGATAATAAAAAAAATATGCTATAACAGCAGAATCTTACATAACATTCTTATAGAGAAATAAATGTGGGGAATTTAAAAGAAATGCTTTAAATGAGGAAAAGGAAAGAAAAACAAATCCATACATATATACCCACATAAAAATTCTTTTATATAATGTTAGAACACCACATGCTCCAAAAATCTTGTGTGACAAACTCCCTGTGTAGTTAAGGGACGTCTTAAACTTCCAAGACTCCTGCTTCTACCTCTAAGTACTTGAATCATAGATGTGGGCTAGGATGTCCAGTTTATGGGATGCCAGGAATCAAACCCAGTCCTCCCTGCACGCTAGGCAAACACTCTAGAACTGAGCTATATCCCAGCCCTTCATTTCACTTATTTCACCTCAAAAAAAATTGTTTATGGTAAAAAACAAACAAAAACCAAACACTCTAGTATTTTCTATAGCCAATTTTATATCCCTGTGAAGATAGCAATGTGTCCCTTGGGACACTATCTTTCACAAAGAATATTCAAGACAAAGAAGCTGCGAATTCTAAAATCTAAATCCTAGCAATGCAAGCAGCACAGAAGTGAGTCAAACACTAGATATACAGAGTTTAAATAAAGGCAACTTTGTTTTCAGAATTTAGCTGCAGAGGCCCACAAAGGACATGAACAACCTCTTTAGGGAAAGGGAAGCTAGAGAAAGGTAATGTGGGAGGCTAGAGAGATGGCTGGTTCGCTAAGTATACTGGCTGCTCTTCCAGAGGACCTGAGTTCAATTCCCAACACCCACACCGCAGTTCATAACCATTCAGGGGCCTCCAAGGACACTGCATTCACACAGTACACAGACATAATACAAGCAAAACACCACACACATAAAAGTCAAAATATTTAAATAATAAAAAAAGAAAGGTAAAGTGAGGGCTGCACATCTGGGACAGAAAAAACAAATACAAAAGAGTCAGAAACTTCTTGTTCCAAGGCCTTTAATAAATTCCCAGGACTGCCATTTGCCTGTGGCCTTTCTACCCACTATACCACCTCCTTACAGAGAAAATATTAAATGGAAAGAAAGGTTCATCTCAACTTTTTTATAGAAATTGTCGGCTGGGTGGTGGTGGCGCATGCCTTTCTTTCCAGCACTCAGGAGGCAGAGGCAGGCGTATCTTTGTGAGTTCGAGGCCAACCTGGTCTACAAGAGCTACAGAGAAATCCTGTCTCAAAAAACCAATATGTATGTATGTATGTGTGTGTGTGTATATATATATATACATATATATATATATATATGTATATATAATTTACTAACCCATAAAGAAAAGTTTTATAGAAAACCGAAAACTAGTCAAACAAAAGGAATTGCAGAATTTTAAAATCATTTTGCAACTACTGAATTAACTAAAGTAAGGACCATCATCTTAATAGCAGTACAATGCCAGAGAGGGACCACTCTCCAGAGTACCTGCTAATTTTAAAAAGAGGAAATTTCACTGAAGAGTCTGGGTTTCATCGCTTACAACACACGACCAAACCCCACATCATAAACAGAGGGCTCTGGCCCTAGGCTTCCTAAAACTGTTTAACTGGAATCTAACCAAGCCTTTAGGTCTCAATATCAGCTTATACTGATAAAAGAACAAATTATTAAAACCAAACAAAAAAAAATTTAAAGATTTTAATTTTTTAAAAATCAGAAAATTTCAAGAGATGATGTATCTTGGAATACAAATGGTCTGTTTCCTTCAAAAAGCAAAAGCCACTTATCCTGAGTAGCTTCAAATAGTTTGAGACTAAAGAGACATACATGTTTGAAAGGGAGAAAAAATACAAACAATGGTAGGTATGGTGGTACTTGCCTTTGATTCCAGGACTTGAGAGGCAGAGGCAGTGATTATCTATGAATCTGAGTGAACTCTAGTCCAGTCACAGGACTACATAGGGAAACCCCGTCTCAAAATATAAAATAAAATTTAAAATTACTCATTACTGACTTGTGACAAATACTGTAAGAATAAGTGAGTAAAACAATGTCTTTCAAGGAGATACATATAAGGAGTGAAATATATCTGCAATATATAAAAGTTTGTATATTATACATCATAAAATATATTACATATAAATTTTAAAATACGCTGGGCAGTGGCAGCTCTTGCCTTTAATCCTAGCACTTGGGAGGCAGAGGCAGGCAGATCTCCAGGTTCGAGGCCAGCCTGGTCTACATGGTGAGTTCCAGGACAGCCAGGCTACACAGAAAAGCCCTGTCTGAAAAAACAAAATTAAAAAAAAATTAAAATACAATAAAAATGTGAACTATCACAGTGATTGACATATCCTTTAAGCACAGAAATCTTTTCATTCATTCATTTTTTGGGGAGGGGTGGCGTTGTTGGGTCTCACTATGAAGTTCGAGCAGGCCTGGAACTAACTATGTAGATCAGGCTGGTCTGCCTGCCTCTGCCTCCTGAGTACTGGGATTAAAGGTGTGCTCCAACATACCCAGCCTTTTCATTTCTTTACAGCTCACAGTAAGGTATTCTGCAATCAGAAGACTGCTAAGACCAACATTCTAGTGGAGATAATAGACAGTACCTTAACAACTGAGTTACCTTTTCAACACAACAAAAAGCAAGTAATTTACTTTCAGTCATAGCTACCAAAAGGACATCAGAAAATATAACATAAGCTTTTGGAGTTCCACAGAAAGAAACTAGAAACGGAGTGAAAAGGAAGAAACTGAAATACAGGTCTATACACCTTCCTAGTACTGCCATGGGCTTGCTTACTGTTCTCCAGGCATATGACCTCACTCTCATGGCATTGTTCCTTGATTGAGGCATACTCTCTTACACCCTGTATGTTCTTAACATACAGAACAGTGACAGAATGTATTCACAGCTCGTCAATGTAATGAAACTTAGGAAACTATATAATAAACTTAAAATCTCAGAAAATACTATTTAAAATTTATTTTTAAATTACGATAGTGATGGTTAGGAAACAGGCAGACGAGCTGTTGGCAATAATATAAATTCATAAACCACTGTGGAAAATGATTCAGCAATATTGCTAACATTAAAGATGCATACATCCATTGATCTGGCACATTCACAAAAATAAATTAACCCAATAGACACTTAAGTACACATAAAAAATGAATTGTGGCTCTAGAAACCTACTGTTAAGTAAGAATTGGCTAAATGATGATCTACCATATACAATGCAACCTTTGCCACTTTTTTAAAAAGATACTACAGACACTATAGATCACCAAGACAAATTGAGTGAAAAAGTAAAAATTGGAAATAGTGTCTCACCATTTGTGAAAAACAGACACCAAAGAATAAGTAAGTATATGTATCTGTAATGTATGGGTTCTGGAAGGAGATGATGCTGCCTTGGGTAACTTGATGGGCAGGAGGAGAATGACAGAAGGCGTTTCATTCTCACTGTGTACCTTTTGAATTTTTTGTCACATTTGTATAACCTTTTATTTTTTAAACAAATTTCTGTGCCAATATGAATTTACTTATCTTAATCCTAAAAGCGGTCCATTCTTTTGTACCATCGAAAATTTAAATACGGCTTAAGTGAATTTAGAAATGAAATGTTTTCAGATAAGAACAAAGCATCCTAGATGAAGAAAGCCTACTTAGAAGAAAGACAAGCATTACCTCAATAGTTTCACTTCTAGATTCTACTAGAGCCTGGTCCAAGTATGTAGGTAGGCCACATTAAGTATTTCCAACTACCAAACTAGCCACTGTAATAACGCCTTTAAAAGGTGTAGTCACCAAAATACCAAAAGGTCACCAAATACCCTGATGTTCAATGTGGAGTGAACACAGTAATTTATACTATTCAGAGGGGGGGAAAGCAGAGCAGCCAGCTCTTTTCCAACACAGGATGATAAATGCTCCCCCCAATTCCCGAATCCCTTGGCTCCAAGTGCAACATGGCAACCGGAAACAGCACAATAGACACCTGAACCACATAAAGGCCAGTGTTAAATGAGGAAGTGAAGAGTGTACACATACTTTAAAGCCCAAGAACCTAAGGCCCTGAAGTTAACCAAGTAAGTCTTGTGAGAATACTCAAGAATGAACACAAAGGAAAGGGAATTTCAAAATAAAGCTGATTTAGGGCCCACTCCCAGGAGTCTAGCTGAGACATTAGGTTAGCCAGACAACAGAAAAACAGAAAATGCCCCTCCCTTTTCCATTTGCCCCACCTAACAACAATTGAGCTATTCATTTCCATACAATTCAGCAAACCTTTTGCTAGTAATGAGTTTATCTTTGTGACCAGATATGGTGGTGTACACCTAACTAACACTCAAGAGGCAGAGGCAAGCAGATATCTGTAACTCCAGTAGAGACCAACCTGGTCTGCATAGGCGGTCCAGGCCAGTCCTGGCTATAGGAGACCCTGATTGTCTAAAAACAGAAACAAACCTCTCCACCCCCATAGCAGAGGTAAGACAAAGTTTCTAAGAGTGACAATACAGCAGCAAACTAAAGAACCAAGTATACTCTGTCGACTGAAACTCCAAATCCTAAGTCACTGAAGTATTTATGTAAAGTTCCTCAGTTTAATTGGGGGGGGGTTGCCCATATGAAAGAATTATCACTCTCTTTATTTAAAATTAATACTTCTGGGCAAGCATTTCAATTTTGTTTCAGGTTGCCTCTGTTTTCATATGGCCACAGAACACCAGCTACGTACAGTTAAACTGAAAGACTATGGAAGATCTCTGTCATTACCCCCCTCCTTCCTCCCTCCCTCCCCGCAAGGCACCAACTAGGTCAGACAACTGAGATGAAGCTCCTGAACTTTTCATTTCCGTTCTGGTTTTGTTGTTACCCCAAGCCTTAAACTATGTGTGACACTTTCCCCTTCTTTGCCTAACTCTCTAAAGGCAACTCTGAATTTTACTAAAAAGGAATTCCCATCGTGGTTTCTTTTTTTATGGTCCTTAGACCTTCATAACAAAGCTATAAAAAAAAAAAAAGTCCCTGCCAGAATAAATGAGGAGTTGGACTTACTCCTAAACTAAGGGAAAGTTTGTAGTAAGGGTTCAGCATGACGACCGGAATGGTGGAAAGGGAAGTAAAGTAATTCTAGAACTAGAAGTTGCAGTCAGTTTCAAAAGGAGGGTCAGCGTGGGACACGCTGGCTCTAGGAGGCGTTGGTAGCCTGGGAGTCTCTAGGGCAACACCAGATGCGAACAGTGCTTTGTCCTTAAATCCCTCGCATAATTTAAATTCTCCCTCTCGGATCGGGGCGACAAGCTCACTATTGGGTGGCAAGTCTAGCACTGCCTGGGAAGAAGGCGGGCGCGTGGTCAAGGGGCTCTTTATCCCGCAGGTCCCTGCAACACCGCAACGCGCATGCGTCCTGAGGCAGCGACCAGGCACCCCCGAGCGCCTTCACATTCGAGCATGCGCAGTCGTCCATCTCGCCGCAGGCGACAGCTCACTATTTGGCAAGGGGGATGGGGTTGGGATATGATGGTGAGGGAGGCTGGAGGCAGGGGGCGCGTTTGTGTTTCCTGAATGCTTGAGGTAGGAAGAACAGACGGCTGACTAGGCTCTGGCTTCCTCAGGCCATGAAACCAGGGTGTAGAAAATGGGGCAGAGAATAATACATGAGGTGAAGTGTGTGTTTGTGTGTGGGGGGGGTCAGTCACTTCTCAAGGAAAACCCCCACACCCCGACAGGCCAACCCCCTTCCTCGACTCTTGACACACACACACTCACCTGAGAACGGCGGCGACAGCTGCTGGTCCCAGTCCCCCTGCGCTCGCCTCATACTGCCCGCAACATCCGGGACCTGCGGGACCGCCGATACACAAATACACACTCTCGGAGCGCGCACACACACACACAAACACACACATATACACACACACACACATACACACACACACATACACACCGACACACACCGGCCCGGGCGTCCTGTCGTCAGCACGTCGACGCAGCGAGCGCGTACCCGCCGGGCCCCACCCCGCGCGGTCCCCTCCCCCGGCTTCCCGCCCCGCCTCTCCCCGCCCCGTTCTGCCCCGCCCAGCCCCGCCCCGCTCAAGGCTCTCCAGCTCCTCCTCCTTTAAGACCCCGCCTACCTTCCCTAGTGCGCAAGCGTCGCGAGGCGGTTCCAGAGCCCCGGGATTTGAGCCGAAGGCGGGGCCAGAGTGGGAAGAGGCGGGAACTCGGAAGGGGTCGCGTGCGGTGCGTGGAAGAGTACTCCGAGGTGCGAGGCCCGAATGGAGGAGGCTACTAAGAGCCAGGGACCGGGTTGGTGGAGCAGCTACAGGCATTTCACAGCTGAAATGTAGATGTGCAATTTGTGGGTTACACATGACTTCGCTCTTTCTTTCTTTTTTATTTTTTTTTTAGCAAACTCTCAATAAAATGTTTTCTGAATTTTAATGATTGCCAGAGACCTTTTTTGAAAAAAACTTTTACCTTTTGTTTTTGTTTGTTTCGTTTTTTGAGATAGCGTCTCCCTATGCAGCCCTGGCACTCTCTTTGTGGACAGGCTGGTCTCAAATTCGTAGAGCTCCATGTCCAGTAAGTCTAGTCTGCAAATGCTACCACTTATAAAGTACTTTACTCTGAGGCTGTGCGCCACACCTTTAACCCCAGCACTCAGGAGGCAGAGGCAGGAGGAGTTCTAGGAGTTTAAGTCCAGCTTGGCCAGCCAGAATTACATGGTAATACCATGTCTCAAAGAATCAAATAAGTAAATTAGCATTTGTAAACAATAACCAAAGGACCATTCTTTCTGGGAAAGACATAAGGTGTGTGTGTGTGTGTGTGTGTGTGTGTGAGAGAGAGAGAGAGAGAGAGAGAGAGAGAGAGAGAGCACAAATGTCGAGAGGAGGCTGATTCTGTGACAGTTTATTGGCTAGGACACCTGGGTCCCCAGTCTGTCTCATGTTTTAGCTCCCATGGGCCGAAAGTGATTCCGGAATTGAGTAGAATTGTCTTGGAGCATCTGGGCCTTGGAAGAAAACAGTCATCTTTGTGTTGAAGTAATGATGTCAGCAATGGGATGTTTGTTGTTGTTACATTCTTTGCATACATTAAACGTTAAGAAAAAAATTATTTCTGAATCAAGCCCTAAAAATCCAAAGCAGAGTCTGTCTCTTTGGCCTACACAACTCACACATGCACCTAGCACTGGACACAAGAGAGCAACCGGGTGACCCAGTGCCTTATGAGGTAGGCACAGGTTGCAGCCTGTCTTGGGAATAACTTCCTGGAGCCCTACTGCTTTCCAGGCCTGTGGGACAGTCTCCAGGAGACTGTACTTCTGTCTCTTGCCACATGATTCTTGGCACCATGTGGCTGGTGAGCCTGTTCAGCAGGGAAGGCTGGCAGTCCATGAGCCAGGCCTCGGGGTTGGAAAGAACTCTTGACAGTGCCATGCTGCCTTCCACTTTCAAGTACAGAAGCAGACCCCATTCCCAGTTTTAGATGTCTTATGAACCATGGGCAAAACTCTCTGAAAACCCCAGGACTTAACAGTCTGCGTTCCAGATAAAATTGTTCTCGTTGTTGTTTGTTTTCTGCTTTGTTTTTGGGTTTTGGTCCTTGTTTTGAGACAATCTCACGTAGGTCTGGCTAGCCCCAAACTCAATATGTAACAGAGGCTGGCTTTGAACTCTTGACCCTTCTACCTCCACCTCCTGAGTACTAGCTAGGATTGCAGGTGTGTTCCACTATACCCAACCAAATTGTTACTTTTTAAAATTGGAGATCCTAGATTCTCTAATGATGTGGTTAATGTGCTTGCCTCTGAGACAGAAAGAGCTCTTGTCACCTATTAGGCAGTTGCCTGAAACTTTTCCAATTAGATTTCATGTATCACCATCATCAACAAACGTTCATCTCTTTAGCTGAAGCCAGAAAGGTGTTTGGTCCTTGTAAAAATTCAAAATGTTCCAATGATAACCCAGTGACCAGTTACAAGTCACTAGCTCGTGGTGACACTGAGGCTGTTTAATTACCTATTCTCTTGTCTTGGGATTTCACAGAAGAGCAGAGAGAGAGGGAAAGAGAGAAAGTCCCTTGGGAAAGGAGCTTGGGGAAGAGGTGCAGAAAGGGACGGACATCTGTCTCGGCTTCCTTACAATTGAGACTAATCCTTACAGTTTAGCTAGCCTCTGCCCAGGATATGGGAGAGGCCTCCTCTGGGTATGGAGTCTGTGCCAGCAGCTTGTCCAGACTGGGCCTGAATCCCCAGTGATCTGGAGGTCCATAAGAGGTCCTATTGCCATCTGTAGCTCTGTGCAATGAGGCTCTCATTTTACTGTGAGGACCACACTGCCCACCTGAGATATGATCCCAGCAGCCTCTGCACAAAGGGCTTTGATTTGGTGTGGAGCTGATTAAACGATTGTAGATGTCCTTGGAAGCACTGTGTGCAAGAATTTTAAACAGCTTCTCCTATTTAATATGCACTTCCTCTTCGGTTTTAATTATTTTGTTCCTACATTTTCCCTTTCAATTTACTAAAATCTAGAAATGTAATTAGAGCAGAGGCCAGGCTCAGAGAAGGCTGCCAGGATTTCTACAGCATGATTAAATATACCAGGCATCCCTTTAGTGTGGGACTGAAAAATAAGATTCTCATTATTATCTTTCCCTTATCCAGGAAAGAATCAGCACCACGTACCAGTCCGGATTTATTGAAAATGCAGCACTAATTAAAAACTCACCCAGCCTCTTGACAAGGTTTGGGTAAAGAAAAAAAAAGTTCAGTTATTTAATTATTTCCTCCATTTCATGTTTTGTTGTTGTAACCACAACAAGCAAAGAAGCCCTCATCGCTCCTCGTTCCTCAAAATAAAATTTTTCTCTCCTCATGAGGGACTTAATGAGGCTTTTATCTATGCAACAACAATCAAGCCTACAATGGCACCAATTCAATTCGCGGCTCCTTGTGATGCTAGGAGACATGCAGAAGTCATTTTCTTAATCCAAAACACAAACGACAAAATGTTCATTGGCTGTCATGAGCCAGGTCTGGGCAAGGGATCTGTCCCCAAAGACCCTGAGATGTCTGGTGCTTTTTTATTTTGCCAACAAGGATCATGGGCTCCATTTTACAGTTCAATAAGAAAAGGCACAGCTTTTCTTGGAACCACAGAGGAGGTAGAGGCAGGCCAGCCTGAAGAGGAGTATGAACTGCGATTTTAGTCCTAAGTGCTTCAAGGAGGTAAGTATCTTTTCTTTCTTTCTTTCTTTTCTTTTTTTTTTTGTTCTTTTTATTTGTTGTTTGTTTGTTTTTTGACACAGGGTTTCTCTGTAGCTTTGGAGACCGTCCTGGAACTAGCTCTTGTAGACCAGGTTGACCTTGAACTCACAAAGATCAGCCTGCCTCTGCCTCCTGAGTGATGGGATTAAAGGTGTGCGCCACCACCGCCGGCTAGTCTCTTTTCTTTGTAGAGTTCTTCAGCTAGTTCTCTGGCAGCTTTGAATCCCCCTGACTGGGGGATTGAATCATCCAGCCCAATGGCTGCTGAGTCAGGATCCTTTGTAGAAATGGATATACAGGAAGATTGGCGGGGAATATAGTCCTGTGTGTTGGCAATGTCCAAATGTCCAAGCCTAAGGAAAAAGAGACAGGTGACACATTCAAGGACACAAATGTAAGATCACAAACAAGAAGGAAAAACAAAAAAACAAGAACACATTGACAGTGTTGTTCTAGGGTCGTGATGAGGTTAATAGAAAATTGACAATGGAAACACATTCATTGATTAAATTTCATGGTGAAGCTGTGGCTTAAGGAATGAGCAGGCTTCTTTTCTGCAGACTTAAGTTCAAACCCAGAACTAACATTTACTATGACATAAATATAGCTAAGACTCACATTTTCCAACTTGTTATATGGTGATGAGATCTATTTGAACACAGCTCCGTCTGTGGCCTGAGTAGACTTGCTTATTTACGTGTGTATTTTTGAACACGGACTTGGGGTAACTGTTTTTCTTCATTCACCCCTCTTGTTTATGAGCCATGCTTACTCTGTGCCTCTGCCCTTTTGTGGAATTCTCCAGGCAGCACAGAATCAAGGAAACACAGCAGCACAGCCGGCCCAGCCAGAACACTGCCTTTTACCAATTATGGCTCATGAACAAACCATGGAGCAGTTTCTTTATATTTCACCCAGAGCACCTGGTTGCAAGCACCATGCCAACTCTGGTTCTATCCACCCGGAATGGAATTTTCTAAAGAAGTACTACAAAACTGACTAGAGTTTCCAAGAGGCCGATTTGGAAATTTGACTGGAGACCACGGACTGGTGGAAGAAGAATCACCCTCAGAAAGTGTGGCAATGAGGTTCAGCCTCAGCACACAGCAGCTAAGAGCCACCCACCGTCAGACTCATCACCACTGCTCCAAAGGATGCCTAATCCTCCCTCCATCTTTGTGCTTTATGCTGCAAAGCCCAAGCCCCAGCTAGCTGCACCCAGCTTACCAATCCCAGGTGCCATCTGAGACCCTGGCCACCAAGGGAACAATGAGGAAAGCCCTCACTGCCATGGTGTGCACAGCATGATGCACAAGACTCCTGTCCCTAGACGATGTCTATGGCAAGGGACTCACAGGACCCAGATCAAGTGCTTTCCCTGTCTCCTTGGTGAAATGGACCGTGAATCGTGGGATAATACAAAGCATTGAACAATATATTTGTTCAAAAGCTCTTGGCATTTAAAAGGTATTCTGTCATTTTACTTCCCTCTTTAATAAAACAAAAGACTGGGAATGATGTACTTACCCAAGTATTTGATTTCAATAAGCTTATAGATATTGAAGTGCTGAATTTTTAACCTGAGAAAATGGCTGGGAAATATGCTGCCTCAAAGGTGGAGCACCAGGCAAAGCAGCAGCAGACAGAGAGCAGAGGAACTGCAGATTCAAATTCTAGTTTTTGCCTTGGACCAGTCACACAACTCCATCTGCATGTCATTCATTTTCAAGATGGGTCTAAAGCCAGATGTAGCAGCTCATGCTTACAACCCCAGCACTTGGGAGGTTGAGGCAGGAGGATCTTCCATGAGTCAAGACTTGCCTGGGCTACATAGTTAAGTTCCAGTCCACCCTGGGCTACAGAACAAGACTCTGTTTCAAATAAATCAATAATAAATAATAAATAAATTCTGTAAAATTTATCCAAACTTATCACTTCAAAATAAATTTTAGAAGCACAGTATTTGTTTTATACAAAGAATACATTAAAGAGAGGAGGCAGTCAAGTCCAAATGGATCAAAGACCTCAACATAAAGCCAGCCACACTTAACCTTATAGAAGAGAAAGTGGGAAGT
>JAQHUG010000027.1:605652-634025 GCA_028555095.1 Dicrostonyx torquatus
AGAAAGAACAAAACAAAGAAAGAGGAAGTATACTAAGGAGTAGATTTTATCCACTTTGCATGCCCCATTATGAATTTTTATCAGTATATTTTGGGGGGGTTGTTGATGTGGGAAGTCCTTCTGTATATGTGTTGCTTTTATTGGTTAATGAATAAAGAAGCTGCTTTGGCCTATGATAAGGCAGAATAGAGCTAAGCAGGAAAACTAAACTGAATGCTGAGAGAAAGAAGGCAGAGTCAGTGAGAGCCATGTAGCCACAGAAGAAAGATGAAAATTTGCTGGTAGGCCACAACCTCGTGGTGATGCACAAATTAATAGAGATGGGTTAGTTTAAGATATAAGAGCTAGCTAAAAATACACTTAAATTATTGCCAAACAGTATTGCAATTAATACAGTTTCTGTGTGGTTATTTTGGGTCAGAGCAGCTGGGAACGCAAGCACTTTCCCCCAATAGGTTGTTTTTTATTTTGTTTGTTTGTTTGAGACATGGTCTTATTATGTAGCCCTGGCTGGCCTAGAGTGTTTTGGGTAGACCAGGCTGGCCTCAAACACTGAGATCTGCCTGCCTCTGCTTCCCGCCTGGGTGCTGGGGTTAAAGTGCATGCCACCATACCTGGCTTCTTTCTTTTTCTTCTATTTTGACATCTGCCCCCGGAACAACATCTGCCTAAATGCAGATGCTGATGATTAGCTTAGAAAAAAGGGTTTTCTGCTTCCACTCGCATAGGAATTACTTTGAATTTTACAATTTTAGATTAGCCTTGCCATGGCTCTACTTTCTCAAGGTGAATTGATTTCAAATGAAAGTTTACTCTACATTAGAATTCTATTTTTTTTTAGGAATTTAATCTAAAATTCAATTATGAAAGTTTGGTGCCCAAGTGAAAAGTCAACTCGTGATTACTGAATGCTCTTTGGGCACGGAATTTCACCAGATGCTAAAGGATGGATCCAAGGAAGTCACAAGATTGTTCCAGTTTTCAGATTTTTCAGTACATAACAAAACTAGGTTATAACTGGCAGGGACCTCACAGATTGTGACTTTTGACAAGGCTTGTTTCTCAAGCTCCCGGCTTCTGAAAATTTCCCCATGGGCTCCAAAGGAAGAGTGGACCAATGGGGTTAGGACAGGCCAAGCCCCTCTGCTGATTCAGGGCAGAAGTTAGGCACCATCTCTTGTTCTTCTATTTTCCAAGAACCTCTCATCAAATCTTTTGGGAACTCCCATAAATTCCAACTTTAGATCGCTTTTGAATGCACAACTTTTCACTGTCTCATTCAAGTTGAAGCTAACATCCTATTTTGCTTGTTTGTGGGGTTTTTTTGTTTTGTTTTGTTTTGGTTTTGGTTTTTCGAGACAGGATTTCTCTGTAGCTTTGGAATTTGAAGCCAGTCCTGGAACTAACTCTTGTAGACCAGGCTGGTTTTGAACTCACAGAGATCTGCCTGCCTCTACCTCCTGAGTGCTGGCCACCACCACCCAGTTTGTTTGTGTTTTTAAATTTGAGACAGGATTTTACTGTGTAGCTCTGGCTACCCTAGCATACTATATAGACCAGGCGGGCTGCTAATTCAAAGAGATTCTCCTCCCCAAGGCTGATATTAAAGTGATGTACCACCATACTCAGTGGTTTTCCTAATCTTTTGTGTATCCCTTAATCCATTTTTCATTTAAACAACTAGGGCAGTCTAATAAAAACTAAAGTCATTTTTAAGTCCCGATTGAAACCATTGACTGGGCCAGGTCTAGTATTGCATGACTGTAATCCTAACAGTGGTAAGGAGACAGAAGCCAGGAAACCAGGAGTTCAAGGTTGAAGCCAGCCTGAGATACATGAGATTCAGTCTAAAAAAACTAAACAAGGTACTCAGTACTTAAGAGCACTTCCTGTTCTTACAAAGGACCTAGGTTCGGTTCCCCAAACTGGCAAGGTGGCCCACAACTACCTGTAATTTCAGTTCAGGGTATCCAGTGCCTTCTTCTGGCTTCTGCAGGCACCAGACAATACACACATGCAGGTCCTCGCACATACACATAAAATAAAAACATATAAATTTTTTTTTTTGTTTTTCGAGACAGGGTTTTTCCATAGCTTTTGGAGCCTGTCCTGGAACTAGTTCTTGTAGACAAGGCTGGCCTCAAACTCACAGAGATCCACCTGCCCCTCCTCCTAAGTGCTGGTATTAAAGGTTTGCACCACCACCACCCAGCCTAAAATATATAAATCTTTTTTTTTTTTTTGTTTTTTCGAGACAGGGTTTCTCTGTAGCTTTGGAACGTGTCCTGGAACTAGCTCTTGTAGACCAGACTGGCCTCGAACTCACAGAGATCCACCTGCCTCTGCTTCCCGAGTGCTGGGATTAAAGGCGTGACCACCATGCCTTTAATATATTTAATATATTTTAAAACATATAAATCTTAAGAGGAAAAGAAAGTACTTTGATTGGCCACTGCACTGAGAGTGAAATCCAAACACTGCAGCCAACTGCAGAAACCTAAACTCATGCTCAGTCCTATTGAGCGGCTTTGTTCTCTGCTCTCCCTCCAATCCCCCGGTCGTCTATCTGAGTGCCTAGAACCCATCAAGCTCCTTGCCTCCCCAAATCTTGGCAGTTACTATTTCTTCTGCCTGGAGCACTTTCCCCTTGCTGGTCACAGAATTACTGTTTCTTTTTCCAGGACTAGGCTTAACTGTCACAACTTCAGAGACCCTTCTCTGAGTGTCTCTCCCAACACAGCATTCTGGGTTGCTTTGGCTTGATTTGTCTGTTTGTTTCATTTTTGTTTCCAACATTAACAATAATTTATAAGTGTTTTTGTGCAATCGCTTGTGCATGAGTCTTCTCTGCTAAGATTATCAGTTTCCTGGGGCCCTGTCCCCTGTTGTCCCTGAAGTCCGATGCTGACCATGGATAGAAAGTGCTAAGCACATATTTACAGGAAGAATAAATGGGGACCATAACAGGGTCTGGGAGGTCAGAGAGGACCTGAACCCACGGCAGGAGTTGTCCTGGTTAGTTGTTTTTCAATAGGTTGAGTCATTTGGGAAGAGGACCCTCAATGGAGAAAACGCCTCCATCAGCTCTGACTGCGGCACATCTGTGGTGCATTTTCTTGATTAATGATTGATGTAGAAGGACCCAGAACTTTGTGTGGTGCCATCTCTGGGCACTTGGTCCTGGGTGGTATAAGAAAGCCAACTACGAGCTGGGCGGTGATGGTGCACTCCTTTAATCCCAGCACTCGGGAGGCAGAGGCAGGCAGATCTCTGTGAATTTAAGGCCAGCCTGGTCTTCAGGGTGAGTTCCAGAACAGGCTCCAAAACTACACACAGAAACCCGATGTCTAAAAAAGAAAAAAAAAAAAAAAAAAACAGAAACCCGATGTCTAAAAAAGAAAAAAAAAAAAAGCCAACTGAGTAAGCCATGAAGAGCAAGGAAGTAAGCACGTTACTCTGTGACCCGCACTTCAGTTCCTACCTCCAGGTTCTGGTCCTGAGTTCCAACTTCCCATCAGGAAGAACTGTAAACTGTATGCTGAAATAAACACTTCCTCCCCACATTGCTTTTGGTCATGGTGGTTTGTTTTGATTTGTTTTCTGAGTCAAAGTTTTTCTCTGTAGCCCTGGCTGTCCTGGAACTCACTCTGTAGAACAGGCTGGCCTCAAAGATCCACCTGCTTCTGCCTAGTGCTTTAAAGGCCACCAACAACTCCCCATGGTCACAGTGTTTTATGGCTGTAATAGTAGCCTAACAGGGCCGGGCGGTGGTGGCACATGCCTTTAATACCAGCACTCAGGAGGCAGAGGCAGGCAGAGCTCTGTGAGTTTGAGGCCAGCCTGGTCTACAAGAGCTGGTTCCAGGATAGGCTCCAAAAGGTACAGAGAAACCCTGTCTCAAAAAACCAAAAAAAAAGAAAGAAAGAAAGAAAGAAACCTAACAAGACCAAAAATTGCTATCTGGATCATGGGATATTTCTGTGACAGACCTAACCACGTTGTGTTTGGGAAGACTTTAATGAACTGTAATGAAATAAACCCTTTCCTCCCCAAGTTGTTTTCGGCCAGCATTTTATCACAGCAGAGGTCTAAGTGGAAAACTGATAAGCAAAGGGCCAAATGAGGAGGACAAACCGTTCAGACAGAGGCCAGGGAGGGTACGGGGTGTGTGTGTGTACATCCATGAAAATTAGTGGCTAAAGGGCAGAGAGCAAGTGGGAGGGCCGTGTGAGTTGGGGCAGGGGTTGTTGGCGTAACCACAGAGATGAGGACAGGAAGGAGTGTGGTTAAAGGAAACTTCTGAAGGAAAGTTAAAGCGCTATTGGCAAGAGAGCGAGGCCGTCCCCTGAAGACCCCTGTTCTTGTTTCCCCCTCTCTCTGACTGCTCCTTCTGATACATCAGCCTCTTTTCCTTAGCTCTCTTTGAATACTGGCTTTCCTTGGATCCACTTACTTCCTCTTGTCACGCTGTCCTTACTTGCCTGGAGATGGCTCAATCTCTCTCAGTTCCACTTCCATCCATCTGCTACAGAATATTCCCAGTCTGCCTGGAGCCAGGCCCTTCTCTCCAGCCCCAGACTTGCCCAGCTACCTCCCTGGTGGCCCACAGACACCTAACAACAGCAGATCTGGAAACTGCTTCATCTCTGAACTTCTCTAGCTCAGCAGCAAGCCGCGAGAGCCTGGGAACTGGGAACTGGGACCCATGCTCGGTCCCCGGGCCACGTCCAAGTCATCGCTGGGGGTTCTGACACTCATTCTTTACTCATACCTCAGGCCCACCCACTTCCTTCCATCGCTGCTGACACATCCCCGGTTGTTCTGTCACAAAAAGCCTCCTCCCAGGCCCCCCAGCCTTCCACTCTCCTGCTGTCCAGCCGGGGTGACACTGAAATGCCAGCCTAATCTGATCACTTGTTTGCATAAAACCCTTCAGCGGCGCCACACTACCCTCAGGGAAATAAAGTCCAGACTCTTTCACGAAGAAGAAAGACTCTCTGCTGGATGACCTTTGCCCTTGTGACCTGGGCTTTGTCTCCAGGCTCCTCCTCCTTCACTTAGCAATGGAGTTTCCAGTCATACAGAGTCCTGCTTCAGTCCCTGGAAGTGGACCAAGTTCTGGCTTTTTGCACATGTTACCCTCCCCCAACACCTTTCTGGGCTCTCACTCATCCACTACTACCCATGTTAATTTTCTGCTAAGGGACCAGCGTGATAGGGTCAGTAAGTAAAGGTCCTTGCTGCCCAACCTGACAACCTGGGTTCAAGCCCTCGGTCTCACGTGATGGAAGGAACAAGCCAATAACCCACAGCCCACAAGTTAGTTTCTGACCTCCACATGCATGCCATAGCATACAAATATGTACTATCACATGTTCCCTCACACACACACATACACACACACAATTAATATAATTTTTTAAAAAATGTTTAGTTATTTACTGATTGCTGAGGCTCTTTACCCAGATGACTTCAGGGCACTGTCTGGTGTTCAGAACCCTGAACTAACTCTACCTACGTCTCTGGCCTTGCACTCTCATTTTAGGCTGCAGTTTGTCTGCTTCTTTCCCCCAAGCTGCTGCCAAAACTGTCCACTCCAAAGGGCGGAGGTTTTCTTTTGCTTTTTTTTTTTTTTCTCCTGTAAATCTGGGACCAAGCAGCATTCCTGGCACATAGCAGGTATTTGGGTAAATGCGTGTGGGCTGAATGTATAAACGAAGGAGTGAAATAAACATTCCTTTCAAGAACGTGACTCCTGGTCTTTGGGGCACAGAGCTTCCATTAGCTTCCTCTTCCTGCATCCATTGTTTAGCCAGGAGCTGGTTCTAAGGACAGGGACACTCTTCCAAAAGGCTCCTTGACTCAGGCACTCTGCTGGGAGCCAAGCTTCCCTTAAAAGGCCACCTTATCGGAAAGTGCCCGTGATGGCATTTATGAGACCTATTTTTATCTGTGCTGGAAAGCCTCAAAGTTAATTCCCAAGCCAAAGACATTAAACTCAGGAACGTGGATGAGCAAGGAAGCATCTTGGAGATGCCTTTGAGTCACGGCTTTGTTTCCTGTAGAAGAGCTTCGGATCCTCCCCATCGCCAGCCCTTGTTTTTAAGGACAGCCTGATTCTAAAAGGCCTTTGATCTTACTTTTGTTAAAACTAGATCCTGTGGCCCCTAATGACCTGGGCTGTGGTGTCATCTTCCCGGAGATTCTTTCTGCTCTGCTGGAGCTCTCAGGGCCGAACACAGAGCAGCCTGCCTAATAGCTCCAGTTTATTCCAACTGGTTTCCCAGCCCCACCCGCAAATGGAAATTAATCACTAGATGTTAGAAGGATGAAGGATGGCTAGGAGAAGGGCTCCCACCCAGCCTGGCCAGAGGGATAATTGGACAGAGCTGCAGAAGCAAGGAGAGGAACCCAGCAGGATTTGTCATGCAGTTGAGGGCCTGTGCCAAGGAAAGGATTCAGTATGGTCACTGCAGAGCTGGGGAAGTATTGCACTGGGGGTGTAAGGAAGAGGCCTACCGGGGTTGGAAGGGAACACCAGGGAAGGAGGGGAAGAAGGAGCAGCGGAGATGAAAGGAGTTGGAGGAAAGGAGAGACAGGGTGCAGGTGTCCAGGTGGGGTGGAGTGGGAGAAAGTAGGTCAAGGTCAGATGGTAGCCCCAGAGAGATGGTCAGACCTATCCTGAGCTGTGGCTAGAAATCTAGATGTGTGCATTAGAAATGAAAGCTGGGCTAAGCAGGGTGGTGCATGCTTGTAATCTTAGCATTTGGGAGGCTGAGGCAGGAGAATCAGGAGTTTCAGATCAGATTGAACTATATAGTGAGACTCTGTCTTTTGTCTAAAAAGAAGAGGGGGAAAGGATGTAGGGGAGAAGGAGAGAGAGAAGGAGGGAAAGAGTGAGACAGACTGTGAATGTAGCACACACCTGCAATTACAGTATCCAGGAGGTAAAGACAGGAGGATTGTAAGTTCAAGGTCATCCTTGGATGCACAGTGATATTGAGGCTAGCCTGGACTATGTGAGACTCTGTCTCCAAAACAAAAAGAAAGAGAAGAGGGAGAAAAGTAAAGAAGAGGGAGGAAGTGGGGAAGGGGAATAGAGGGGGAGGAAGATGGCGAGACAGAGAAACACTAACAAAAATCTGGGCAATATAACAATGAATGCTCTTACTCCAGATTCAAGACCTGGACTTTACAGAGGAGTGTCATGGTACACCCCTATAATCTTGCCACTTGAGAGGCTGACACAGGAGTATTACAAATTCGAGTCCAGATTGGGTTACATAGCAAGAGAATATATCCAATAAATAAATCTGGGACTGTAGCGACAGCTGCGAGGTTAAAAGCACTTACAGCTCTTGCAGAGGACCCAGGTTTGGTTTCCAGCACCCACATGGTGGCTCACAAACACCTATAACTCCAGTTTCAGGGACTCCAATGTTTCTTATGACCTCCTCAGGCACTGCATGTACATGGTAACACATACACACACTGAGGCGCGCGCACACACGCACACAATAAATAAATAAATAAGGATCAGGGAGATGACTCAAAGCTAAAGTGTTGGCCTTGCAAACATTAGACCTGAGTTCGAGCCCCACCGCCCACATTAAAAAACAAACAAAACAAAACAGGCCTGATGGTATACGTTCGTAATCTCACTACTGGGGAGGCAGGCACAGGCAGATCCCTCAGGCTTGTGGGCCAGCCAGCCTACTTGGTGAGTTATTGGTGAATGAGATATCCTGAATCCAAAAAAAAATAAAATTTGTATGGAGCCTGGGAATGAATGACACCCAAGGCTGTCCTTAGGCCTATGCGCGCGCGGGCACGCGCTCGCGCGCGCGCGCGCGCGCACACACACACACACACAAATAAATAAATAAATAACCCAGATCCTGCTTTTATCGCCATCCCTAATGGGATAGTGAAATGGGATAAAGAATGGGAAGCTGGGAAGCTGGACCTCTTTGATCCTTTCTCCCAGCAAAACCCTCCCTGGTTCAGGAATTTTGTCTCATTTCCCTTTTCTCCTCCCCCTTTCCCAGTCCCCTTCTCTGGTACTATAGGTACACCTGGGAGGACCACAGCTCCCTGGGTACCTCTGCCTCATTGGTCACTCTGGGACAAGGATCAAACAAGAGCTTGGGGCTGGACAAGCCAGAGGGGCCCACTCACTTACCAGGGGATTGCTTCCTGGGAAAGTCTTGCTCCGGGGATTCCCTCTCGCCATGCACCAGGTGACTGAGTCAGGCTGCGGGGCAGTTGATACTTTTTAAAGCTGTTCTCATCAGAGAGGACAGCATGGGGCAGATGCGTCTGCACCAGCCTAGAGAGTGACTCCAATCTACTTCAGCTGCCCCAGTCCCCTCTGCTCTACCCTGTTCAGAAAGACTCCAGAGGCATTTCAGTGCCAAGATGGAAGCTCTGCTTCTTGAAGGACCTGGTTACTTGGAAGATGAAATATACTTTGGAAGCCTCAGATAGCTAGTTTTCAAAGACTTGCCCTTATTCACTGGGGCAGGGAGAATGCATATGGGTTGCTCTGTGTGGGCAGGAGGCAAAGTCCTCTCCAGATGAAAAGCACAGCACAGCCTTCCAGAAAAGCAGCAGATTATGGCAGGGTCAAGCGACTGCTCTGCTTCTGGGGACCATGACGAGGAGTGTGAGCCACCCCCGCCTTCCCTCTCCTGCGCAAGTTTTGATCACTCCCCCAACGCAGGGGAAGGGATCATTCTGATGATCTCATTTTGGACAAGTGAGAAGCGAAAGCTTTTTAACTCTGACCCACTCGACTGCTTGCTATGCAGTGGGCACTCCAGTGTGTAGGCAGTGGGTGGCAGCAGCTGCCAGACACCTTCCCCCGAGGATGCATCAGTTGGTACCAAAAGCCTACATCAACTCTTTCTCATCTCCATGCCAGCGGCTGCAGATCCTGGAAGAAAGCCAGGAAGTCCACCGTGAGCCCTGCCTTCCTTCTTCCCCAGCCCCCATCCTCCAAGAGAAGGGCTAAGCTGGAGAGCCCTCCGAGAATGGAACTGAGGGTTCTTAGACACGTTTCCAGCTGTCACACCTGCTAACGTGAGGACTCACACGCACGTGCACACATGCACACTCAGCAATAAATTCAGTGTCAGGCTTTTGTGCTCCATCTGTCCCATGCCCGAAGCAATGGCAGGAAGAATGTCTGTCAGTAAACTGACTGTCACTCCTTGTCTCCCGCCTTCCTCCTTCCCTTCCTCTCTTTCACCAACATTTGTTGAATGTCTACAGTGAGCCTGTCAGTCTTGGGGTTAAGGCCCTTAGAAGCATTACTCTGATAATAGGCTCTGATATTAGTGCTGTAGCAAAGGGGGTGGCCACCTGGGGATCCTAGGGCAGACCTGACAGGAAGGCCTGCTTACTTTAAGCCAGCCAAGAATGATACAAACAAAACCCTGGGAAAGAGAGTTCTTGAAAAAGGGAGCATTTTCAGTCTCTTCTTCTCCTTTTTTTCCTCTTCCATCCCATCTTTCCTTTCTTTCTTTGAGGCAGGGAGGGTCTCACGTGGTCTAGGCTGATCTTGAGCTCACTGCGTGGCTGAGAATGACCTTGAACTTCTGGTCTTCGAGCCTCTACCTTTCAAGTGTTGGGATTACTGGCAGGCACCACCACGTCTGGTTTGCGAAGGGCTGGGGACTGAAGCCGGGATGTGGTGCACGCTAGGTGAGCAGTTTACCAACTGAACTATGTCCCCAGCCCTCCATCTTCTCTTACCATGACAAATGTCATTGATTGGGAGAAGATGAAGACCCACTGCACCCTGTAGGTAGATTTGCATTCCAGTCTATTGCCAACAGTTCCATCCTAACCCTTCACGCTCCTCCCTTCCCTACTGACTTAGATTGGTTACTTCCTGTATGTGTGTTCTCTGCAATGGCTGGACAGGTGTCAGGATTTTGGACCCTTAACATAAGAGGATCTGAGATGGAACAGTTAACTCTACTTGAGGAAGACAAATCAGTTAACCCTTGAACTAAGTCCAAGCACTTCGTTATGTGTTTGCTTGTATCATCCGTCCCCCAATGGGAATCATAGAGGAAGGGTTCCAGGCAGCCTTCTGCTCCACAGTCTCTCTGGCACACAGCACGTTGCCACGGTCTGTCTCAGCGCATACCAATGCAATGTGTTGAATGAACAGAGTGGCTAAAAGTACCAAATGGAAAAGGGGATTCCAAGCGTAGGGAACTCTGGGCACAAAGGCATGACAGTAAATACCATACAAGGGAAGCTGCAACTGGTTCCTGGTGAATGGGAGTGCTGGGAGTGTGAGGTGAGTGGGATGGAGCAGGCTGGAAGTAGCAGGAGTTGACGGAGGGAAAATAGACACCAGTGGGCTCCCGAAGGGCTTTTTATGCTGCCTTGAGAAGGTAACCGGGGAACCTTGGAAGTGATTTCGGAGCGAAGTGACAGGATCAGGTTCTTGACTCACAGAAATAGCTCTGGCAGGATTTTAGGGCGAGAAGTAAGCTCCAGGGGGAGGACAGAAGCAGCAAATAGAACCTTCAATTCTGTGTCCCCCACCTTTCTCTCTTCCTGAAGCCCCCAATAAACCCGCCTGGAGAATCTATTCTAGGAGAGTGGTGCCCCCTGCTGATGACATCTGGTACTGCACTTCCCTGGGCCACCGGGGAAATAAAAAATTTGGCCCTGAACAAAAAGTACCTGGAAGCCTTAAGCACAGAACTGCGACTTGAATGAAAATGAGAGTGCCTCCTTAGGAAGAGAGGGGCCCATGAGGACATTTTGGATAATGACTAATGCCAGATAAAATATAGAATGCTGGCTAAATTTGAATACAGAGACATATACTAAAAATGTGTTGTTTATCTGAAACTCAAAGTGAGATAAGCAGCTTGTATTTTTGTTCATTAAACCTGGCAGCCCCAGAGAGTATCTGGAGGGTCCAGGAGGAAACTGGAAATTCAACTGGATGGACTGCTGTGGTTGGTGTACAGTGCCCTCTATCCCTTCGCCTCATCCATAAAACCACTGAAAGCAAGTACCTTATTTTGCAGGATGCTAAGTTGCACCCTTCTGTTTTGGAAATCACTGTGTGTGTGTGTGTGTGTGTGTGTGTGTGTGTGTGTGTGTGTGTAAGAGAGAGAAGGTCTCCCTACATAGCCCAGGCTGGCCTCTAATTCACAGAAATCTGCCTTCCAAGTGCTGGGATTAAAGGTGTGCACCACCATGCCTGTCTGGGAAGTTGCTTTGAATTAAAGAAGTCCCATGATTATAATGGATCTTGTGTGTGGAGACTCCAGTAAATATGAAGGGTGTATGGACCCTTTCCCACATAAAAGTGAGCCCTACCAGCTTGGTGTATCACACCACACACACACACACACACACACACACACACACACACACACACACACTTCATGGAATGTCCAGCCTTCATGTCTAGAGTACTTGCAGCTCTGTGGTCTGAATGTGGCGATTCCAGGATCTCAGGTAGGAGGAAAAGCATCTAGTCAGATCTAAGATGAAACATGGTGCCTTTGCTAGCTCTGAACATCTAGATACCACAACCAAGACAGAATGGGGAGGAGCACAGGCCCCTTGTCTTGGCACTGGCTTGAAACACTTCCCTCTTTTACCTTCCCCAGAAATCACAGGGAGTTCACCCATTTGAACAAAAAAGAGGTGAACTTCAGGAGAAGGCAGAAGCAGCAAGCTGCATTTGAGGGCTTGCATCCCTGCGGGCAGGAGCCGCTGACTGAATAGTTCTTGGTTTCTCAACCCTTTGGGTCTCCTGGCTCCTTACATTGACTGAATCACTCATGGTTTCAAGTTCCTCCGGATACTCTTCCTGCCCTTCCTACCAATGGCAGACAGGACTCACTGGCTCCAAGTCTGCCGAGTGTACAGTGGCTACTCTCCAGTATATTCTGGAGGACACTGGGAGCTGGCTGATTAAACCAGTCTGAACATACTTAAAGGAGCTTTCAGGAAGAACCATCGGAGACTCCTTGCAGCCCCTCTTGAAAAGCTCCTGGGCCCTCCACAGCCTACCCTCCACCTGGCCTCACAGAGAGGACAAAGGCCAGGAAAGGTTGTCTGAGGCAGAGGTCGGGGCTCACAGATTGCTCTGAATTATGGACACTCTCATCCCAAAACTTGTGTCTTTTTCAGCGTACTTGGTTGGCATTGCCCCTCTGCTGGGTTGCACTGTGGAACATGGCCTCCGAATCGCAAAGGCTGTGAATTGAACCCAGGGCTTCCCTCACGCTAGGGAAGTGTTCTGTCACTGAGCTACACCCCCAGCCTTTGCTAATTTTTGTTTTGAGATGGGATCTTGCTAAGTTGTCTAGGCTGGCCTTGAACTTGCCATCCTCTTACCTCTGGCCCTCGGCAGCTAAGATTACCAGAAATGAGTTATGGTACTAGCTCAAACTGAAAATTCTACCGCATGAACACTCCTGGTGAGATACTCTGTGATGTCTAATCAAAAAATATATTTATTTATGTACTACTGGGGATTGAACCTAGGGTTTCACAAATGACAGCCTCTGAGCTATATCCCCAGTCCCAGCTTACCTTTTTTTTAGTTTCTGTTCTTTGACTTGAGATCTCCTGTAGCCAAGGTTGCCCTCAAAGCTGCTATTTAGTTAAAAGAGCCTTGAATTTCTGAACCTCCCACCTTCATCTCCTGCAGAGTGCTGGGGAGGCAGGCATGTTCTACCATGTTGGGTCTTAACATTGTGCTGGCAACCTAAAGTGCTGGCATGGACTTCATGCATACTCAGGCAAGGACCCCACCAAGTGAACTGTATCTCCAGCTCCACTCATTAGTTATTTAATTTGGTTTTGGGTTGTTTTGTTTCTTTCTTCCTTTTTTTTCCCTTTCTTTCCTTTTTTCTTTTTCTCTTTCTTTCTTTCTTTTTTTTTTTTTTTTTTTTTTTTTGAGAAAGTAAGAGTCTCATATAGCCCAGACTGATCTTGGACTCTGTATGGAGTCAATGATTAGCCTGAATTCCTGAACCTCCTCTCTCCACCTCCCAAATGCTGGGATTACAGGCATGGTAACCACGCCCAGCACTCCCCGCCCCCACTCTTTGAGTCAGACTCTCATTAACTTGCCCAGGTTGACCTTTAATTGCTACCTACCTTGGCCTCACAAGTAGCTGAAATTAGAGGCAAATGCCACCAGGCCTGACTACAGAGAATAACATTTTGTCCAACATCTCCTGCAAGTGAAAATGGAATTTATCATCGAGATAGTGGGGTGACTGTATTCTCTTTGGAAGAAAAAGGATAGCCTTTCCCAACACCTTTTAGTTAGAACGCTCTTTTCTGAACTGTAATGGTGTTGGGCATGGCATTCCACGCCTTGTAATCCACGCACTTGAGATGAAAAGCCCGGAGTTAGTGTGTGTTTCCTTTTTTTTTAAGATTTATTTTTATTTATTATGTATACAACATTATGCCTCCATGTATGCCCACATGCAAGAAGAGGGCGCCAGATCTCATTACAGATAATTGTGAGCCACCGTGTGGTTGCTGGGAATTGAAGTCACGACCTCTGGAAGAGCAGCCAGTGCTCTTAACCATTGAGCCATCTCTCCAGCCCTAGTGTGTATTTCTTAATTATATGTGTATGTCTGGGTTGTGGTGCATGTGAGTGCAAATGCCCTCAGGCAAAAGGTATTGGATCTTCCGCAGCTGGCGTGGTTGTGAGTCACCAACGTGGGTACTGGAAACCCTGGTCCAGTCATCTGCAAGAGCAGCAAGAGCTCATAACCCCTAAGCATCTCTCCATCACCTAGACAGGAGTTGAAGTTTAGTACCAGCTACATATTGAGGTCTAAGCCACCCTGGGATAGATGAGACTCTGGCTCAAAACATAAAACAAAGCAAAATAAAGTAAACTATAATGGTAATAGAGTCTATGTTTCCATTTCTATTTTAAAAAGCCAGCATTATTTACTGTCAGTCCCCAAGTTCTTTGGAAGTTCTACTAGGAATTTCCAGAAAATCCAAACAGCTGAGATCCACTAGCTCAGCTTACTGCAGACTAAAGAAGTCCCTGACCCAATACAGAAAAACAAATCAGGCTCCCTGCCCCCACCCCGCCCCGCCCAAGTGTGTTCACCATCAGCTGATGCACCTTGGTGAATTTTAGGCTTCCTACTTCAAATGTGGGAGTTTGCTTCTGGCCCAAGCTCTCCCCAGGAGTGCCTTAAGGATAAAACGGCACAGCCTAAAGAGCCTGGGAAAGCAGGAGCATTATAAACATGTGAGCTCACTGTTCCTGAAGACAGCTGGTCTGTTTTCAATGGGAAGGGCTGAATGATCCCACAGAGACTGAGGGCAATTTCTCTGCGAGGGCATCTCGGGGAAATGACCAGTTCTGCTTGTAAAACATACAAACTGTTCCCTGACAAGTAGAACCAGCTATTGGAGGCAATGGGCCTCCTGAGGGGCTTCACTTTTCTTCCTTGGAGGGCCCAGGTCCAGAAGACAGCCGTAACTGGAGGACATCCCAAAGACCTACAGCTGGTCACCTAATCTTCTTGGCTCTTAGGTTCTCCTATCTCGGAAAAACACAGACATGTGTTTGGTGCTCCTTGCAAGTGTATTACGGGGAACAAGGGTACAGAATCTGTTCCTTATGCATGATCTACAGTAACACTTAGTACCTGCCTTTCCACATCCTTTTAAAAGCAACATCATTTTTCTTTCTGTGTTTAATTCCAGAATAGCTTTCCTTAAGATTGTACCCCAAATAGCAATTGGGCTACTCTTCCTTGCTGTAGGCCAAAATGGTAAATCAGTTTATCAGGAGCCTGAGCATAAAGACCCAAACAGAGAAAGCAGACCTTATGTTTTGACCAAAATAGAGCTAAACACAACAGAGCCCGTAGAAAAAACACAGGGCTTAGGGAAGTCTGCAGGCTGGGTTCCTCCCTTCTGCACATAGCTGAGAATTAACTGCAGAGGAGGACCTTTGATCTTTCAAAACCTGAGGCATCTGGTTTTCCAGGGTTAGCAGATCAACATCACCTGTTTGAACTTGCCTGGCATTTCAGTATCGGGCCTGTTAGAGACGGGCAGTAGGGCTGACTTAGTCAACTCTGGCCTTCTATTCCCGTGCTCTGACAGGTAGCATGCCAGCCGGAACAAGCTGGCGGGAGGCTTAGTTCTTAGGTCTCAAGTTGAGCAGAACATTTTGTCTCAGCTGAAAACCATAGTCCCACCACGTGGTCCCACAGAAACTAACTGGAGACAGTAGACCAGGGGAGAGTGCGAGGCAGCCGAAAACCACCTTTCCTGCTTAGCAGGGAAGCCAATGCTCCAACCTCTCCTGCTTTCAGCTTCTGACACATAAGTCAAGCTCCACCTTGCCCAGACATCTTCCTGCATATCACTTGCATTTCTGAGATGTTATGGTTTGTCTTCCAGCCTCCCTACTAGATTATGAGCAAGAGGCAAGCACCAGTCTTAACTGAAGCTCCTTCAGGCTCACTGGTTGCACTGGAAGTGTCGGATGAGCAGATAGGAATACCCAGGAACTGAACTCCCAGGCACCCAGCTGGCAGAACAAGCTGATCCTATGAGCCATCTCACTCAAGCTGCTGAAACCAGTCTTCTCTTGGTGACCAGCGCTGGATACTTTCAAGATAGATAAATGGCAAGGAAAACTGATGCTTCGTTAGAACAATAAATACAGATGATGGCCACCTGTGGGACCCTAGCCCTGCTGACAGGCTCTCATCCCCAGCCAACCCACAGAACACCCAAGAACTCTGAGTGCAGCAGAGGAAACAACCTTCACGGTGCTTAAAAAAAAAAAAAAAAGGGAGAGGGTGGAACAGGAAGTAAACGCTACCAAATATATTTAAAATTCCCCCCAAAGGGATGGAGTTCAAGAAGAGGCGGTGTATCATGACACCCAGTCCCTAGGGAGCATGAGGAGTGTGACCAGGGCAGGGCTTAAAAGGCTGGGCAGAGGGTGGCAAGGAAGCACTCAGGAAAGAGGCCAGGCTCCCATCTGGAAAGCCAAGGGGCGGGGGCTGGAACAGATGGAAGGAAAGTTGCAGCTGGTGGCAATGCACTTTCATGTGTAAAGTTTGGTCCTTGGAGGATTGCGATCCAGCTCTGAAGGCAGCAGTGGGCAGGTGGCTCTGCTCCACGCTCCTCCTTCTACCCCCACTGCCACCCAGAGCACTTGACAGCTGCTCTGAACCAGGACTCAGCCACCCTGCCTTCCGCCAGCATCCTTTTCAACAGGCAGAAGCTGGCATGGTGACACCTTGGCACGCCAGAATGGCAGAGGACTGAGATGCTTCAGTTGAAGGGGGCAGGGGAGCAGGAGGAACGAATCCAGGCTCCCCAGAGGGGGCCAGGTGGACTGAGCACAGAAGGAAGGAGGGAGGGAGTCAGGAAAAGCATGTTCAGGGACCTTGGAAACATGTTCATGATTCATGCACAGGTCCAGTGAAGTCTGGCTGAAGGTGCAGCAGGAACAAGAGAAAAGCCAGCAGATTCTGAGGTCCTGGCCCTTTCCAACCTCTAGGTGTTCCTTGAGAACACACCTTTAATTTTTTGGCGACTCGACTCCTTTGCTGCCGTGCTTTGAAGTGATTTTACATCCTCTGGCTCAAACAGCCAGCCACCTGTCTCAGCATATTTAGAGCTCGCCCGTGGGAACAGAGGCTGCTGGCACAACCCTGCCAACTCCCAGAGCTCCCCCTGCTCATACACACTTCTGTGCACTTCATGGGGGAGCCTTAGCACCCAGCCTTGCCAAGCCCAGCCCAGCCCAGAGAGCAGCAGTAGGGTCTCCAGCTTGCCTTTGTTCTCTTTATTTGTGCTAGACTGTGCAAAACCAAAAATTAGCAACTGTCTTGTTAAACCCCAAGTGCTTTGTTTAGAAGATTCGATCTTGCTTCCTTTGATTTTTTTTTTTTTTTAATAAAAAGATTGGAACCCAGTCCCTTATAGTGACTGAGTCCACTTTCCCAAGATGTCACTGTTGGAGATAATAATTTAAGTGTTTCTGGAATGGAGGAAGCCTCTCTCTTCCTAGTGAGAGGTCTTCTTTGTTCCTTTCCCAAACTTGGCATCAAGACCGAGACCTATGGAAAGGAGAGAAGCTGCTTAACCATAGGAGGACATGAAGCCTGACAATGATTTGAGGACGCCAGCCTAGCTTTAGATACAACAAACTTTGTTTGGAGGAGACAGGTCTCACTATGTAGCTCTGGCTGTCTATAACTCACTATGTAGACTAAGATGGCCTCAAACTCACAGAGGTTTGTCTGCCTCTGCCTCCAAGTGCTGGGATTAAAGGCATGCACCACTTTGTCCAGCTTTAGGTACAACAAACTTTGGAAGACTAATTTTATGTAGCTTCTTCAAAGACAACAAAATGACAACAAATGAAAAGAAAAACCACCAAGACACTGGTAACACACACATACCAATACCAAAACAAAAATCAGAATCAAAACTTCCCAGTTATTTCTTTCAACTCTCATATAATATCTCATATAATATATAATAGGTTGGCAGGGAAGTAAATATCAGACTCTGTCCCACTCAGGATCTTGAAAGTTCATGTCACTAAAGGACACCACTAAGATGGAATGCAGAGGAGGAAGGCAGCATTCCTTTTCTCCTTTATGAAAATTTTCTTTAAAGTAACAAGATAAGACAGGCAGTGGTGGTGCATGCCTTTAATCCTAGCAATCGGGAGGCACAAGCAGGCAGACGTCTACAGAGCAAGTTCCTGGTCTACAGACAAGCTCCAAAGCTACACAGAGAAACCCTGTCTCAAAAAAAAAGAAAAAAAAAAAAAGTCTACCATTTTCCCTCTGTGGCCCCACTGGAGGCACTTGCTGTGGGTAGAACTCACCCAGGAATACCAGCACAGTGCCCACCCACTGCATGGAGCTGATGGGGTTGGCAAAGAAGATCACAGAAGCCAAGATGGTGAAGAACTTCCGTGTTGTGGTGATGATGGAGCAAGTCAGAGGACCAAAGTACACAACCGTCATGAAGATAAAGCTCTGGAAAGAGAAAGGCGTATGAGACTCCTGAGCAGTGCTATGAAGATTACAACAGACACCAGGCCTAGCTGGGCCATCCCTCTTCTCCTAGTTTTTCGGACTGGCCTAGGAGGGAAGTTAAGTTTGCCTCCTCTAAAGAACTCACCTGACCCAGGGCACTGGTCAGGCCAAAGAGCAGGATGTTATAGATGATGGTCGGGTACCTCTCAGCAAAGCTTAAGAACTCCCAGAGCTCTCCAGTGAACACGATCCCTAAAAAATTCAAGTAGACAGCTCATCTTATGCTTTCCCGTACACCTGCATGCAGCTTGCCTAAATACCACGAGGGAGGCTGAGCGAGGAACCATATGTAGAGTTTATTCTGGCCTGGTTTGCATCTTTCTCAAATTTTTATCTAGTTACAGACATTAACTTGATTTTCCAAGAAAGGCTTACTTCTCCTAAAGCAATTGATGTTGGGTATGTTTGGCTTGTGCCTGTAATCTCAGAACTCAGGAAACTGAGGCAGGAGGATTGTGAGTTCTAGACTAGTCTGAACTACAGAGTGAGAAATGTCTCAGAAAACAAAACCAGCAATTTAAAAGCTGAGATCCTTAGCTGCTGTAGACAGTGACCTCTAGGTCTCTAGCTCAAGGACACTCCTGGAACAGGTCCCCTCCAGCTACAAATAGTCTTCTCCACTAATCTCACTGTGCTACATGAGAAATACCTTCTTCATGTGCTCAGATTTGAGAGGTTAGGAACCACTGATTCAAAATCAAAGGATCCATATATGAACTCCATTCAGAGTACTACTAAGCTGGCAAGCACCATAATGTCTTAATCGCTTTATGAGAAAGAATGTTCCTCGATACCTGTGTGTGTTCCACCCTTAGCTTCTCATGACACCTAGCACATGTCTACCCCTGTCATGTCGGACTCAGGGAGCAGAGAGTCATTGCCAGCACAGGTCTTTTCAGGAAGGTCTCTCAAGGGTTGGACAGAGGGCATGTTGGAACCAAGTCAGGCCCTTGGCCTGCACAAAGTTAGCAACTGGCAGCAGAACCAGGGATAAACGGATGAGAGCAGTCTGCCCTCTGGTGACCTGTGCAGAGAACAGCAGAATGGCTCCTTACCAGCACCGAGCAGCAAGGTGGACCAAAGGTTGATGTTCAACATCATGTGGTTGGAACCTGTTTGGTAATGAGCCCGCATGTGGTCCTGGGAAACACCTGTCAGTCCATCCAGGGTCAGAGACAAGAGCTAGGGAAGGAAAGGGAGCAGCTGGCAATGAGGTGGCCAGCAGGGCCCCTTCCGAACACAGGACACAAGACCTTCCCCTAAGGTACTTCAAAAGCTCCTGCTCTAAGACAGCGTCTCGGAACTAAAGTTGCCTGTGGTCTGGTGTAGGAGTTAGAGAGAGATCATGTGAGCTGCCCTTCTGGCAGGCACTGGACTGACAGACTAACTGCATCACGATGGACTGAAATCAATCAGAGCAAGAAGACTGCCATTTCTCAAGGACAAAGCCTATAAAGTGGTGCACAGGGACTGGAACAGGCCACAGTGAGCAGGCCTCCTCCTGTAGGGTGCCTTTCTGCTCAGTAAGAACTAACTTGAGACTCGGTTCTGAGATCTGACTGCCTGGCCTGGACTGCCACTTATCCTGACTGCCACTTACACATGTGACAATGGGCAAGTGACTCAGCCTCTCCTCAATTTCACTAGTAAAATGGAGATAACCTGTGTCAGGAGACTGTTATAAAAGTTAATCAATAGGGGCTGGAGAGATGGCTCAGTGGTTAAGAGCACTGGCTGCTCTTCCAGAGGTCCTGAGTTCAATTCCCAGCAACCACGTGGTGGCTCACAGCCATCTGTAATGAGATCTGGTGCCCTCTTCTGGCCTGCAGGCATACATGGAGGCAGAATGCTGTATACATAATTAAAAAAAAAAAAGTTAATAAATAAAATGGGAAGCACTTGGGACAGGGCCTAACACTCAACCATAGCACCTACTGATTTGAGTCTGGCTTCCACGTTGCCTGAAAACCTAGGGATGCACACGCCACTCCTCCCTTCTTGGCTCTTGGGTCTCTCTGAGCTCACACCAGGATCTAAGCACAGACCCCATAGCACTCTTTTCCAGGAGCATTTGCTTAAGCTATACAGCTAAATATTTCAGCCTTCTTACTGTGGTCATAGCAGAGCCAGGGTCCTTGCAGCAAAGACCAGCCACAGGAGTCAAGGGACAACACACCCTCCCTTGGCTTTCTGCCTGCTTCAGCTGGGGCTGTCCTTGGTGGAATCTGCTAGAAAAGGCTGCCTTCACAAAAGGACTGCATACCAGAAGCAGCTCTCCAAAGCCGACTGTGTGCTCTTCTACCCCAACCATCTTCTTGGGCTTGTACATGAAGAGAGCTACACCAGCCACAATCAGCAACACACACAGGTACTTGGCCAGTGGGTACTTCTTCTTCAGGAGGGTCACCCCAAGGAGCATAACTACAGGGGAAACAAAAACAAGAACAGTGACAGTTCAAGCATCCACTGTTGTCAGTGACCCCAATACTCTCTTCCTGAGAGCCATGTCACGATGAGGGAGAAAAGAGGGTGAGGGCTGGGAGGGGTATCAGGCTGGCAGCCAGATAAAGATGACTGAGCATCAGGCTTGAGTATTCAATAAGGTGGAGAAGGGCAGAGGACAAAAGTCCAGGAAGCAAGTGGCCAAGGACCAAGGGAAAGAGGAGACACTGAAAGGAAGAAACTGTGGCCCAAATAGAACTCAGGGTGTGAGAGGACAGTGCCAGCACAGGGGACACCACAATGGCTGAGGACACAAAGCAGGCAAGGTTTGCTTCTGGCCCCCACACAGTCTGTTTACACCACAGGAAGCAACAGACGACAGGAAAATCTCTAGAGAGATCTATGCCGAGATGGTAAAACCCAGAGTGACTCAGAGCTCTAGGAGAGAGAGGGAAGAGTGAGCACAGAACATGGAGACGGACCAGCTTCTTTGCTTACCTGGGATTGGCTTACAGGATTTACCGAGGACCTGAAATGAAAGTGAGCAAGTAATTTCTGAGCACCTGTGATGTACCAGGAATTAGAGCAGGTGCTACATTAGGGGGTATTAACACTGAACCTCTATCAGAGAACTTGGCCTCAAAAAGCAGCCTTATCACAGCCAAACCCATACCCCAATTCTATGGTCCTACATTCTACACTCTTAGACTTTTTTTTTTCTCTCTCACCCCTTCTTTCTTTTTTTTTTCTTTCTTTCTTTTTTTTTTTTTCGAGACAGGGTTTCTCTGTGGCTTTGGAGCCTGCGCTGGAACTAGCTTTTGTAGACCAGGCTGGTCTCGAACTCACAAGATCCACCTGCCTCTGCCTCCTGAGTGCTGGGATTAAAGGTGTGCGCCACCACTGCCCGGCCTCTTTTTAAAATATATATATTTATATTTTAAAAAGTAGCCCAAGCTGGCCTTCAACTGAATATATAGCTGAAGATGATCTTGAACCTCTGATTCTGATCCTCCAGCCTCTACTTCCCAAGTGCTGGAACTGTATGCATGTGACACCATGCCTGGCTCATGCAGTGTTGGGGATGTAACCCAGGTCTTCATGCAGGCTAAGCAAGCTCAACCAACTGAGCTACATCCCTAGGCCTGTAGGATTGTTTCTTTCTTATTTAAATCACAGACTTGAGGAAAGACCCCTTAGTCTTGTCCACACAATTTTGAGCCGACTCTCATCTCACCCTGAGATTTCACCTGAGTTGGATAGTTGACAAACTGTAGTGCTGAGTTGCTGGAGACCATGGCACCCACATAGGAGACAGAGCAGGCAGCATAGAGCCAGGTCCGAGTACGATCCACCCTGGCAGTGTCAAAAAACTGGATCACTGGGAGAAGACAAAAATAAAACAAAAACAAACAAAACATACAAGAGAAACCCGGTGGGGCAAGGATGGACCATTAAGCAAAAGTTGAGGCCATATGAAAGGAACTTGTCTGTCAAGCAAGACAGCTATTTCTATCTTCTTAAGCTGAAAAATCTCTGAAAATTATTCATCTCTCCAGTTTCCCTTAAGTTTAACAAGACCACATGCAGAGTGGAGGCAGGGATTCACTGAATCCCTAGAAAGGATGGCTTAACTCTGCCAATAGGTTTCAAGGAACAAAGACATGTTTGAAGCTGTCATACAAAGCAAAGTCAAAGAGATAAAGGGGAAAATGTTCTAAGTATTTTCAATGGGGATTTAGAACACAGACGACCCAGTCATTTCTGACTCAAAGTTGGTATAATTTAGAGACCTAATATTTTAATCTCATTTCACAGTCATTAGTTTTACAGACTGCAGGGAGGCTATTTAAACACTCCAAGAGTACAGAGGTAGGGAAAACTTAAATTTTAAAGATGAATCCACGTCTAATAACCAGAATATGGGGGAAAGGAGGATGCACCGAACAAATTACTATGAGGTACTCACAGATCTTGGCAAACATAGCATTGATCACACACTGGATGAAAACCAAAGTTAAGGCAAAGGTGAACGTCTCCTGTTTGGGTCCTTCCCCATACTTTCCTCTTGTTCTAAGATGAAACACAAGAAAAAGAGACAGGAGAAATCAGTATGTGTCACTCGGTGTCATCAAGTATTCTCAGGGCCACTGAGGGTTTTGGAGATACCATGCTTTTGTGGATGCAATGAGAGTTGGTAAACTGAGTTTATTTACCCAAGAGAGTCGATTTGATTTGAACCTAGGAACTAGATAGGCCAACCTACTGATATCATAAGCTAAGGTAAGAATATCCGTAAAAAATTACAGGTAGGGGCAACAAGGAAAGTCAGATAGCGGGATAAAAGTATTCCCAGTAGGAAAGCAAGACCGAGAGCAAAAAGATTAGCGGTCTGCAAGCACCTGAGAGTTCAATAAAAGACCTGGCTCTCAGGTCACGGAACACTCTTGCAATCAATAAAGGCAAAAACATCTAAAGGAAGAAGAATCGCATCCCAAAACTCCAGAGGCCGTCCCTTTAATTTTAGAATTACAAGGATGCTCAGCCGCCAATGCATAATAGCAGAGTGCAAAAAGGGGTCAGAGGGCCGAGCCGGAAAAGAGGGAAACCTATACCAGACACAGGAAGCCTGAGCGCCGGGCCGCAAAGTGGGCGGTGGGCACAGGACGCCGGCTCTGGTTGGGGGCTATTAGCAATCCTGCCCCCCAAGGGTGCACTCACATCTTCTCCTGTAAGATCCCATAGTAGAAATAGCAGACAAAGACACCCAAGAAGCAGAGCGGCAGGCGCAGCCGGTCAGGCACCAGGGATCTGCTCGCGGCCATGAGACGCACCGACGAGTCGGCCGGAGACCCGCTCAGAGCAGGTGGCGGTAGCGGCGGCGAAGGCGAAAGCTCCAGGCGGACATCGCCGGCCGGCGGCAGGGGCCTCATAGGAGCTGCGTGCGACCGCCGCCTCGTAGGACTGAGCAGCCACCTCCAGAACTGCCAGCTCACAGCTGCCGAGAAGGAAATGCCTCCCGCTCCAGCAGCAGCATTCTAGGAAAGAAGGCAGGTCTTGAAACCTTGACTCCATTCCTGGTGGCCAGGAAAGCCAGCCATATCGAGGTTAATGCCTCATCCCCCTAGGTTTTCCGGTCAGGCAAAGCCGAGGACACCTACAACCTGGAGCTTGGCGGGGAGGCCTAGGCGATAACCCGGCGTATAGTGATGACGTATAAATATGTGGACGTTATCAATTGGCTATGCGGAGTGAAAATAGACGGATGGGCGGGGAAAGAGGCGGTGAGGCCAGGAAAGTGAATCAAAAGCTTTCTTTTGCGGTCAGCTATCAGCTGGGTCCTAACGCCAAGAACTCTTCATAGAACCGCAGCGCCCTCTAGCCGCTGCCCAGCGTCAGCGGCTCCAACCCGGTCTATGGGGCATTCAAGGCCTGACTGAGGGATGTGGGGCTTCTGACACTTCACCAGGCTTCCAAGGCAGGAGGCCCGTGAAGCAGGCTCCGTGATCAATCAGGGCTCTTGTTACTTAAAGGCAGCACAGCAGTGTTACTTAAATTCCGAGCCAGTTTTCTCACTCTGTAAACTAGGGGTAATTAGTAATAACCACCCTGTCACCCTTTGAATGCTCTGAGGATTAAATGAGCTAAGGTTTACCAAAGTGTTTTATAAACTGTAAAGTGCTCTGTGCAAGTTTGAGGTATTATTAGTCATCACAAATTCCCAACTCCAATCGTACTTCCTCACCTCTTGGAGGTGCAAACTTCAAGCTTATTGAATTTTTTTTTTTTAAGACAAGATCTCATGTAGTTCAGACTACCCTCGAACTTGCTATGTAGGAGAATGACCGCGAACTCAACAATCCTTTCTTCTTCATCACCCAAGTACTTAAGTGAATTTTTTTCAAGGACTTCCAACTCTCCAATGAAGCAACTCCTCAGATACACACCCCTTCCCATTATTGGGATTGTGCTTGGACTCCTCCCCAATCCAATGATTGGATCTCCACCTGCTCAACCAGAATTGCCAAAGCAAGACTAACCACAGAGCCCCAAGTCCCCCACCTATTACCAGTCCAATTCACAGGTAGCTGTGGGCCTCTGGTCTGCTTTTCTCTTTTAGCAGCCTGGCTCCTTTGGCGCAGCCTCAGGCAAAGGAAGGAAAGGCCAGGCAGCACCACACCCACCACTGGGGACCTGACTCACTAAGGCTTTGGGGAGAAGCCAGACATCTTTCAGGGCTAGGAGGACTAAGAGGAGATAGGGTCTGTCCCTTGCCTAGTATCTCCTTTTGGGAAGAGGAATTCCCACACATGTACTCTTCTTGCCTTTTGGCTCACTGCAGAATCAGCAGACATTTCTAGGGAAACAAACGGTAACTGGGTGAGTCTTGGATTCCATTTCTGCCTCTTTAATTTACCAACTGGGACCTCAAACAATTCACTTGACCTGGGTTGAGCTTCCCTGGTAGAAATCATGGCAATATAATAACCAGCAAGAGAGCTAGCTCTGTGGCTAGAAAGCACAAGCTGTGGAGAGAAGTGATCAGGGTTCCAATTCTTATTCTCAACTTTGTATGGTCTTTTTGGAAAAAGTTATTCAATCTTTTTTACCTTCCTTCACTCAGAGTGGCGCTTCTATTTATTTCTGTCATCCAACAGTGTCATATTTCCAATGACATTTCAGTTAAAGCCCCTAACTTGGTAGGTGGTGATCACCAAACCAATGTAGTTGGGAGAACCTGGCCTAGGGGCCTGTCCTGAGGTCTCCTGAGATAGATATAATTGTACCCATTAGGGTAAACTTTCCACCTAATAGAATGTGGATGCCCTTTGCTGAAATACTTCATAAATTCCACACACTAACAGAATGCTGGCATGGCAATCCCCACTTTTCTCAAGTGTCGGGAGCTCTTACAAGAGGCTATGAAAGGACAAGAACAGTTTCTGTGTCCCATCCAAGGCTGCACACTATGCCTTGGGTACTCACAGAGACATAGCATGGAAGGTAAAACCTTAATGCTGTCTTAGCTGCATGCATGTCACTCCCTGGTCTCGTTTCCCTGGCAGAGAACCTGTAATGCCAAACTATCTCCCTTTAGTTGCCCTTGTGTTCTTGCTCAAGTCCACTGGCCCTCAGGAGTCTTTTCATACTCTCGTCAGCCCCTTCCTTAGTGACTCCTGTATCACTTTCAGAACACACCATGCTCTCCATTCTAGACAAGACTTCATGCGTCTACCATTAGTGTGTCTTTGTGAAGAGTCTAGCAAAGTCTATCCTTACAGCAACTAGACCATGATGTGTTAAACAGGAGCTCCTCTTGAAGACCAGTTAAGAGTGACAGATACAGCGCTTTCCATTCCAGCACACTCCTCCCATTCCAGGCATTCAGAAAACCCAAACTTCTGGAGTACTTATTTATTTGGTCTATTAACATCAAGATCTGCAAAAAACAACTTCTAAACACAAGATAAGAAAACTTGAACATTAACATTCTTCAATTTTGTGTAAGCTCTGCAGTACAGAAAATATACAAACTTCAAATAGCTGCAAAAATAGTGTCTTTGGGAGAAAATAGAGTTTCTACATCGATACAAGAAAAATAGGCATTTTTCTAATCCAACCCAACCCTGGGGCAGGTGGAGGGCATGGAGCCACCACATGCCACCTGCAGGAATGCCAGCTCTCCCTCTTCCCACTATCCACTTGGGGCTGGGATGCTGCTTAAGACAATCTTTCGTCAGGGTAAAAGTGAGATGAAAATGCCACTTGGGAAATCTCATGGTCCCCCTGCCAACAGCTGAATTGGTCAAGTGTTCTGGCCCTGAGGACCACTTTGGTCACCTGCTCTAGGAGGGAGGCATCGGATCTGATCTCCTCTGTCTCTAGAGGTGGGGCTGTAAGGAAGTCTGTGGCATCTCCCTCTCTCACTCACAGACGGCTTGTTCCATAACAAGAGCCTTCCGTAAGTCATTTGAACTCACACCCTGGGCTAGAAGACTCAAGACCTCCTAGCAAGTGAGGGGAAGCCGCAGGTACACAAGTGTAAGTTGTGAGCTGCCTAGCTGCTAGTGGAGAAGGTAAGTCTCCTCCCTTTGGAGGGGCTGACGTCCACCAAAGGACCTAGGGCTTTGACACAATAAATGAAAGTGCTCAAAGGCCAAGAGGGAAGGGCTCCTCCATCCCCCAGCTTAGGAAGCTAATGAGGAGCTTGCCACCAAGGCACTGGTCTCCATGGTAAAAGTGTGTGCAGGGGTGGGGGGCTCAGACTACCAAGGAGCTCTGGAAAAGCACGGACTCTTCTGAGGGTGGGGTGCGCTGCCATGGCTCAAATGGCAGTGAGGAGGCCTTGGAAGCTTCTGGATCCTTCCGAGGTGGTGCCCTGGGACTGGCAGGAGGAAGAGGAGAGCCAGGGCTAGAAGGGCAGTTCCGGAAAATGAAGCCCATGCTGGGGAAGAGGGGCTTGATCAAGCTGACAGGGCAGAAGGCTGAGCCGGTCGGGTTGAAATGGACTTTGTTCTTGTCGGGACAGGAAGTCAAGAAGGCCAAGTCAGGACCTGGGGACCTGAAGGATGGAGAGAGACACAGACACATAAATACACAGGAAAACAGTCAGAGAAAGAAGGGGGACTTTGCTTTGGCAGGGCACCCTGGGAGCTGGGTCCCTGTTCAGAGAGGACAGTAATTGCAACAAAACCTGAAAAACTCTGCCACTTTTCAGGCCCCTCAGGACTCATTGATGCCTCCCAGTCTTAGCCCTGTTGGCATCTGGGGTTGAATAATTTCCTGTTGCAGGGACCATGGTAGAGAGGCACTGCCGTGCATGTCACAGGACATTTAACAGCATGCCTGTACCAACCAGACATCTGCAGGATCATGTCTCCTTCCTAGTTATGACAACTAAAAATGCATCTAGGGCTAGGGGTGAATCTGCAAGGCCTGGGTTCTATTCCCCAATATACCAATCTATATATATAAGGCATTTCTCAGCAGGAAAACTGGTAAGATGAAGAAAGCCCAGGAGCTCTTAGGGAATGACTAATCAACACCACCTTCCTTAAGGGGCTAATGTAGAGTGGGAATCTGGATGAGATGACTGTGAGACTGCCTCTAGCTTCACACTGTGACGTCACGTGGACCAGCCAAAGTCTTATTTCCATCTATGTTCACAGTGTGGAATGAGGGAAGCTCGAAGAGCCCAGCTGCATAAGCTAAGGAAGAAAGCCTCTTCTCTCCACGGTGCCTCAAAGGACCACCAGGCAGAGTGGGAACAGTAACAAAGACTGCTGACAGTGGTTCTTTTCCAGAACGCCTACCACCATGGGTTGGTTCTCTTCTCCCTCAGTTGAGATACAAATGGTGCCCTCAATGCCCGAAACCCAGACCTAGCCAAATATTTACTCCCACACCATGACTAAACTTCCTGGCTGCTATCGAAACCACAGCTTCCAGTGTGAATCTGCCCAAACGAATAGAAAGCTGCAGGAGAAAATAGAGCAAGCTTTCCCAGACCAGGAAAGGGGACTGGAGTGGCCTCTGGAATGATCATATTCAAACCAACACAGATGGTAAAGAAATCAGTGAATGGCTTCTGAACCATCCAACATGATTTGAGAATATTCTAAAGCTTTTTCTTGCAAGAATTAGAGATTTCTTTCTGGAAGTTCACAACACTAGAACTGAACAGACAACCAGGGGGTAAAAAAGTACTGGCATGTTTGTTTATTCTCTTTCATTCATTAATACTCCATTGGCCTATCTGCCTGCCTCCCCCCACCCCCTCATACCCCCCCCCCATCTCTCTCTCTTTCTCTCTCTGATTAT
>JAQHUG010000027.1:634099-660339 GCA_028555095.1 Dicrostonyx torquatus
AAAAAAAAAAAATAGAAGGAACAAAAGGCTTAGGTTTCAGATCTCTTTCCCTTCCAGCTCCCGCTGCGCTTGTGGCTGGCATGTGGGCAGAAAGCAGGTTTCTATGGAGATAATGATAAGCAAAGATTTAAGTGCTCAGAGTAGGTAATGTCAACAAGTTTGATCATGGAAAATCTGCGAGACTGATAGTCTGATGTTGACAGCACCTCTAGATTGGAAAGAGTGGAGACTAAAGAGGGACCTATCAGATGGGACAACACGGGCTTACCCTCCATGCTGTCCCTCCCTCCCATGCCCATTCCATGGGATGTACTCACGTGGCCTCCTCAAACACACGCACTCTCTCACAGCCTTCTGGGGGCTCCCGTTTGAAGACATAGCTGTGATTGGGCCGAGGAGAGGCAGCAAAGGCTAGGACTGGAGATGGACTGCCATCTTCTAGGAAGGCTGGGTGGCCTGGAGAGGAGGCTGCAAACACAACAGGGTTGAGACAAGGGGAGAGAGGAAAGCCTCCACTTTCCTAAGCTCCAGCCTTCTGTGCCAAGGGGCCACATAGCTCTGCTATTCCGGCATATTTCATACTCTGCCATTAGGATGGGGGTGTAGCTCAGCTGTAGAACACTTACAAAGGAGTATGAGGCCATGGGTTCTATTCCCAGTACCACCACCAAAGGGGACAAAAGTTGCTGAATTAATGGAAAAAGATTCCTTTCAATCCTATATTCCCAGGAGCCAAGAGAGTGCCTGGATTTCTGACATGTAGGAAACTACCTGCTGTCCCTCTGCCTTCTCCTGGGAGCAGTGCCCTGCCTGAGGAACACCATAGCTTCATCCTGTCTGCATTCTGGAAAAGCTATCCCTCCTCGCACAGAGTCCTCCTGTATTAACTCCAAGTGGCAACCTTGACTCTACCCCACTCAGAGGATAAAATTTCTCTCACTTTTTGTCCTGTAACTGCACTTTACCTAGGCTGCAAATATTGACTTTATCTGTGTTTCTCTTACATTTATTCCTCCTCATTCTGTGCTCTGTTTATTTCCCTGTGTATATTGTTAGATCGTGCCCTTGGCTAGCCTACCCCATGGGGTTAGTGTGAGCAGTGAGTCAGATGGTGTGGGCAACAGTGCTTTCTAACATATGGTGTTAGTAGGATTTCTGCCTTATATTCTAAGTAGATAGTCAAGGTGTGCATGGGAGAAACTAGGGATTCATAGCCAGAAAGCTGAGTGTCAGTCTGGGTGAAACGTGTAGGACGCTAAATAAGAGACTGCATTGTTTTATCTAATTTATAACTGCTTTGAAGCTCTTGCTGGATATGAGTGAAGGGGTCCCTTGAATGGAGATACACTGATTTTATACCTTAGCACCCCAAACCTCAGCCAAATAACAGGGATGGGAAAGGCTGCTCTTTTTAGTTAGAGACTTTATAATAGAAATTAGGAATCAGAATGCTGTACGGCCATTATTATCCCAGGTAGAGTGTGCAGAACAATGACTCACAAAGACACTGATTGATTCATAATAATGTCAGGCCTGGAACTATTCAGAGCAAAGGAGCCCCCTTCCTATGTCCCAGAGCCAGCTCTAGTGCCTTGGATCCATGACTTACCTTTGTCACTGGGGATGGATGTCAGCTCCTCAGTGGCACCCCGGTGCTCCTCACAGCTGGCCTGGCCAGGAGGCTGGGGGGATGCCAGTGGCACAGAGGGAGAGCTGGTCATGTTGCCTGGCTCCAAGAGGAGGAGGGGATGGTCACAGCTGTTATTCTGTGGAGGAGCTGGGGCACGGTGCCCATCAGGGACCTCAAGTATCTGATGAGGAAGGAAAAGAGATTCAATCCGGGGCCTTCTCAGCCTGTGACATTGCAGTGACATCCCAGGAGACTCCCTGCACCTTTTCTCTAAGCCTGGAGGATAAAAGACTGTCATTCTCAGGTTATTTGTTCCCTGACCTACCTTCAGTCTAGGACAAACTCTGTTTCTCCTAGAGCACTTTGTTCTTTCCTTGAGGCTTGTTAGTCCAATGTACAGTGACGTTCATTTGTGTGATGTGATCAGTGACCCTCTGTGTACGAGTCTCTTGTGTTGATTGATACACAGGGTGACATAAGAGGGGCAAGGTACCAGAACAGCGCACATGCTATAAGCCACTGCAGAACAAATGTGCAGATGGTTATCATACAAACATTGAATACCTATCTCCCTCCTTTTTAAACATCTGATGGTATCTGGACCCCCCCCCCCAGTGAACGAGTTGTGTGCATGTGTTCGAGGGCATATGAAATCCTACATATATCCAATTTAAAAGGCAGCCAGAAGTCAGGTGTGGTGGTTCGTGCCTTTAATGCCAGCACTTGGTAGGCAGAAAGACAGGTGATTTTGGTGAGTTCAAGACCAGCCTGGCCTACATAGTAAGTTCCAGGACAGCCAGAGCTACATAGTGAGACCTATATCAAAAAAACAAAATAAATAAATAAATAAAATAAAAATCAGCCAGTGGGTAAGTAACAAACTGAAGCCTGTAGCCATGAGAATTACGTTCATACTGCCTAACTGCCATTCTGTAACTGAACTGTGTCAGGATAAAACTGTGCCCAAGACTGCAAAGGAGGCAGCTGGTAACTCTGTCTGTAAAATGGGGGAAGGCTGTAGATGTCACCTGGGCATGAAAGACTGATCAATACATATCACTAGTAGAGGCGGAGGGATGGAAGCGGTGACTGAAAGTGAGGTGGCATGAGCTGGGGTACATGTGGATGAAGGTGCCCAGTCCTCAGGGACCTGTGCGCTGACAGTTTCCTCCTAGCTAGGGCCCTCCTCTATGCTCATTTGTCATAGTTAATCTTGACTGTCAGTGTTTTGGAAGTTAGAACCTCAGTGGAAGCAATCTCTAGGCGTGTCTGTGAGGCATTCCTTAAATTAGGTTAACTGAGGTGGGAAGATTCACCATAAACGCGCGTGGCACCATTCCCCAGGCAGGGATCCCAGACTGAGTAAAAAGTAAACTCAAACTGAACACAAGCATTCATTGCTCTCTGCTTCCTGGCATGGATGCAATGTGAGCTACACAGTGAGATCCTGATGGAAAAAAAATTAAATAATAAATAAATACAGCCAGTAGGTAAATAACAAATGGAGGCCTACACTGAGTATACCCAGTCCCTAACTGAACTGCGTCAGTATGAGAACTGACACAGAACAGAACTGTCAGTCATACCCTCTTGTTGCCATGGCTTCCCGAGCCTATGAGGAACCCTGGAACTGTGAGCCGAAAGAAGCATTTCCTTCCCTCACTGCTTTGTCAGATATCTGTCACAGCAAAGAGATAACTAACACGCCTGTCCCCATGAGGCCTTCCCTAGCAACACAATCCTACCCCTGCTGTTCTTGTGCTGTCCATTTGCGTACTTCCAGAAGGTGGTGTTTACAGGTCATTGCTTACAGAGCTACAGCCTGAGAGGCCCAAAGAGTGACACTGTCACCTGCTCTCGTGCAGGTGCAGCTTGTTCGTACACTCGACAGCCACCACTCACCCTCAGCAGCTCCTCTTCACCCTGCTCCTTCACAAACACCTCTTCCAGCTCCTGGTTGAGCCCTTCTAGACTTCTGTGCAGGCAAGGGCTGAGTCGCAGGACGGGGGATCCTGGGGGGAAGCTGGGAAGGGATGCCTAAGGAGAGACAAATGAAGCAACCACATCAAGTCCCAGCCAGTTTCCAGTTATGACCAGGGGTGATGATCATGTTCACACCATAGCTTTCTTCTTCATTTTTCCACGTTGGGGTGGGGGTGGGGGCTGGAATAGCTGCAAATTGCAACAAACGCATTCAGAGGGGCTTTCTCTAGGAGTGGAGTTTTGAGGCATCTAGGGGATGCCTTAATTGCACGTAATTGGGGTAGAGGAAAAGTGTGCTAAGAACAGTGAGAGGCCCGTCCAATGCAACTTCTGACCACAAAACATTAATGTGGCTCAGTGCTACAAGGCTGCAGAGAACTCTGCACACTATGGAAGCCTGCCATGAAGGAAGACCGAGGGGGCCTGGTGGTCAGGGGAGACAGCATACCCTCACAGCTCCCCGTACAGCATGGTCCCCTTGGACAGGGGAGCTCCGTTCCTTCTCCTTCCCACTGCGGCTCAGCTTTGTCCTCTGCAGCTGTTGCTTCAACTTGGTGATCTAGCAGTCAGAGATGGAGGAGAAAGGAAGGTGAGGCAAAGGCAAAGTATACTGGTTCCTTCCCCTAGTTGAAGTACCTACCCATGAAGATACAAGAACGGGACAGGGAGGTCAATTTTTTATTCAAAGCAGATCAGTGGTGCTAAATCTCATGTTCCTCAATTAAGCTGGATGCCCTGCTTCTAGACTTGATTGTTTTTAATTGCCATGCATTCCCTAGGTGAATCAGTCTACAAAATTTTTAAATTTATTTTATATGTATGAATATTTTGCATCTAACATCATGGTTATGGATTGTAAGGGACACTCTTCCACTAAGATCATAGGTAGGCATGGTAGCACACGCCTTTAATTCCAGCACTTGGGAAGCAAAGCCAAGCATGAGTTCCAAGCCAGCAAGGTCTACAGAGTTCCAGGACAGCCTGTCTACATAGAAAGCTCCAGAGCAGTTAGGGGTACGTAGAAAGACTGTGTCAAAAAGTAAAAACAAAATGGGCAATGGGTGGCCTCTGTTTTTCTATTTTGTTTTTTGGTTTTTCAAGACAGGGTTTCCCTGTGGCTTTGGAACCTGTCCTCTTGTAGACCAGGCTGGTCTCGAACTCACAGAGATCCACCTGCCTCTGCCTCCCGAGTGCTGGGATTAAAGGCGTGCGCCACCACCGCCCGGCCCTGTTTTTCTATTTTTAAGAACCCTTTTCAGGAGGCTGGAGAGATGACTTAGTGATTTAGAGCACTTGGCACTCGCTGTTCTTGCTGTGGACCCAAGTTCAGTTCCTAGCACTCAAATGGTGCCTCATAACCATCTGTAACTTAGATTCCAGGGGATCCAATGCTCTCTTCTGAATGCTGTGGGCATCAGTCATGCATGAGGTACATAGACATACATGCAGGCAAAATATTCATACATATAAAATAAATTTAAAAATTTTGTAAATGTTTTCAAATGTTTATTTTTAATTGTGTGTATGTGTGGGACTGTGTGTGCACGTGAGTGCAGGTACTCATGGAGACCAGAAGCCCTGGAGCCCCCTGGAGCTGGAGTTACACACAGGTGACTGTGAGCTGTCTGAAGTGGGTGCTGGGAACTGAACTGTGGTCCTTTGCAAGAGCAATGCATGATCTTAACTGCTGAGCCATCTCTCCAAACCAGCTGCTTTTCTTTTCTCTTTCACTAAGACAAGGTATCATTCTGTATAGTGCAGACCGACTTTGAGCTCACAACAATCTTCCTGCCTTAGCCCGCTGAGTGTTGGAACTATAGGCATGTGCCTCCATGCCTGGTTGAAAGTGCCATTCCGAGGGTCAATAATAATTTCTCAAGTGATATTCTCAAGTATTCTAAAGGCTTTGAGCCCAGAGAGTTTGGAAATCCAACCCTTTCCCTCATTTAAAAGTAAACACTACAGAAAGATAAGTTCTCTAGAAGAAAGACCGCATTTCCTCTGGCCTCCCAGGCCCTATAACAACACAGGGTATCACTAACGCTGTTTATAGTCATGGAGGAACAAGTCTACTGTAATCCCAGCACTTGGGAGGCTGAATCAGAATTTTTAGTTTAAGGCCAGCCTAGGCTATATAGTAATATCCTGCCCTCTTCCCCACCAAAATATTCCCCATACCAAACAAATTAGCAGACAATCACTTTTGAATATGATTCCTATTAGACTTATAATTCTGTGCCTTAAAACCCTGAGCAGGATGCAGGGTTTGAATATGAATGGGAGGGAACCTAATGGAATTCAGAAAATAGATCTGCTGCCCACTGCCATAAAAGTTGCAATGACAGAAACCGCTTTGTTAAGTTATTGTTTTAGATTTATCTAGTTTATCTGTATGAGTGTTTTGCCTGAATGCATGTTTGCCTGGTATCCGCAGAGGTTAAAAGAGGGCACTGGATTCTCCCAAACTGGAGTTACTGATGGTTGTGTGTGACTATGTGGACACTGGGAATAGAACTAGGGTCCTTGGAAAGAACAAGTACTCTTAACCTCTGAGCCATCGCTCCAGCCTCTAGAAAATGCTTTGTAATTACACTGGCGGGGACTGAACCCGGGCTAAGCAGCATTCTGGGCTGCATCTCCCAGCCCAAGAATATGCTTTTAGACTTGTACTGTGGATCAACCAGACCACGAAGACCATGACTCCCCACCCTTCCTGTGCAGAATTTGTTTACTCTGCCATTCAAGGCTTTGAGAACATTTTACATTTCCACTTGGCCTTGAGCTTGCAGTCCAGTCACTTTCCGTTTTCTCAGTGCTCTAAGCATCACGGAGAGTAGAAAGAGCTTCCCTCTGAATGAGTCAGGGATGAGTCCTGGAAAGGTGACCTTTTCTTTGACGCTGCCACACGACCCTTCAGGTGGAGCTGGGTGAGCAGCCTTGGAATTCCAACCTATGGTTTTCTCTCCTCAGTCTCAATGCCTCGAGCCCTCCTGGGGCAGAGGGAGGGCCAAGACAAAGCATTTAGGATCTCAGGATTACTTTTCTCTTCTTCTGAAAGGAAACTAGGTGATGATTAAGTAGTAAATGAGGCTGGGTGCTCCTGATTCCCAGGGACTTGTTCCCTGCCTTCCTTCAGTCTCTGAAGCACTTATAAGGGTCCAACCTCAATGTGACTAAGGCAAACAACTCTCCCAGTCTGGGTGCTAAAACCATCAGTAGCCACTGGCTGGGTTTTCTCTAGCAAGAGTGTTTGTGTTCCTACAACCAAGCCAATGGAAGGTTGGGAGTCAGTGGAAGAGCCATTCCCTCAGAAGGAGGCTGACAGGAGGCAGAAGAGATGCAGTGTAGCTATCCTCATGGAAAACTGTCACACAGTGCCGGGAGACAGAGGTTGTGGAGAGAGGGTACTTACCTCTTTTCGATGGTCAGTGCTGCCCCAGGATGCTGATCGCTTGTGCATGCAGAAGCTGGCCCGCTCACCTTCTGGCTCTTGCCAGGACAGGGGTGTCTGTAGAAAGACATGCAGTAAGACAGACAGCTCTGCGGGCAGGAAGCAGCCAGGCAGTTTCCTGGATAGAGGTGGTGACCTACGAAACCTCACATCTATTCATCAACCTCATGGACACACCCAGCCTGCTTTATTCTTCCAGGCAAGGAAAGCCATGTGCATGGCCTCATCTCAATTTTTGCTCTTCAGGAAACCTTCCCTAAGGCCCAACAGTGCTGACCTCCTCCTTCTTTTATTGCGTGTTTGGTACTGGGGAAGAAACCCAGGGTCTTGCATATGCTGGGCAAACGGTAGCACTGAGCTACATCCTCAGCCCTCCCTTATCACTTCCTTTCATGTGTTACACTCCCAGTCAGTCTGCAGTGGTGGGGCCAAGTACTGTCCCCCTCCCAAGCAGCTTCAAAAGAGCCCTGCATCATTTATCCTCACCCCCTGTGTGCCCAGCCAAGGCCAAGTGCATGGGAGTTCATCAAAAACAAGTCACCAGACAGGATTCCAAGAGGAACCAGAAGAAAGGTCTCCCTAGGCACCTCTGGATGAAGTAGGTGGCAACTGAGTAACACGGAGCCTCAAGCTTATTGCATCACCCAGAGGGAGTGTTTGGGACTCCAAAGTCCTCCTAAACAAGCAAGAAAAAGACAGTTTCAAAAAATGGAGCCAGAATTCTGAATGGCCTGCTCATGCCTACTCCCCACGGGCCTTCCTTGCTTCCCATGGGAAGGATTTTTGGTTTGCTGCCTTCCTTTCCCTGCTGTATGAAGACAGGGGATTCAAGACAGTGGTGGAGGAGCCCCCACTAAAGGAGGAAGCTATTGGCTTCAAGCATGGCGCTCAAGAGGAAGGCCCAGATCCCCTCCCTATCACCAACATCCTACTTCCATTCCAGGAGATGGGCCAAGGGGCGTGCCCCAGTGGGACCAGCTCCTCTCTGACTACTGTGCACAGGCTGCCAAAGCCCAGGGCCTGGGAACCAGCTCCTCTAAGAGATCTGCTGACCTCCCCCAGGAGGCTGCTGCACACAGAGAGGGGGAGGATGGGGGAAAACAAGACTCTTCACCACCCAACAGCTGCTAAGACAAACTCACAGGGCAGTCTGAGCCAGGACTGCCTTGTGCGACAGCTGCATGCAGAGAAGCCACTGCAGATGGAGCCTCTGGACCTTCCTGTCTACAGCTGCCCATAAGCAGGAACTTTACCAGGGCTATGTAATGCAGCCAGGGCAGGACAACTGGCATCACCAGGGAATACTTCCTCAGGCCCATTCCCATCATCCTTCCTTTATGAGCAGGGCAGCCAGGAACGCAGGCATGTACCCCATAGCCCTCAGGTGAGGCTGGCTCTTACAGACCTTGGAAACCAAATAGCTGATCTCCTTCCAAATGTCCATGCCTCCTTAAACCAGGGTGTGAGACCTCAGAAGAGCGACACAGCCAACAGGGAAGACATAGCCCATTTCTCCCTCACTTGCTAAGACTCTGCAGATGCCTGCACGCCCACCTTTCCTGGGACGCCTAAGCCAAGCTTGCAGATCACCAGCGCTGCTAGTACAACTGAGTCCCACATCTCCTTCACCCCTGGAGAAGGAGCAAAGAGCATAGAGGAGGGGTGGCAAACCAGAGGATGAGGCTCACTCCTTGCCTCTGAGAAGGGTGGTGAAAGAAGGGGGATGAACACCCTGGGTCAGCTTGCAACTGGCTAACACCTCTTCAAATGCTTCAACTCCCTTCTTCCAGGAGGGAAGTGTGAACTGGCACAGGAGTGGAGGAAGGATATGAAAACCATGGTGGTTGGGATCTCCTCTCCTCATCCATTTCTCGCCTCTCTCTCCTCGGCAACCCCGTTCCACCAACTATCACCCACTCTGTGCAGATGTAATATTAAGGGCATTACTTTATCTCAACATCTACCAACTATCCAAAGGGATCATCGCCTCACCTCTCCTCCCAGGTGCTCTCTGTCTTGCTGAGGCAAACACATCTCTGTCCTCACCCACTGATCTGTAAACCTCTTCCCATTTAAGATGGTGTGCCTGACAGCCATTTGCAGCCTTGGCAGCATGTCCTTGTATGAGAGGGGCAGAAGGAACTGGTATATGCTGAGAGGGTAAAGCAATGTGACCACTAACGCAGAGACCAGAGCAAGGTGCTGTAAGTTAAGACAGCCACTGGAAGCTAGAAGAGCCAAGGAGACGCCCCAAGAGCATGGCATCCTGAGCCAGATGTTGTGCCCTTGCACATAAGTATTGTGTGCCTGCATACAGTACCAGCACTTGGGAGGCTGAGGCTGCAGGACTGCAATTTTCAAGGCCAGCCTGGGCTACACAATGAGTTCAAGGCCAACCTAGGTTCCTAGTAAGGACACTACCACAAAAAGTAAAAGAAAAAAATGGCTCTGAGAGCACAGCCCTGCCAATACTTTCATGTCGAGTCACCACAACTGAACTCGAAGACTTCTGGAATCTAAAACTCTGAGAGAATACACATCTGCTGTCCTAAGCCGTGAATCCTGAGGTGGCTGTTAAGCAGCCTGAGGAACCTAACACAGCAGGGTTGCCCAGCTTCCAAGCTGCTTCCAGGCTGGTGTGAGTACTCCCAAGCCTAGCTTGTAGCATGGCCTAGCTTCCTGCCTCACTAACTGCAGTGAGTATGTCAAGTGGGGGAACTGTGCCTCTGGTTGCTCAGGAACAAAGGTCTAGATCTTGGTCTCTTTGGGGAACAGTAAAGTCATGGCTCAGACCCATCCCAAGGAGGTCAGCAGGTAGGATCAGGCCAAACTGTGGAACAACAGTGGAAGTGGTCATTCTAGCCCCTTCATATAAAGGCGAGTCTGGTCACCAAAGACTGAAAAGTCATGCTTTTCAGGGGACTCATGCACCGTGGCTAAGGGAGCAACTGAGGAGTAAACTTTGCTCACCATGGGTGGAGCGGCCAGCTGTGCAGCTGCTCAGACTGTTCAGAACTGGACATGCAGAGGTAGAATATGAATGCCTTGCCAGGGATTCGAAGATTTCAGGGCAACACGTGGAAGGACAGATGGGCACGGAGGTGGAAGACGGCTTCCCAAGGAGCTAACAGAGCAACAAAAGAAGGAGGATGGAACCCTCCACACTGGAATGTCTTTCTTGGCCTCCAAATCAGCTAAATTTATACCTGGAGGTCATGACCTAAAGGGGAAGAGTCCAGTCCCCCAACGTCCCCAGTGCCTTGGCTCCTGAGCACACTCTAACTGCAGAGCTGGGCTGGGTCTTAAGAACATTACCCACTGTACCTATTAGAAGTGAAGAGCAGCGTGGGACCTGGCTGGAGAGAGATGGTTGGTCAGAAGCCACATGACGAGCTCAATTCGGCAAGCCAGTCCCTTAGGACTCAGGCCAAACAAAAAGGCTCTGGGGTGGTCCAATGGCCAGCACTAAGAACTCTGGATGCAAGTGACCAAAGTCACCATTTCTAACTCAACAGGGACTAGACGACCCTCAGATTTTCCATCGTGGCTCCATTTTCAAGCATTTGCTGTATTGCAGTCAAACCATGTACTGAACCACTGGTCCTGGTCGCTAGTTTGGAAAACAGGCTCTGTGCCCAAGCCCTCACACCCACAAAGAAAAACAGTTTTTAACGGCATGTGACGGTCACACTGAATTATGTGCCATCAGTGAGCACTGAGGCAATAGCTCAGGGAAAGGGAGGACCCCTCACCCCCACCCCTGGCACCACAGGTGAGGAAAGACAGAAAGAAGTCCTCTCCAACCAGTAAGCTGTCTCCACCTCTGGTCTTCGGGATGTTCTATGAAGCTGCCTGTTAAGGACTTAGGCTATTCCCCCCACCCACATATAAGTTAGAGCTATATGTGGGGAGGGAGAATCAAGAAGCAGAGTGTGGGTGGAACCAGGCAGGGCTGGTACCCAAGGTCCCTTCTGTGGGCAGGATGCCACCAGTTGGAGAATTTTGCTCAGACAGTCATCCCAGCTGTGGTAAGCCCACCTCCCCCCTCAGGAAAGTACAAAGCTTACATGCTTTGCACAGCAAGAAGGGAGAAAGGGGACCACAGCCACTGGGAGAAAGGGGACCACAGCCACTGGCATGTGCTATCGCTGGCCCTGGCATGGGCCCAGCCACTAGAAGAAACCAACCCAAAGCACTTGGTGGCCAGCTCTGGGTTACCAAATGACCTGAGGGAAGGGTGGGCCACAGAGAAGAAAACACACTCAAATAAACCCAGGCCATTCTGAAAACCTCTTCTCAGACACAGGACTTCCCACAGAAAATGGAGATGCCACAGGGGTGGGGCTGGGGGAGTAACTTTCCACTCCTTCCTGGCCCCGATCTCATGAAGATAATGCTGGGGACTCCTGTTCACACCTTTCACATTGTTCCTCCAGGCTCGAAACATGCTGGGCAAGAAGGAGAGCTCGGGGGTAGAGCACATGGACCCTAGCATGTGCAGGCCCTGGATTCTATCCGACACTGCAAAAGACACACACTGCAAAGCAGAGTACTCCTCCCCAGTTGTCAATCACACCCCTTCACCTTCCTAGGCTAGCTGTTTCCCCAAGTAAGACCCTCCCATATCCATTTGTTCCTCTTGCTTCAAATATGTGAGGAAGCTAGCTACCATGTCAATCTATGGCTGCCAGAGGACAGGCTTCTTACTTGACGGAAGGCACAGAACACCACCAGAGGTTGCTGACAACATTGCCATAGACACAAGTGCTGAGTGCATTTAGTCGTCTTCTGCCTTAAGCAGAGACCTGGAGTACACAGTACACCCAGCTTTCTAATGGCAGATGTTCTACGTCTGGGACCTAGCTCTGACATTGACTTGGAATGAGCAAGACCCCCTGATCCCTCTAGGGGTTTCTGGGAAGGTGCTGCTTAGCCTCAGGCATAACTAAAAAGCATGTCCCCAGGAGAAAGTTGGGTATGGCCTCCAACACAAGGAGTTTAGGTACCCAAGAGATCAGTAACAAGTAAGTACCTGCCAGTTAAACTAAATGAAACAGACCATGAAATGCTGCACGGTTAAGGTTAGAAGAGAAAGGGCACAAGTGAGGGGAAGGGTAGGAATGGCTGGCTTGCTCAAAGCACCTGGGAAAGGTCCACTCGTAATGGCTGCAAAGCTTTTAATGTGCTTGGGATGTGGCTCAGTGGTAGATTACCAGCCCTCACCTTGCATTCTCGAGGCCCTGGGCTCTATCTCCTGCATCCCAGAACTAACTACGTAAGCTTTCAAAGACCTCTTAATAGATCTAGCCTAGCGTCCCTCCTCCTCTTTTCCTTTCCTCACACTCTCTGAAAATTTCTTCTTCATCCATCCTTTCTGGGTGATCTCTTGCTGTTAGAAGGGAAGTACAAGGTCTTCTGGGGAGATGGCAATTGAGCCTACGGCTTTCACAGCATAACGCCACTGCTAAAAATGGCAGCTTGTGCCAAGCTAGGGGCCTCAAGCAGGAATTTGAGTGGAGCCCAAAACCTAGAAGCAGAAAATTCCCTGAAGAGCAGGACTGGAAGATGGGCAGAACGCATACTTGGGGTTGGATGCTTATGCCGATCAGAATTCTCCCACCTCTTGCCTGCAGCCACAATATTGACAGGTTGCTAAGAGTTCCTCGAGGGCTGGAGCCCATCCCGGAGAAGAAGAAAGCTGGAGGGCTGGGCCTTGCCAGACCCATGGAGGCACATCGCTGACCTCTGTCTTGCTGTGGCAAGAAGCCCAGACTTGTTATATAAAAGATCTGGCCTGCAGCTGGAGCTGAAGCAAAAACAGTTGAGAACCCAGGCCACTCTACTTGGCCAGAGGACGTCTGAGGCCAGGCCTGCCTAAAGGTGACAAAGAGAAAGCTATGTGAGGAGTGGGATGGTCACTTTGCAAGATGGCTGGCAAAGAGAAAGTAACAGAGGTGGGGTAAGTGGGCCACATAGCTGATGTCTAACAAAGGATGCTCATGAGTTTGCTACTCGAAGCCACCTAAAGCCCCACTCCTGCAGGAAGCCCTCCCGGATTAAGTACATCATCTGGCCTGAGTCAAAGAGAAAGGAGTGTGTCCTCCTAGGTGCACGAGGGAGAAGCATAACCTACCTCGTCATAGGATAAAGGGGCAGCAGTGCTGGACTCCTCTCCCCTCCCCTGCACATCTAACGAGGACCACTGACGTCACCTTACAGGCTTAAACTTGTTTCAATTATTTTTGATGCAACATAGGGCATTTCCGAGAGAATTCTGCTCCTCTAAACATTGCCAGACACCCACCCCATGACATCCCTTGGCTGTCTGTTCACAGGCCTTCAGGGAACTGAAAACCAGGCTTAGAGAAACCAAATCTTGTTTCCATTGAAAAGGAGTACACATTCAAACATTCATTAATACCACTTGAAAATGGATATCATAAAAAGAAAGGAACCAATGGGATGTGCTGAGAAGGAGGCAGAGTAAGTTACATGGGGAGGGGGCTCCGTATCCCTCGATCATCATGCAGCACGTACGTGGGCAAAGCAGATACACTCTCCTCAGCACGCAAAGAAAGAGCTGCCTCACCCCATCTTGTCCTGTTAACCAGAATAGAGGGCTGAGGTGAGCTGGGTATTCTTTTCCTGCATTTCCACCTTCAATTGTTTTGAAGTTGAGCAGGACTCAGCCTAAGTGGCCCGCAACAAGAGCCTTGCTCTCAACAACTTAACTGCTAAGAAGACTGAAGTCCTGAGTCAGACTAAGAAATATCTTTGGGTGATTTCCAGATGAGATGGCTTCTTGCTCGGGATAACACTGTCTTATCCAAAGGATGGACACACGAACTGGGCAGTGATGGCACATGCCTTTAATCCCAGCACATGGGAGGCAGAGGCAGGCGGATCTTTGTGAGTTTGAGGCCAGCCTGGTCTACAGAGAGAGTTCCAGAACAGCCAGGGCTACACAGAGAAACCCTGTATTGAAAAAAAAAAAAAAAAAAAGGTGGACACACGGACTGGATGGTCTGTGGAGGTCCTTCCAAAGACACGACTCTTCATGAAAACAAAGGAGAGAAAGCTGGGTTCTGCAGGACTCAGAGAGGTGCTCCAGAGCCCTTGTCAGGCTGCTGGCAAGATGTAGCTCCTCACAAGAATGTCCTATGCCGATTGCTCCAATGGGGTGAGACCTGGCTCAACACCTCTTTGACCACTTCTTGGGCTGCTTGGGGGAATGCAAACTGGACTGAATGTTGGCTTTAATTTAACTTCAGGAAGGCAAAACTCATTTTAAAAATCCCAAATTCCAAGTCGGGCAGCGGTGGCACACGCCTTTAATTCCAGCACTTGGAAGACAGAGGCAGGTGGATCTCTGTGAATCTACAAGAGCTAGTTCCAGGACAGGCTCCAAAGCTACAGAGAAACCCTGTCTCAGAGGGAAAAAAAAAAAATCCCAAATTCCAGAGTCAGCTGTGGAGTTCCCAAATGTAAAGTCCCCCCTGAAAGCCAAAGTGAAAATCCCAGCTTGACAGCTCTCTTCCCCAGGCAGGTGGGATGCAAACTCTTTTTCACCTACATTTACAAAGAAAAACAACAGCAATAAATAACAAAGACCCTGGTAAACAGTAGAAGATGAGAAGCATCTATGAACAACCAATACCCAGGACAAGTCATTTCAATGACAGAACTCATGAGTGATGGACTAGAGGCCCCTCAGCCAGCCCTCCTACCCCTCTTGATCCCATTAGGCGACAGCTGCATTACCTGGGTGGCCTTGTCATTGGTACAGCAGGTGAAGGCCCCATCAGCATCTCGTGGCCACTGGCCCAGAAGGTAGGAACTGAGGACGGTGTCCAGGGAGAATGTACGTCGAACCTGGGGTGGCTGAGGCCTACACACTGACTTTTCTGGGGCCACCGAACATGGGACACTGGCTGAAAGAGAGCACAGCCCGCAACGCCTTGATATCAGCATGGAGGAAGGAGTCATGGTAACCAGCCTCCTCTCTTGCAGGACACCTCACCTGCAGGCCATGTCTTCACGCCTCCCTCTCCCTCCCCAAAAGAATTCAAAGCAGCAAAGGCACATCCTGTCTGACCAGCTTTCCTGACTTCACTTTAGCGCTGGGAATAATTGCCACCATCTCACATTGGAATTAGAGGTTATGTTTTTGTATTTTTGGTTTTTTTTTTGAGACAGGGTTTCTCTTTGTAGCCATGGCTGTCCTGGAACTAGCTCTGTAGACCAGGCTGGCCTCAAACTCAAAAATCCAACTGCCTCTGCCTCCCAACTGCTGAGATTAAAAGCATGAGCCACCATGCCTGGTTTTAGAAGCTATTTTAGACTCTGAGCCCATAACTTCCAAGTCTCCATACCAAGACTCTGTAGAGGAGCACTGTTTCCCAGCCTTTGAGGGAACCCCATGTTCACAAAAATCAAGCCTTCTTTCCCTTTCTTATTTTCTGCCCCCCTTCTTCACCTCCATATCCATTTTGGGTCTTTTGCACTGCACAAACTTGGCTCAATTCATTTTAAAAATATATTTTCTTCTTTTTGTGCAGCTGGGGACTGGATCCAGAGCCTTATACAGGCTAAGAAGCATTCTGCCACCAAACTGTATTCCACGATTTCATTTTTTCCCCCACTTTTTTTAGATACTATCTTGCTATGTTGCTCAGGATAGCCTTGAAATTGGCTATGTAGCTCAGGCCTACCCTAAACTTGAAATCCTTCAGCCTCTGTCTTCTGAATAGCTGGGATTATAGGTGTGTACTACCATGCCCAGCATGAAGGAGTCTTTCTATTTCCTTCAGTCCAGCAGTTTCAGCAGAGCAAGGGGGACTGGCCTGGAAAGAACCACAGAACTCCAAGGAGACCAGCTTAGGAAACTATCCAAGTCTGCAGGTCTTTTTCTCCCCCTTCTTTGCCTCTTATCTAATGGCAAAAACAAAAAGGGAGGGCAATTATAAATGCATTCATTTTATTTTACATTGGTTAAAGATTTCTGGGAGAAATTAGAAGTTGAAACTGTTTTAAAATGTGAAGGTTCTGGAATCATCTGGAAGTTTCAGTGATCTGGGTTGACCCTGTTTTCCATGGCCACGTTCAAAACATTCCACTATCTGCAGATCTATAAAGAGTCCCCTTTAAACAGAACAGAATGCTTTCACATCTGTAGTAATCCCTTGGTAATTTATGTGTATATTCAGCACAGCAGAGAGAACTAGTAACTTTAGGTATAAATAGACTTGAAGAGGTTTATATTAAAGAGACACAAAAAGATTGGCAGTTCCTCAAAAAATTAAACAGAGAATTCCCTTAGGGTCCAGAAATTCAACCTCTATATTCCCCTCAAAAACCAAAATCAAACCTGAAAGCAGAGATTTGAAAAATTATTCATACACCCATGAGCATCATAGCATTAATTATAATAGCCCCAAACTGGAGGCAACCTGTGCCTCCATAACTCAGACATGGACAAGCAGGCAAATGTCGGATGATTCCATCTCCATGAGGCGTCTGGAATAGGCAAATCCATGGGGACCGAGGGAGGAAGAGGTGACCATGGGCACAGGAAGAGGGTGAATGGGAGTTATTGTTAACAAATATCGACTGTCTGGGATAACAAACAGTTCTAGAAATGATATGGTGATTGCTACACTGTGAATGTCCTGATGCCACTGAATCATAAGCTTAAGATGGTTAAAGTGATCAATTTTACATTGTTTGTTATCATAGTTTAAAAAAAAGACACCAACAATGTCACATCCTCCAAATTAAGTAGTTACATATATTTTGAAAGGCTTGTAATCAATATAAACTATATTATATTTTATATTTCACCTTATTCCAGTCACTATAAAATCCCAATTCAAAGTATCAATGACCTACATATTTGCCATTTTTAAAGACTATATAATATCAAACAGTAATTTGCCTAACCATTATTTTTTTTTGTTTTGTTTTTCAAGACTTTTTCAGTAGCTATGAAACCAATTCTGGAACTCACTCTGTAGATCAGGCTGGCCTTAAACTCACAGAGATCTGCCTGCCTCTGCCTCCCAAGTGCTGAAATTAAAGATGTGAGCCACCACTGCCCGGTTTTAACCATTCCTATATTACTGAACATTCTTCCTCTCTAATATGAAACTCATCGATGTTAGTACATAACCAACTTTATTCTTAGTTTTTAATTTGACTTTTGTAATATTTCTAGGTCAACTCCCTTGGCCAGCAAATAAGTTATCACTTAGAAGAACTTAAAAATGACTTTTAAATACAAAAGTCGTAAGTATGATTTGTCAAAAAGTCAAGAAATGTATAAATCAAACAAGATACCAAAACAAAACCTCAATCTCATCACCCAGAGGTAATCACTGTCAATATCATGGTATACTGGTGGCTATGGTGGCGCACACCTTGAATCCCAGCACTCTGGAGGTGGATCTCTGAAATTTGAGGCCAGTCTGGTTTACACAGTGAGTTCTAGGCTAGCCGGGGCTACACAGAGAAACCCATCTTTTAAAAAAAAAAAAAAAAGGTATCATCATGCAATCCTTACCTTCTAAATGTGGACACACACACATTTTAAAATTGGAAAATGGAGGTGGTGGCTTTAATCCAGCACTCAGGAAGCAAGGGCAAACTGATCTCTGGGAGTTCAAGGCCAGCCTGGTCTACAGAGTGAGTTCTAGGACAGCCAGGACTACATGGTGAAACCCTTCCTCTAATTAACAAACTAACTAACTAAATTACTAATTGATTAATAATGGAAGCACATCATAATACTGTTTGGCTGTTTCTACCTCCTTTCCAAATCAATAATTCTGACTACAGCACTTTTGCAGGGAGGTTAGCTTTTCTGTTGGTGTTTAAAGCAGGGTTCTGTTTAACAGCTCTGGCTATACTTGAACTCATAGAGATCCGACTACCACTGCCTCCTGAGTGCTGGAATTAAAGGCATCGTGTGCTACCACAGTCCTGCCACTTTTGGTTTTTGAGACAGTATCTCATTACAGCACCTGGGCTAGCCGTGAATGTTTAAAGGCGTGCACCACCACCACCACCTGGCATTTTTGGCTTTTTGAACTGTTCTCTTTATATAGCCTAACCAGGCCTTAAACTTGCACTCCGCCTGTCCCCAGCTCCTAAGGATTAGGACTATAGGTAATTATCACCATGTCTGGCAATACATTATTTTAAAAGATCATATAACATCTCTACACTAAAATTTTCCAAAGGCCCTTTCAAAGCTGGAAGTCGGGAGCTTGCAAGATGACTCAGAGGGAAAAGACACCTGATGCCAACCTAAAAGCCTAAGTTTGATGCCCAGGACTCAGTGGTGGAAAGAAAGAACCAACTCCTGAAAGTTGTCCAGGTTGTCCTCTGACCTCCACTCTTATGCCACTGTGAATATGTGCAACTTACACACACACACACACACACACACACACACACACACACACGGTGTCGAAGGCCCCATGTGTGGCCCACCTCCTGGACCCATGCACCTCACTCCTTTCTCCACATCCCAGACATGGTGGTGCGCTGTACCATTTCCCACCGCTGACCTGGCTGCCTCTCCTCGTCCTGGTGTTGAAATGTGAGCTATTTGTCGGGCCAGCCTAACTGCTTCCACCTCCTCCCCACCCTCCAGATGCTGGGAATCCCCTGCGAGCAGTGTCTCAGAATGTCTTGTGTTTGCTCCGCATACTTTGTACTCTTCCCGTACTTGCTGGTCTCTCTCTTGGCTTGCAGGTATTTGTGACCCCTAGATAATGAACAGCCAGTGGCTACAGCATAGAGCTGGCAGTTGGCAAGAACCCAAGTACTTGAATAAAACTGAAAAATCTATAGAAAGATAAAGCTTCTATAATCACACCACTGAATCTGAACAGATCCATGCCAGCTGCTCACCTTGAGTAACGACCCCATAGCCACTTGTCTATCTGCCCCTCTCGGAGGCTCTGGAGAGCTCACCCTCTTCCTTTGCTTTCCTGTGACCTTGTTACTGCAGTAAGTTGGTGACAGGCCCGCTAGTTCAAGCCTCAAGTTCACCTTCCATACAAGCGATTCAATTGCTCATTGTTCTGCACTGGGCTTAAGATGTAAAGTGGTAATTCAAATATTTCTGGGGGCTTCTGATCTACAACAAAAACCAGCTCAGACACTGAAATGCTGTCCTATAGCCCTCCATTAAGACTGTCCCTCAAAGGCCAGTGAGAAGGCAGGGCCCCCAGGCAGCACCTTTGCAATATTACATGACAGATAATTAAAGGGGCAGGTGAGCAAATAACTGGCACATAGGCTAGGATGTCATAATCCTGGAGACTGCTTCTTTCTCCTTTTGAAGGACAGAGACTGTGACTCCAGGGCTAAGGAACAGTGATGGGGAGGAAGGTCATTCAGAGTCATCTGCCCTGTGCTCTCAGCTGGAAGGAGGCTCTCCAGAGACTCTGAAGCCACTCATGCTTCTCTGGTATTTCCCGGTCACGCACCATTACTATAAAGCACTCTAGTTTGCAGTTACCTTCTCCTCTCTCGTCAGCCCTGGGAAGGGACAGGGAGACTGAAGAAGGTCAAGGGGCAGAGGTGCAGTGTCTGATGACACCCCTCATCCCAAGAAGGCAGCAGCAACCTATACCTAAATCATGCCTCTTTCCCACCTTCCTGGAGGCTGCTGGATATCTGCAGGGGACTGCCCTTTTAGCTCTTCTAGGGGCAAGGCAGGGCAGAGGTAGGGCAAGCCTGATTTCGGGTCTCCTGTAAAGTGTCTTTATTTTCATTTGTTTCTTGTGAGGCCATGGAAATCTGTCACAGAGGAATCTATCACCTAGGGACAACAGCAGCCACACACTTTACATCACCCTAGCTAGTGAGCTACTGCTGGGGTCCAATTTCAAGAACAATGAAGCGAGCAGTACGTCACTCAGAGTACTAACAGACAGTGTCCCGGAAATACTCAAAACCTGGAATTGGTATGAGAATCAGGCATTATTCCACTTGATACTACATTCTTTCCACCTCCCTCTAAAGAAAACTGTTCACAAAGACTGTAAGACTTGTTCTTCCATATATACATAAAAATAACAGAAATAGAGCCGGGCGGTGGTGGCGCATGCCTTTAATCCCAGCACTTGGGAGGCAGAGGCAGTCAGATCTCTGTGAGTTCGAGACCAGCCCGGTCTACAAGAGCTAGTTCCAGCGCAGGCTCCAAAGATACAGAGAAACCCTGTCTCGAAAAACCAAAAAAAAAAAAAACTAAAAAAAAAAAAAACCAGAAATAGATAGGAAAAGAGAAATTAAAGGAACTAAAACAAAAAGGGAGGGGAGGAGAGAATGGAATGAAGAAAAGCAAGAGCCTGTGGAAGGCTGCCCTGCCTCCCCTGCTGGCAGACTGGCCGGCAAAGACCTCATCACACTGAGCCCACCTGCAGGACCCACCTCGCTCTCCCCACCCCTTTGGATGAGGTTACAACTGGGCCCCAGCGTTATCTCCACAGTGGCCACATCTCAGCACAGGGTGCTGGCTCAGCTCCTAGCTAGCCACAAGGTAGAATTACCTCCTTTCTCAGAGCCCTTAGGAAGATTCCATGGCCCCTCCCAAATCCCCAAATTCTTGGCATGTCCCAGCCCCTTTGAGGAGACTAAAATGCCATGTTTCTTTCATGCCTAAGAAATAAAGGAGAGGGTACTTTAAAAAGATTGGATTTTTTTTTAAGTTTTTTTTAAAAAAATCTACTGCTTATTTTGTAAACCTCCCCCGAAATGTTTTGGCAAGCACCTGCTGTGTAGGGCACCAAAACTGATTAAGAGCTAAACCAAGGCATCAGTTTCCCCTAACAACAACTCAAAGCCAGAATCAGATACTTATGTGACTCTGTGCCATCCTTAAAGGGGCTGCAGATTCGGGGGGCACAGCCTGGTCCGGATGCCTTAGAGAGGCTACAGAAGCAGCAGAGGTCTGACAGCTACTCATCACTGTAGCAGGACTGCAGCCAGCACCACTACAACCATGACCCACCTTCCCTTGGCCCAAGTTACCGCCCAGGGATGCTGAAAAGAAATGCAAATATGCTTTTGTCCCTTAGGAAGATACAGAAGAGGAGGTGGAGAAAGGAACCTGCAGAGGAGCCTGTTCTGAGCAGGCTCTACCTAGAGGCCTGTGCCTTCCTGACTGGGAAGGTGCATTGCAGGCCTGGGCCTCATACACACTAGGCAAGCACTCGACCACTGAGCTACAAACCCCAGCACTCTCTTCTCTTTATCTGGGGACTGGGTCTCTATAGCTTGCCTAGGGTAGCCTTGAATTCGATCTTTAGCCTAGAAAAACCTTACTTACATTCACATTCCTTCTGCCCCAGCCGCCCAAGAAGTTTTGATTACGGGCCTGTGCCACCAGGCCTGGCAAGGTACTTGTCTTTACTGTGAAAGTCCTTTCCTTTACGAGGGACAGTCTGTCGTCCTGGATATTGCCTGAGATAAGTGGTGCTAGAAGGCTATCAAACAGCTTGTAGCCAGGCAGGTGGCACACGCCTATAATCCCAGCACATGGGAGGCAGAGGTGTTAGGAACATGAGTCCCAGTGATCCCTTGTCTCAAACAAACACAAATCAATAAAACTTCCTATAGACTTGGCCATAGGTAGCTGTGGATGAGCGTTTAGGTTCCACTGCTTGACAGGGTCCCCTTAGCAGTCTCATGCGTGAGTGCAGCAGTGGCAGGCATACCAGAAAGACCTGGGGAGTGGACTCTGTCCTATACTTGTGTGATTACGGCTAAAGGATAGGAAGTGTTGAGAAGTCACAACGGTTGCTTGTGGCTGAAAGATGAACTGGTTTCATTTCTGGAAAGCGCCCCTCTCAGATTTGGGAACCTGGGAGAGAAACAGAACAATCGGCTCCTGTATCAGAGAAGACACGCCAGTATCAAGACAGGCAGTGACAAAAGCAGCCAGCACTGGGGCACGGGCTGGGTGTCTGCAGGAGGGTGGAGTGTTCTGTTTACACCCCCATTGGGTATTATCGGCCCATCGCATGCAGCAGCCTCCACAGCTCAGCCACCTGGCGAGGCACCCTGGCACCAGGCCAGACCATTTCACCACGCTGCTGAGCAGTGGCGGATGCTTTGGTTCTTGGGCAACAGCAAATGGAAAAAACAAAACAAAACAGCACACACTAGATAAGAAGCCTTAGGTGCTATCTTCCAGAGCCACTTGGCCCTGTCTCCCAACTGCTATACTTATATGGCTTCAGGGAGAGGGGCTAAGAGAGGAGAGGCCCAGCAGTCGGGTGGTATCTGCCTATTAGGGGACTGTCAAGGGAGCCAACAGCACAAACAGCAGACAACGCCTTTAGTAAGTAGGTTTGAGTGTCCACTAAGCACCAACTCTCTGATAGTCTCTGCTGATAAGAGAGGTGTAAGACAAGAAGTTACTGGCAGGGTAGAAGAGGGAAGGCTGATGCTGCTGCCTGTCAGTGCCAGCTGTCCACCAGCAGGCATACCCCGAGGGACTACCCCCAGCAAAGGCCTTTTCAAAAGGGCCACCCATTCACCTCTACCTCTCCCAAGATCGCTCGCTGGGAATCAACCCAAGCCTGACCCCAGGAGAAACCTCGAAGGAGAGGTGATGGTGCTCAGGATGAAGACTACCGAGATCGCAGGACATAAGACATTTCTGCTTCTCCTCAGCATGGGCAGGGGTGGGGGCCAAGCAGTTTGCCAGAGGAAATCAGCCCTGACCAGGGGAACGATTCCATCATTTTACTGTCTTTCAGGCCATATAGGAGGAAGAAACCCGGATGGAAAGATATTACTCTACACCACCACAGCCTCGTGCCTAGCCTTCCTAGTGTAACCCTAAAATGAAAGCGAGACATAATGAGATTTTACACCCAGCAAAAACTTGACAACTAGCTGGTTCAACAAACAAGGTATGAGTCATTTTCTCATGCCGTCAGGCTTTGAAAACTTCTTAGCACTAGCCTTCCCACCTCCCCCCTTAAAGAGAAAACAGCCCTTATTGTAACCAAAGCTACACATGTTATAGGAAAAAAGAAAATGCAGACGAGTGAGAACCACAAACTAAAAGTCATGCATGCCCTACCCAGAGATCAGCACAGTGCTACACGTATCCTTGCTTTTCTCCATGTACATATGCATGCTTGTGATTATTTTTTGTTTATTTTCAGTCAATGGTCTTCATGTAGGGATGGGAAGCAGGACACCGAGGGGTCCTGCCCTGCCCTGTCCACTGTGGTGCAGCACTTGAGAAATCTGGAGAACAAAATACAACAGGGTCTCAGAATTTCTAAACATTTCCCCGAGAACAGATCTGCAGTATGTAGAAGTTCCCCGAAGCAGCCTTGTAGGGATTGCCTATTTCTGGACATGTGCTGGGCTTGACAGGTCTAGGTGGCCTCACGAGCTCACTATGGTTAGGGGCCACTTCACTGCTTAACTCGGACACGACACATGGGTTTTGGAGGGAAGTTACGGTAAAACTGAAACCGCCATATGACTGTACAAGGGTTAGAAGTCCTCCATGGAAAGCCCATGGAGCCCCCATCCATCCCAGCCGGCTACATTAAATCTGGAACTCTGAGCAAGTTGCCTTTGTTCTTTTCTTCAAGAGCTGAAACTCGAACTCAGGGAAGCACTCTGCCTCTCAACTATAATCCCAACCCTGACTAACATTTCTCCCAACACTAAATCACAGCTAATGCTCAACTTTCGCAGGGAGAAGAGACTCAACAGAACTAGACTGGAGGGGGGAGAAGGTCACATCATATTTCCCCTACCAAAAAGACTTTACCCAGAAAAAAGAAATGGTATTTGTGTGCACGAGAAGAACTTCTCAGCCAAGCCCTCCATCAATCATTGTGACTCCGCATTTAAACGAACAACTCAAGAAAGAGCCAGTGAAACCATTTCTGGCTTCATGTCTGACTTCCCAAAATGCAGACCACATCTGCAGGCAGCTGAAGGACTGGGCCAAGAGAAGCTTTTCTGGAGATGTCACTGTGGGAAAAAAATAAGGAATACGCTAACTCTGTGTATCTTCCAGGAGGCAAAGGATAACCCCAGCATCACAAAAGCAGGGTGCGGGCCTCTGACATCTGCTCAGTTCTCAAGAAACTACAGTTACAAGAAAAGGAAGTAGTGTGAACTTTTTACCCCTTATCTCAGTTCTCTGAAGAGGACTTCTGTAGGATTGTAGCCTTCGAGATAAAACAAATCACCAGCAGTTACTAACTGAAGCATGCTTTCCTTTAGCATCTAATGGGGGCCTTTGTAAGAAGCACACACACAGTAGTCTCCTCCCGAAAAGCAATCCTCAACCCATGGTTGTTTGAAAGTAATAGGTTTCATCAGGCGGTAGTGGCGCACGCCTTTACTCCCAGCACTCAGGAGGCAGAGGTAGGCTTATCTCTGTGAGTTTGAGGCCAGCCTGGTCCACAGAAGCTAGTCCAGAACAGGCCCCAAAGCTACAGAGAAACCCTGTCTCAAAAAAAAAAAAAAAAGTAATGGGTTTCTTAGGGCACAAACTCAAAGGATGGGCAAGCACGGTTTCCTTGCTTCACTTCCTATGGCAATGATTTCCATCAAACAGAAAACAATATGACACCCAGTCAGCTCTTAGGTTAGCTTTTAAAGTTAGTGGGACAAAGGGAGAACCAGATTTGGGAGGTTCATCTATAATGAAACTGTATCCCGCTTTCAGTTCTGAGTCTGTGCACCCCACACTCCCCCATAGGGCAGAGTCAACGAAACTCTACCTTTTTTTTTTTTTTTTTTCTGGTTTTGGTTTTTCAAGACAGAGTTTCTCTGTATAACAGCTCTGGCTGTCCTGGAACTCACTCTGTAGACCAGGCTGGCCTCGAACTCACATAGATCCACTTGCCTCTGCTGCCTCAACATTGGGATTAAAGGTGTGTGCCACCACTGAAAAACCAAGACTTTACAAGGATAGGTATCATCTCACATTGAAAGGTGAACTCATGTCTTCAAGGTCAAAGTGCAAAGTGAGGCCCTTTACTTCCTAAATAGATTTGTCAAGGACTATTTCCCACACTTGTAGGTCAGTCAGACTCAACTGTTTCATGACTTTCTGGCAGCCATGGTTCAGGAAGGAAATCCTTGCTAGGGACTAGATGATCCTACCAAGGACTCGGGAACATTACTTCAACCACTGGGCATGCTGGGTTGGCCGAGGAAGATGAAGACAACTTAAAGAAGTTCTAGTGAGGAAGGAAGAACCGAATAAAAGTGAAATGAGATTACAAATTATTTTCAAACAATCTAAGTAATTTCCACTTTGTGAATAAATCATTATTAGTTTTAACTCTATCCAGTCTGCTTCCAGCAAACTCCTAGATGATAACACACTTTGAAGCAACTAATATGCAATTTAATATCATCCAAGCTACACAAAATGCCTGTGAATGTTGACAAAATTTGACAGCCCCGTTTTGTTGGCTTCCCCACATAACAAAATTGTTTTTGTTATTCCTCTCATTGAATTGGTCAGTGTTCTTTCCAATTCGTGTTAATTCAGAGCTGTCTTTATGAAACTCTCAATGTCATATCTCAATCATGAAGAGTCAACAGATGCCAAGACTGCTGGGCCAAAGGTTGTGGGGAAAGGATATTTACACAATGCCAAAGTATCACCCCATAAACCAATTTAGTGGAGAATAATGTGCTTTGGCAGTGGGAAATCTGGTGGTCACCACCTAAAGTGATCAAATTTAGCATGACTAAGTTGGAGGTACAGCTCAGTGACACAGCACGTGTGTGTTAAGCCCCTGTGTTCAACTCCCACACCCCCTCTTGAATGGCAGTATCACTACCTAGAAACAATCCGGTATTACCTACTTCCAAATATCAGTATTAAGATACAACTTTACTCACAGAAAGTTGATTTTATTTTGAGACATCTCACTATGTTGCCCAATAGTCTGTTACTCACAGAGATTCACCTGCCCTTGTCTCCTGAGTGCTGGGACTAAAGGTGTGTGCCACCATTCTGGAATAAAATGCTGTTGCAGGAATGCTTAGCCTAAATCTAATTAGACTCTAGACCTAACTTCCCACTAATGAAAACACAGGGTATAAAAGAACAAGTTAAGCCGGGCGGTGGTGGCGCACGCCTTTAATCCCAGCACTCGGGAGGCAGAG
>JAQHUG010000027.1:662469-680489 GCA_028555095.1 Dicrostonyx torquatus
CAGACCCAGAAAGACAATTGTCATATGTACTCACTCATAGGTGGTTTTTAAACATAAAGCAAAGAAAGCCAGCCTACAAACCCCAATCTCAGAGAACTTAGACAACAATGCAGACACTAAGAGAGACTTACATAGATCTAATCTACATGGGAAGTAGAAAGTATAAAAAGACAAGATCTCTTGAGTAAATTGGGAGCATAGGGACATTGGGGGAGGGTTGAAGTGGGGAGGAAAGAGGCAGGGAAGGGAGCCCAGAAAAATGTAGAGCTCAATAAAAAAAAAAAAAGATATAACTGAAAAATAAAGCTACAACTGAGTAAGATCCTCTGTGCGGAGGATGTAGGAAGAGCACTTGCCTAGAATGTGTAAGGCCCTGAGTTCCAACCCCCAAACCAAGATTACAAAGCAAGCCACCAAATGGGAAGTGTGAAAACAAGCTAGATATTAAATGATACACAGTCACAGTTAATTTTCTTAGGCATGACAATATTGTGAAGAAAACTGTCTTTATTCTCAGGAGAAACTGCTGATGTAAAGGGGAATGTGTCATAATTTCCCATAGCTCACCCGACAGATTGCATATGGATGTACACATGTGAGGGTCTGTCTAGACACATACATTGATACATTGATGACCATGGGGAAACAGACTTGAGCAACTTGGTCTATAAATTTAATGCTAGTTCCAGGCTAGCCAGGGCTACATAGTGAGACTTTGTCTTAAAAAACAAAATAGGTTTAGCTGGAATCTAGCCTGACAACGGGAAGAACTAAACTCGCTGCAGCACTCAATGAGGGGGATTGTAAAGTGGTCTCTCTGCGAAAACAGGACCACCAAGAAGAGGTCATTACAGGTTCCTAACTCAGTATCTCCGCTTGAGGGCAGAGAAGAAAGGGATGTTGACCAGCACAGCTAAAGTGGAATCTCAGAATGTGTGATATCATCTGGGGCACAAGAAAGAAGGGCAAAGTCAATGGTAAACATGATTTACTGGGGCAACGAAGACAGCTGTGTTGTAGGCTCCCACATGGCCCTGCCCACCTCCTCCCAAACAGGAAAATACAAATAGTGCTCAATGTACCTGTGGCTGGCCACACCAGAAAGCCTGGCCACATAGCTGGACAAGCTGCAGTAGCCACCAAACATACTTAGAGGCACAGAGGACACATAGGTTACTGGCTACACTTCACTAGCTTGGACTCTGTCAGGATTTGCTGCACTTAACCTTGGTTTTTGATTCACTCTGCTCTGGACTGGACTAGGGACACTTACAAGGGACAAGGGCTCAGTTGGGTTCCTCAGAACCAAAAATGTCAGTCACTGAATCTGCTGCTTCATTCATGAAAACCTGTGTGAAGGGTTTGGGGGTGCAGTTCAGTAGGAGAGCATGCATTTGCCCAGCATGTCTGAGGCCCTGGGTTCAATCCCCAACACCGCCAAAACACAAAACAAAACTGTGTGAACTACCTTGCTCCACCTGCAGAAAGTCTGACCATCTCTTCGCTCGAGCTCATTCTCATGTCCCCAACTTCACAGGGGAGATAACCACAAAGACATCTGACCCAGTGAATCCCTACCTGGGCCCTGACCTTCTAGACCTGAACTGGAAATAAGTGGCAAATTACCATGCTGTGCCCGGGCTGTGGAAAAACCCCAAAGTGTGCTGGGAGACATTCCAGGGCAGCCCCTGCTCTGGAGCCCTGGTCTCGCCATGCCAGTTGTTCAGACTTCCTAAGAGAGGCACCAAGGTTATGCAGTGCCTCCAGGGTAAGCCAGCCCGAAAAGCAAGGCCAGATGTTTAGAGGCTAGACAACGCAATGAGAAAGCAGCAGCCACGGGGCATGTTCCTGGGTTGCCTCTCCACATACAGCTTCCAGAGGCAGATGGTGTGGCCACACACATTACTAGAAGGTAGGTGGCAAACCAGATCTTCTCCCCCAAGTTGCTTCATGGTAATGTCACCTTCTATCAGTATAGAGAAGGCTTATCTTACTGATACAAAAGGATAATTAGATCGAGGGAAACAATATGGGATATTAACAACCCACATGCTTCTGAGACCCAGAAGGCAAGCTCAGCTAGCCCATTATAAGCAGACAGCACAGTTATCAGCACAGTGGCTCCCACTGGACATCTAAGTTCCAGACAATCCCCTGGGAACTGGGGGCAGCCTCGTGTCACTTTCTTCTTTCTTGCACTTATTCTGGTTGTCAGTCACCCATCAGTTACTTGGGGTCAGGACAAAGCCAGAATAGTGGAAGATACAGGCAGATATATAAAGAAGGTCACGGAGGGAGTCTATATAACTTGATCAATACCTAAGGACAAGCAATCTGAATACAAGTGGGGACACTCACATAGTAAATGCCCACAGGTCTATTTCACATAGTTGGCTGGGTCATAAAATAATGCTCTAAGGACAGTTTACCTACAGCAAGCACGTAGATAAAAGATGCACACCAGCCGGGCAGTGGTGGCGCACGCCTTTAATCCCAGCACTCGGGAGGCAGAGGCAGGCGGATCTCTGTGAGTTTGAGGCCAGCCTGGTCTACAAGAGCTAGTTCCAGGACAGGCTCCAAAGCCACAGAGAAACCCTGTNTGGTCTACAAGAGCTAGTTCCAGGACAGGCTCCAAAGCCACAGAGAAACCCTGTCTCGAAAAACCAAAAAAAAAAAAAAAAAAAAAAAAAAAGATGCACACCAAAACCAAAGATTTCAAGAGAACTGCCTTTTTAAAAAAATAAAGAAAAATTTATTTTTAATTAGGGGTGTACTGTGCTTGTGTGTCTGTGTATGGGTTTGTGTATTGTGCATACAGATACCTATAGAGGCCAGAGGAGGGCGTTAGATCCCCCGGAACTGGAGCTCCAGGTGGTTGAAAGCTACACAATGGGCACACTGGGAACTGAATTTCTATCCTCTATAAGAGTGGCAAGTGCTCATAACCCTCCCACCCCGAGCCATCTCTCCAGCCACAGAAAATGTTTTCCCCTATGTTACATAGTAGAGCAGGGCTAAGAGTGGTTACACATATCTGCAATTGCCCCCAGCAATCAGGAGGTAGAGGCAGGAGGATTGCAAACTCTACAATAGCCTGGGCTGCATAGTAAGAATCTGGCTCAGCCAGGCAGTGATGGTGCCCGCCTTTAATCCCAGCACTTGGGAGGCAGAGAAGGGCGGATCTCTGTGAGTTCAAGGCCAGCCTGGTCTACAAGAGCTAGTTCCAGGACAGGCTCCAAAGTTACAGAGAAACCCTGTCTCAAAAAAAAGAATCTGGCTCAACTGATCAAAATAAGTAGAACAGGGTTCACTCGTGCCCTGCATCATAAGCAAAAACGACAAGAATGACTGGATGCCTCTAAGGAGCACAGCCAGAGAGCTGAAGGGTTTGGTGTGAGAGAAAGGGGGTGGGGGGATATAACAAGGTCTGTCTGTTCCTCTAACTTTGCTTAGTAACCCCAGAGCCAGGCTCCTTGGGCCTGGGGTTAAGGAAAAGCTGGACCAAAGGGGACTTTCCTTAGCGTAAGCTTTAACACCTGCCCCACTTGGTACAACGTCCTACACTAAACTACACAAATTCCCCTGAGGCCTACCGTATTCACAAGGCAGAGGGTACAATAACTGCCTAGTATATACCACAGAAAAGCCATGTGGCCTGAGCCTATAACCTGGCACCACTTTCTGAGCCAAACTCACTGATTTGCCCCTCGGTACTCTCCTCTATAAATGTGCAGTAGTGACTGCATGGCTGTGGCACCAATGAGTCTTCTGAGTATTTTAAGAAGTGAAGAACTAGGTGAAGAGCAGAGGAGAGTGGTAGAGTTTCATCTCCAGAGAGGAGGCACGTTCCTTAGAAGACACTGGACACGCGGAGCATGCTCAGTGCAGGATCCTGCTCAGTAACAGCAAGTTGGGGCAACCCTGCCAACTCTAACGCTGGGTCAACATGGAGCAAGGGCTGCACTTACAAATACAGAAACTGGCACCCAGTCAGTTCCCAGGGTCTGATACCAATTTTATCCAATTGGAGGACAAGCTGCAGGCTCCTGAAGGGCAATCTAACACAGAGGCATACCCCAGCATGGTATGTGAACTCAAAACAGATCCATAACTTCTTGGGTATCAACTGTTCCATCTGTTAAGTGGAGAGAATAAGAGATGTTACAAGCATGTAGAAGCAACCTGATAGATTAACCTAGTCCTTATTGGTCAAATGTTTATTTGGAAATGATCTGAAACTGGTTGTTCAAGAATAAGCATACAGAGCTGGGCAGCAGTGGCGCATGCCTTTAATCCCAGCACTTGGGAGGCAGAGGTAGGCAGATCTCTGAGTTTGAGGCCAGCCTGGTCTACAGAGCGAGTTCCAGGACAGCTAAGGCTGTCTCAAAACAACAACAAAGAAACTCTGTCTCAAAACAACAACAACACGAATAAGTACACAGGATACTTATACAGTCTTTACCTAGATTTGCCTCCTAGCACACCTGCCAACTGCTTTACTGATGGCTTGCTGTCACAAGAATTTTACACACACTCACATACTTTCCTACACTCATACTTGACACCCACATATTCACTCAAAACATGCACACACACGAGAGAGAGTGACTGGTTTTTATTCCTAGAAAGGAATAGGCAACTATGACAAAATGGGAGGTTGGCAATAAAGAGACAGCAAAAGGTTTTGTTATCTAGTAAGGGTTTTTGGACTTCTGCTCCTTTCCCTGCAAATGGCAAGCATTTAAATGTTAACTGTTTTACACGGACAGTGACCACACAGTTCAGACAAGTTACATAAAGTAATAAAAAAAAGTCAGTTTCTATCCCTCCCTGTGTTATGGTGTGCATGTACTTGTATGTGTGCATATGTGTGCACATATGTGTATACATGAAAGCCAAAGACTTCCTCAATTGCTTCTCCACTGTATTTTAAATTGTTTTGCTTTGTTTGGGAGGACAGGTTCTTTCTATTTAGCCTTGGCTAGCCTGCAACTCAGAGATTTGCCTTCCTCTGACTCTTGAGCATTGGGGTGTGTGTGGGGGGGGCATACAGGGAAGGGAATACACAGGAAGTAGACATTGGAGGACACCCACCCTTCAGGAGTCTGTCCTACCCGTCCACAATGGGATTGAGGGATTGATATCAGGTCAAGTGTTTTTACCACCTGATCCTTCCTACCAGCTCTACCTCATTTTTGAGGCATGGTCTCTCACTGAACCTGGAGCTCACCCGTCGAGGTAGGCTGGCCAGCCTTTGAGCTCAGGGATCGCCCTACCTCCACACCCCAGTGCTGCAGTTAGACGTGTACTGCTGCACCCTGTACTGACACAGGTGCTGGGGACTCAAATCAGTCCTCAGGCTTGAACAGCAAGCACTTCACCAACTAAGCCATCTCCTAGCCCTTCCTGCTTTTTTATTATTTACTTAAAGACACAAAACTTGCAAAACAGACAAGAAAGAATTAGACAAATGGAAACAACTTTATTTTACAGAAGTGCTTTTATAATGTTTGTTAAATAAGATTTTACCTTACAGGGTTGTGAAGTAACTGGAAACGAAAGGTTACACACAAGCATACAAACATTAGAACATGGAAGAGTTCTATAGAGAGAGGAAAGCAATCTTGTAGAGGGGCGAGTTAGCTCCAAGGAGCCAGCCAGGCAATGCACCCTAGATGGAGTTTCTTCCAGAGTTCAAGCCTCCGTTGTTCCCCCTACTGGATGCTAGTAAATACCACAAGGACCCTACTCCTAGTTAACCAAAGGCAAGACAGGGATGTGCTTGGGCAGATCATGAGCCCCAGGCTTCTTTCCCATCAGGAATGTAGGTGTGGTGGTGCCAGGGCTACCCTACTGGGGGACTAAGCTGTTTTCATGGCACAAGGCCACTTGTTCCCACTCCCTTCTATAGGAATGCACGACCACATTTCCCCCCAGGTGCTTCTCAAAGTTTCATATAGTCACACAAAAGAAAAACACCATCTCTTCCAGGCAACGTCTAGGCATATAACTGCCAATCAGTACCCACAACCATGACTCCACAGAGGCAGGGACATCAGTCTGCCCCAGCTCCCCACCTGTCCCTGGTGAGTTACTCATTCCAGACAGCAATGGCAAATTTCAAACCAGCCAAAAACACTCAAAAGCCACCACCATGTCACACGCATGCAGTGTTGCACTTGCCACCATCGTCCCATTATCTACCAATCTACGGCTCAGGGGACAAGGTCAAGGTGTGATCACCTTGAGATGCTGAAGAAAGACTCATCCCTGCAGCCCATCTCACAATCTCTTCTAATCAGTTTACCGTGTGCACTTTGAGCCTGGAATACATATATACAAACTAAAGGGAAGCAAAAGCTGGAGATGTGCTAGGCAGGTGGTGGGGATGCTGGGACCAAGTTCACAGTACACTTCCATGTGTGGAAAGAGACCTTTGCTTAGTCAAGCAAAAAGGTTTTGTCAATCACATGGTTGTGGGCACGTTATTTCTTTGCTGGGTCTCAGTTTTCCAGTCTGCAAAAAACAGGGAAATGCCACCCTCACCAGCAGGACGCAGTGAAAGCAAACGTAAAACATTTGAGTGCCAACTATTAGCGGCAGGAGACAAATGAATACTGTCAAAACAAAGCTATTCATGTCTCAAGTTCTCTGAACAATACAGGTGAATCTGGGGCCTTTCAGACTTGGAATTCTCGGGCTCTTACTATGGAAACAGCCCTTTATTACTTTTATGCTGGGAAGACAAAACAACTCTCGCGACAGTTCCACTGAGAAAGCGTCCAGGCTAAGAGGTGCTTGTCTCCACGGATGTGGCTCCCACAGTCCCATTCTCCCCTCTCCATCCACACTCTGCTGTATTTACTGTAAAGGACCTCTGGCTGCATCCCCTGTGTCATGCAGGCTATCCACCACCTCCCTATCTGCATGAGAAAAGTAGATGATCCCCAATCCGGGGACAGATGACAGGTTTCTGTGCCTACAGCTGTGAGGCAGGGAATGCACGTGTTATCCATGGTAGTGCTCTCAAAGCCATGTGGGCGAACAAACAGGCTCAGAAAAGTCTAAAGTGGAGGGAGTGTGGAGGAGGGCAGAGGGAGGAAGAGGGGAGGAGGGAGAGAGGAAAGAAGGGAAAAGAGCTCCAACTCTTCTAATCACATGTTCATGCTGTTCAAAGCCACACCCAGCTGGGCAGGTTTATTAAACCTTTTCATCTAAGTCACTAGAGCCATGGTTGGCAACAGGGACACAGACTGGATAACAGTCTAAATGTCCAGAGTTTGAACAATGATTATGAACACCTCTTTCCTGTATTTCTCCACTTTAGCCGGGTAAGGGAACAGCAGTACCTGATGGATGGTGCCTGGCATCGGGGAGGGGGCTTTCCATCTGATCACACTTGGGAAAGCCATCCTAGGGTTCACTAGTAATTCTGCTGTCTGGCCTAAAAATTCACTGACTCATTTTGCAATCCTGCTTTTCCTTGCTGTACAGTACAGCAATACCAAAAAATTGGTACTGGTCTATCTAGCATGAATGGACATTGGGCACTCCTCTCAGTCTCCCTGACCCTCAACCACACCTCTTTCTAAGAGAAAAGCTAAGTAGTTCAGTCTTTAAACAAACCTATAGCAAAATCCTACACATTATCTATTTCCATCCATGGATCAACCTGGTGATTTGCCCCTCCACCCCCCGCACATTAAATGTGTCGGGAAGAGAACCTACAGGGCTTAGCAATGACTTCCATAAGCTTGAAGCCCAAAAACCAGGATGAAAAGGAGACCAATGATTTAAAGAGAGAACACTGACGCTTTGTGGAGTGGGCAGGTGGTCTTGCAAGTAGCTGGAGAGCTACGATAGAGGGGAACAGTGTATGGGGACTAGAAGTGGGAAAAGCCATTACAAGCAAGCCTGGATGAGGTGTGGCTCCTTTCTCCACTCCACTGCCTTTCCAGCAACTCAATCCAACAAGTATTTATTGAGCATGACACTCCCCATCTGCCTTGGCCCTCCCTTAGCAAAAGCACTCAAATCTGTTCAAGCTGCAGGGTGAGTTCCACTGTACTTGAACTTGAAACACAAGGTAACTACCTCTTAAAAAGGCAAGCACACAATTTCCAGGATGGGGTAGAAGGGACTACAGGATTTGAGAACACTGCTGAGCAGTTAAGTCTATAGCAATGGCACGTGTGTGTGTGTATGTGTGTGTGTGTGTGTGTGTGTGTGTGGTGATGGGAACCCAAAACTTTGCACATGCAAAGTACATGCTCTATCTACTATGCTACATCCCAGGCTCTAAAAATGTCACTTTTGAAAGAGAAAGGAGAGATGACAATAAAATCTAATTTAACTTTAGAGAAAATACATTGGCCAATTTAAAAGAAAAGAAAACCTATTCAAAAGTCAGTAGTTCTATAATTAGCCCACCACACACTGAATACTCCTTCATTCTGCGCCTGCTCCAGCTTGCATCTACAATGCATTTACATGTGGATGTGCTAGCACCTGCTTTTAAAGCTCTATGTCATAGCCCACCTTTGGTCTTAACACTTCAATGCTCTCCTGAAGGCTGTCACTTCTGATCATAAGGAATTCAGGTGGCAGAGCTGGTGGTACACTAACTGTGCCCTAACAAGATGGTTCCCTGGAAAAAAATTGCCTGACATTAGCAGATAGGGAGCTATGGTCAGAGGGGAGGCACCCTAAATTTGCAACTCTGCTCTGCCAAACACTGTCCACCATTTAAGATGACACATTCTGGCAGCCTCCAATAGAATGCACCCCCAACTCTTAATCATGGTCCAAATGCATGAGAGCAAACAAATCCCCAGAAGAGTCTTCCCAGGCCTCCACACACACCCATTTTAATAGGGAGATGGAAGCCTAAACTGCTAATGTGCAGGCGGGTGAAGCCTAAAGCACTCCATCCTCCCTCCCCCAGTGCCAGCTGTCTAAGACTCCTGAGCAAACCCACAGGCCTGTGTGCCTGAACAGGGCAGGGTAAGTGTGTGTACAAGGCCAAGACTTCAGCTCCAGCTTCCCTAGGGCTGGACCTGCAGTTTTCCTATTATGAAATTCCCTGATAGTATTCTTTTAAGTGCATTTAAGCTACTCCTGATTGGCTGTGGTACTCCCACACAGTAAAGTCAACTGAAGCTTACTAAGCCCAAGGAGAGCCATTTACATGACTCCAAAGCTAGGTATTCAACTTGTTTGTGACTGTAGGGAGAAAGCAAAATGCCAAAAAGCTAGGATGTGCAGTGGGCACTGTGAGCTGGAAGGCTTCATGTTCACAGCCAGCTGTGCCCAGGAATGACAGCCCATCCAGACTGCCACATGGCAGGAGGAACTGAAGCACTGATCGTTTACTGACTTCAAATAGCATCCTCAACTCTTCCCTCTCTGAGACCAGGATTTGTTTTTGACCTAACCATGTGAATAGATTTGGCTAGTGAATAGATTTGGCTAGTGTTTGGTTAATTCAAACTCTGCAAACCAAATAATGGAATCTCTGTGAGGCTGCAACTCAGGCAGAGGAGAAAGCTGAGAGCAGTTGCTACCCTTGGCTTCTACGCCCTTTTCTAAGACAAGAAAGAACAAATTCTGTATCAGAGGAGGGCAGAAATGATTATGTGACTGTGAGACTGTCCACACTCCTTAAATTAACTTACTGCTGCTGGGCATCTGTGTAGTTAATTGTGATTGCTACCTTGTCAGGGTATAGAGTCATGGAAGAGACAAGCCCCTGGGTATGATCTGAGGGGTGGTCTGTATTAAGTTAATTAAGATGTAAGACCTACCCTAAATGTGGGCGGCACCATCCTTTGGACTACCTAAAAAGAAACTGAGCTGAGCATCAGCACTCTTCCCTCTCTGCTTCCTGAGTGCAGATGTAATGTAAGCTCCAGCCCCTTCTCCTGTCTTCCCTGTCCTGATGGACTGTATCTTTGGACTATGAGTCAAAATAAACCCCTCCTTTTCAGTCAGGTATTTTGTCTCAGCAATGAGTAACAAATACGGTATCCACTTGTCCTATGAAATAGGAAAAAAACCACCAGGTTTACCTTTCCAGCCCTCAAAAGGGTTCCGTGCTGCTCACAGAACAAAAGCAAGACCAGGTAAGTCCAGGCAGAACACAAGCTAGTGTCAAACAGTGCTTGATACATGTGACAGTACCTATAAAAACTCCAAAAGCAGACCTGTAAGAGGATGTCACACCACGAAGTCTGAATCCTTTGGCAGAAAGACTCAATGTGAGACTGGTAAGAACTTAGAGGCAGCTGTTGAATTCCTAACAGTTCTACTAAGATCAGGTACTAGCGTGGGCCTATACGACTCAGAACACACAAACTTCAGCAAAGAATGTAGGCAGAGAATTCTCCTGGCTATTAAGCCCACCAACCGCTTTGACAACACTCAAATCCATGTCACTGTGAAATTTTTGTAACCCTTCCTAGAGATCCATATCTGGGACCAGAGAGAGTGATATCCACTTACCACCACACCCCGCAACGTTTACACCCCCTTCTACTGGTCTCTTACTGTGTTATATAAGGACTCCTCAGACTATCTAATATTGTGCTATCAAAAAAAACTAAGAAGGCATGGACCCACACTCCTTTGGGTAACCAGAAGTTAGGCAATCACCACAGCTAATGACATCCTAGAAACTAGAGGTCCCTGACTTCAGGAAAGTTATCACTACTGATAATTGTTTAAGGGTCTGGTGCTTCAGAGATGTGCCTCTTACTGACCATGACTGGGCCTCGCAAAGCTATGGAAGACAGTAGCTAGCAGTATCAGGCTAGGAAAAGCCTAAGGGCTTAATGCTTCCCAAATAGAAGCTGTCTCAATCACAGGTTACAAACAGACCATAGCAGCTCTTTAAGGATTATAGCTGTACCCCCAAGCTTTTATACCAAGATGACTCCTTGGCAGAGAAAAGTTCCATCTCTATTTTAAACTTCCAGCTGTTTGTGGCATCACTGGCCACAAGGACAACAGTCTGAAGAGCACCTTCTCTCAGAACCTCTAATACACAACCTCTTTTATGTGGCTAAACACCCATCCTCCAAGGGCCAAGTTTTCAAAACAATACAAGGAAAGGCATTAAATAATTAGCAATGACATCCCTAATAACAATGACACCTTATATTCAGGAAGTAGCCACTCAGGAGAACACTCCCTATGCCCTCTGGGGAATCTAGTATTTTAGGGCAACTATGACTACTACCAGCTAGCTCTCAATGATCTGTATGGTGAACTAAAAGATAATGAAAAAATTCAATACAGGAGATAGGTCTCAAGTGATTTTTATATAATTTTAAAACTATGTTCTCTGCAGTGTGAGTTGTTAGCTTGAGGATAGGGGACCATAAGGAAAGAGGGGGAACAAATTTGCTTAACAGTTACGCTTTTGTGTAAATTCAAATGAGCTATGTCTACTGAACACATCACCTGACAACGGGGGTGGGGAATCAGTACGCACACGTGCTGATCTGCCACCAAGACTGAGGGCTGACTAGAAACAGATGGCTCCTTTTCCCCTAAAATATGATTGTTACCTAACTCTACCTTAGGGTTTTCTGAGGAAGCATAAATTATATACTCTTGAAACTGATTCTTACATTGGAGTAAGAATCGAGTGTACAGTTCGAGACAAGGATAGATGAACTTCTGTACAATGAGTAAACTCTGCCACTGACGGCATGAAAATAGACACAGCTAACGTCCAAAGAGGATGGCTGTGTTCCAATAAAACTTTATTTACAAAAACAGGCTCAGGGCCAGGCATAACCTACAGGCTATAATTACCAACTCCTGGTTTAAGAAAGTTCTGGTGGAGTATATTGGTTCCCAAGCAGCATCTGGTTTCCCAGGTTTGCTAGAGAAATAATTAGCAAAGTTTAATTAAGTGTTATCTTCACGGGGTGGGAAATGTAGCTATGTGGTAGTGTTCGTGTGGCATGCACAAAGCCCTGGGTTCAATCCTTAGCACTACAAAATAAACACAAAGCTATTGTTTCCAGTCTAGGGATATAGAGACTAAACACTTTTAGAATAGGTAAGACCTGAACCCAGAAAACTTCACTTCCTGTTGTATCATCATGGGTTCTGGAAGAACACAAAAGTTAGCAGCCTCAAACTGACTTCAGACACAAAAGAGAATTTAGTTCAGGGGGCAACTGCAATAAGAACTGTATCTAGGGTTTCAATTACCCACCAGTGGCTCTTAGCTTTCTTAGAGTTGGCCCTCATTTTTCTCATAGCTCTTCCAGCTCCAGCTCATAAAAATGAAGCCGTTCCTCGCTTTATGAAGACATCCCTTCTGGATGAATGGTCACAGAAGGTAAACCCACTCTTTGCACCATAACCCTTTATATAAGGCCTAATCTATCTTGTCAAGAACACAGCAGGGTGTGCGGTGCGAGATAACTGCACAGGCAGAGTATTACATCATCTGGGATGGGAAACAGAAACGGTGACGACACTTAATTGTTCCTGAAACCCAGTCCTGGCTCATAGGCCTTTTTACACTGTTGTGTTTCCGAGCTCTGTTTAGAAAGCTCATTTTAAAAGATGACAGAATAAAAATGTAAGAGGCCCTGAAATTCTGAAACTTGCAGCAGTGGTTTCGGACCAATGTGGGTTTGCTCTTTGAAGGCTGAAAAGGCAGTGGACTCTCCCCAGCAGTGCTCTTAGCTCAGGGCAGAGAAGAGCAGCAAAGGGCCGAGCAGCAGCATGCCCTTTTTAAATACAGCACCTCTCGTGTGCCAGGCACTCTAAGTGCTTCATGAGCTCATTGAGCTCTTATGACATAGAGATTGTTGCCCACAGAAGAAAGGGAGTCCAGAAACTTCCTCAAGACTACACCAGCTGGTAAATGGAGGAGCCTGTATTCAAAACCCAGGCTACTGACATCATTCTTTTCAGGGTCTATGACAGCAAGGAATTCCCTGTTACATGTCCTAATGGCCTAGGAAAACACTTCTGTCACTTCTCAAGGTATAGAAGGAATAGAAACACCTGAAAAATACATGAAGGTGAGGCTAACATGCCCCTAGCCAAAGACCAGGGGACCCTCCCCAACCCCTTTAATGCTTGACCACAAAGAAGACCAATGGGCTCAGGCTACTATTTCCTTTCTCTCTCCTACCTACTGAAAACCTAATGATAATCCTACCCCATAGGCAAAAGTCTATTTAATACCTCTGAGATATTAACAGGTGGAGAAGCAATGGACCAGCCAAATACATAATGTAGGAACCTATTCAATCTGCCCTAAGTCACCAACGAGTTACACAGCCCTCTAGTTTTCATCAGTATCATTATAGAGACCCTGAATCTGCAAAAGGAGCAGGCCATGTAAATAACCTAAGCATCCAAGCCTACATTCCTCCCCTCTGCACAGCACCCACCAGGGCTTTCTCTTTCAATGCTGGCTCTGTAGGAATCACAAAACAACTGCTCTTAAAATGGTAGCTACACAGTTTCTAACTACTGCACAGGCAAGGCTTCTGTTGATTTTTACCAAGTGAGGATGGTTCTGGTGCTTGCGGCTCTAACTTCCCTGGGTTTCAAGGAAGCCCAAACAAAACCAACAGGTTTGTAGTCTTGTGGCTTGCTTTATAGTTGATGATAGGCATGAGTTTGTCTGGGCATTGCCTTCTTCTACAGCACCAGATTCAACGCATACTTTGGCTACTTGGTCACCATCTTGCTACCAGATTTGACCAAGCTCTGCGGTCCAGGATGTGATATTAACATATACAGTGAGGTACAAATAGACTTGGCTTTCTACCTCAAAGACCTGATGAATCTCATCCTACTTAGCAAGACTCTTGTAACAAAATACCTTCAGGAAGGGGCCATGCAATATCCAAGCTTAGTAATCTCCAGAAAGCTTAAGAGTCTGGTTTAGAGAATGTCGTGTTAAGATGGCAGGGGCATAACTTTTGTACATTTGGTACAAACTTAGGCTTAGGAAGTGTGCAACGATCCTTTCACATCTGGTGTGAATCAAATGCAAACTTCACTTTTAACTTATTGCCAACCTCCTCATGCAAGTAGGTTCCTTTTCCGTTCCAAAGGGCCTGCATTTGTGGGTCCCATCACAGCCTCCAGTGTGAAAGCAAGGTTAAATTTGCTCCACCCTCGTTTCCCCACACCCACCACATCAAGCTGCTATTAAGAAACTGCTTGGGCGCTGTTCAGAAAGTGGGGTATTTGCCACAGCATACTTGATTGTAAGCACTCCACTGCCACGTTGGCTGGGAACGCTCACGACAAAACCACCTTCGGAGGGGGTGGGAGGTTGGGTGCAAACTGCCCAACTCCTGTACACAAGCACACACGCACAGGATGACTAGAATGAGCCAGCCATATTAAGCAAGTCAAAAATATGGGAACATAACAACTTCTGGGCTACACCAGGAGGAACGTAGAAAATCGGGAACAGAGGTACGTTGGCACCGCAGTAAAAGCCGTTAAACTAACTTATCCCAACGGGCTGGGACCAGATCAGCTCCTGGAGGAGGCATAATGGAAAGCGCACGTGAAGTGGTGGAGAAAGGAACTCCAGAGCCATAGAAAGGGACGCTGGGGCCAAACTCAAGCTGGAGAAGTAACACATGGCTCCACCCGGCTCTATTCCATGCCCCTCCCCCTCACCGAGCAGGCGTCCAGCGCCCACCGGCTCCCAGTGAAGCCCTCGGCTCCGGGCGCCCACAACACTCCTTGCACCCACCCCAGCACTTCTCACTCTCTCCCTCCCCCCCGGTAGACGCTTCAGGCCACTTTTCGGTTACGCCCCCAAAGCTAGTTTCCATCTGCCAGGTCCCTCCCCTCACCTCCCGGTTCTACTCCAGGCCCCCTCCTTCCCAGAGTTGCACCCCACGTTCGCAGCTGCTCGCCTTGCTCCCTCCGTCCTCGGAACTCTGCGCGTCTTCTTTTCTCTTCCCTCACCTCCCATCCACTTCCCTTTATACTTCTCCCAGTATTCTCCAGACCCTCGCCCCTGCACCCGCTCTGACCCGGCTCACCTGCGCGGCCACCCCCGTCCCGGCGCTGGTGCGGCTGCTGCAGCTGGAAGGGGACTGTAGCCCTGAGTGGCTGCAGCCCGGCCCGGGGGGAGCAAGCGGGCGCCGGTGGAGAGCATCCCCGCCGGAGACCCCCCGCCCCTCCGCGCCCCGGCCCCCAGGAACCTCCGCCTCTGCCGCCCGCTGCGGCCCCGGACATGGCCCACCCGGCTACCTGCTGCCTCAGCCCCACGGCGAGCCCCACACAGCCCCCAACCCCGCGGCCGCTCTTATCTGTCCTACGGGCGGGGACCGGCCCCCTCGGCTCAGAGTTACAATTGGTTTACAGAGTTCCAGTACCGCCCCTCAGCCAATCTACGGCGAGGCTCTTCTGTTCCGAGGATGATTGGTCCGTATGGTCAGCCATCAACACAAGACCCCACCCTCCTACTTTTCTTTTCTTTCCTTTCCTTTTTTTTTTTTTTTTTTTTTTAACGTCCTTAAGGCTGCCGATTGGTCCTTCCGGTATAGGGCAGGTTCTTCGGCACCGCCAATGAAAAGGCTCATAGAGGAGGATCGTCACACCCAGTCCCAGGTAGTATGCAAATGACGCCACGTGATGTCAGGCTGTGCAGGGGGCGGGGTTGGATGCTGGCTGGAATCAAATGCTAAAGAAATCTTTATATGGGGGTAGTGTCAAACTCTAAGCAGTTCTAGAGGGACTGAGAAAACCTAACTTCAAAAGGCATTAATTTAATTTAACCTAAAAACATTACTTTTCAAGTCTTATGAGATTGCATTGCTGTTGGCAAACTCCAAACTAAGATTCGACATATTTATACAAGGTTTGCCTATTATTTGCATGAACTTTGCATTAAATTTGTATATTTAATGGCTACCTTGCCTCATTTGACACATTGTCTTTTAAGTTTCCAAGTCCCCTCCTGAGGCTGGTCCAATCACAATAAAAACAGCTGTTAGCCTGTAAATTAACTTGAGACTTTAAAAGGGAGCTGGGAATTTCCCTTCAGAGCCATCCATTGTAAGTCCACCTACCAAAACAAAGTGACTGATAAATCTGCCCAAGTTTGATAGTGACTCCATTAGGAAATTTTGGTCTTCCCAGCTCAGTGCTCTCTGACCTACAAGTCAAAGTAAGACCAAATGGTCTCCAAAGAGAATACTTGCAGTTGTGAAAATTATACGCTATATATATATATATATATATATATATACTAAGGCATTTGCAGGAGGGGGGAAGCATTTAAGATATTATTAAAACTTATTGCTTCTCACAAAAACAATAGATTACCCTTGGCATTTTGTTCTATATATGGAAGACACAAAGTCAATCAACTCTGAGCTGTCTGTGAGAAGGGACCATCCAAGTAATTGGATAATTCCCTCTAGATTTATATTTAGTTATGAATTCTAATTTTGACCTTGCTACCGATTTGTCTTTCTATTTCAGTCTTTGCTGAGTTTAGTGTCAAAAGAAAGGCATTTCCCTGGAGCCACACTTACTAATCAGAGGAGAGGAAGTAAACCGTGTGCTATGAGGGTCACTGTGGGATTAAATACTGAAAGCAGATAGTACTCAAAGTGGGAATTCAAGAGTTGGTTGGATATTAAAATCAGCCTATGAATGCAGAACAAGCGGAGGCAACAGAACACTCTGTAGAAAGGTTTTTTTGTTTGTTTGTTTGTTTGTTTTGCTTTGTTTTTTTTTTTGCAAAGACACTGCTTCCCTGTTTGAAGGATTTGCTTCGAGATCTGACATATAGATTCTTTACAGCTGGGGCTGGAGAGATGGCTCAGAGGTTAAGAACACTGGCTGTTCTTTCAGAGGTCCTGAGTTCAATTCCCAGCAACCACATGGTGGCTCACAACCATCTGTAGTGAGGTCTGATACCTGATACCAACACTGTATACATAATAAATAAATAGCAAATCTTTAAAAAAAAAAAAAGATTCTTTACAGCTGAAGAAAATGACTCCTTTCCACGAAGAGGACAATCTTATCAAATGCAGATAGGAATGAACAGAACCTGATGCCTGATGATCAAGTTAGCTCAGCTTAAGAAATATCTACCTAATGGCTGGGAATGGAGGTCAATGGGACAGCACTTGCTTGGCATGCTCAAAGTTGTAAGTTTGATTTCTGGCATTGGGGAGGGGAGATGAGAGCAGCTTGTATTCTCAGTTTCAGTTAGTTCAACATTTCATACACTTTAAAAAATTCCTCACGACTATCTGGAAAAGGAAAAACATAAATTCTTACATGGTACAAGAAGAAAAAGTGAGGTTCAAAGAGTCCTTTTGATTCCTATCTCAGCCCTCTACCGTGCCTCACACCCTCACTAATAAAATCAATATCAAATAGCATCTAATATTCAATGACGTTCTTTCTCCATGCCAGGCACGTACCGAGTACTGTGCACATTATTTCATTTAGGGCCCATGACTACAGCGGTGAGGTTGTTGTTATACCCGCTCTACTGAGTCTTTGGAAAGAAGCATCAAGCTCTTGGCTATCCTGCAGGCTGACCACAGAGTTGAGCCTTGCCTGATCTTTATGCTCATTCTCCCTCGATACGTATCTGGCTGGTGTGTTGACATCCGTCTAGTGCATTACAGCTTTCACATTACTGGCTTCTTTAATTCTCACAATAGATCTGGAATGTAGAAAATGCAAATAGGATTGTCTTCACTCTACAAGAGGTTAGTTAGCTCACAGCGGCTGGAATGCTTGCTCAAGATCTTTTGGCAGACGCAGGACTTACAGCCTAGGTTTTGATTCCAGCTTCAAATACTTTCCCAACTAACACTCAACTTCCTGACCGCTGGAACTGCCTGAGAGAAAAAGGGTGAACTGTGTGGTCTCTTGAAAAATTTGTCTGATAATGTATACTATTGTAGGACTCCTCACATGTATATAGATCCTTAGATAGTCTCAAGCCATGATGAGTGGCTTTTATTGGATGAGTATTTTTTTTTTTT
>JAQHUG010000027.1:680903-755675 GCA_028555095.1 Dicrostonyx torquatus
CTGTCTCAAAAAAACCGAAAAAAAAAAAAGAATAAATTGATACATTATTTTATATATGTAAAAATGTAATTTTGTCTTGGAGAGAGAAGTTAGACAGACAGTTCAAAGAAACAAGGTTTAAACATTTTTCCCAAGCCAAGGTAGCAGTATTGAGGACCTAGATGGTAGAAAAAGAATCACTAAAGATGGCACAAATGAAAAGTCGGATCTTCTGGGTACAGAAAGCTATGGTCTTTCCTGATAAGTTGCTGGCACAAGATACTGAAGTTGACCCTAGTTCAAGGCACAGAAGACAGGCATAAATATAATCTTTGTCTTCTATTAGGTATCATGCCCAAACAGCTGTCTCTTGTTCACTTTTCTATACCTGATAGCTTCCCCTAGCATGGGTATGATGGCAGGATAAGGACCTCATCTGAAGATTGGCCCTTGTTTGCTTCTACTAATGAAAGAGTCCACAGTCAAGGCTCGGAAGAGGCTGTGTGATACTCAGGGGAGATGCCTCCCATTACAAAGCACCTTCTTGCTTATTATTGTTTTCATTGTCATCCTTATTAACATCATTGCCAACAATTCCTTCTTCATAGATTTGTTGAGATGACTACTATGTGTCATACTGTGAGCTTAGGGAATAGCAGAAATGTTCAAGATGGGCTTCCTAGGAGGACGACTCAGCAAATACCATCAAGCCTGACAACCTGAATTTGATCCCTGGAGCCCACATAATGGAAGGAGAGAACTGACTTCCACAATTGTCATCTGTACCTCCACAAGCATGTCAGGGCACACACATACAAGCACACACAATTAAAATGAAAAGAAGTGGTTCCTAGCTTAAGGTTCACAGCCCAGAAGGCTTTGAAGCTTATACACAGGAATGGTATGAGCTAGACACTTTTCCAATCGGAGGTCATGACCTGGTTTCTGCTTTCAGAGACTGGATAAAATGTAGTTCAGTCAGTAAAGTGCTTGTCTCCCTGGGTTCCATTCCCAGTACCACATCAAACTGAGCATGGTTATAGAAACATGCCTTGCACGGAGGATCAGGAAGGAAGTTTAATAGTTTAGGATCATCCTTGGCCATTCTAGGACACATAAGACTGTTACAAAAAGGAAACAACAACAACTTTGGCCAGAGTCAGGCTCTCCAAAACATCAAAGGTAAAGGATTACATACAGCAAGTATATCAACAGTTTTTCATCTATTGCAAACTAAATTGTTTAAGGCTTTTGTTTGTTTTTGAGACAATCTCACTATAGAATCCTGGCTGGCTTGAAACTCTATATAGAGCAGGCTGGCCTCATAGACATCTGCCTGCCTTTGCTTCCCAAGTGCCAGGATTGAAGATGTGTATTGGTACACCTGGTATAGAAGGGGTCCTAACAGCAAATCCAGAAGACCCTTGATCTCAGGTTGCTCTTGGGATGTCCACAGCTGCTGCAGGTAAGAACTTAAGGAACTGGAATTATTTTTCCTACAGGCATGAGTCAAAATAGCCATTCCTCAAGCAGACACTATAAAACCCTGGGGCCTTAAAAGACCCTAAGGGATTGCCTAGGATTAAAAGGCTCTGGGAAAACTGATATGTCAGGGTCAGTAGGGAGACCTTACTGTAGTGGCCACTAGATTAAGAAAGGATACAGTAGCCAGGGGAACATCACAATTCTGAAGGCTCAAGTTCTGCCCTGGGCATTCATCTATGCCACAAATATGGCATTTCTACTTTCCGAAATATGACAACCAGTAGCAATTAATTGTTCAGCAGAGAGTAGAGAAGTCTCGATAGCCTTTCTTCCCTAGGGGACCAACTCTGAACTTCCTGGTAAATGTCTGCATGCTTACGTCTTTGGCCCAGTAGCTGCAAAATAATAAAGCAGAATATAAAGATGACACAGGCACACAATGTCTCTTTCTGACCTACCTCCTTTCCTCAGCCTCTGTCTGAAATGTCAGACCCGGCTCCTCAGGGAACTAAATCCTGAGGAAATGGGGTCAGAGCTAAAGGAGCAGAGCAGCCTGAGAGGGATTGGAAAGGAGGGTTAAGGAAAATGAATGAGGTTATGGGAACAGAAGGTGGCAGGGTCCTATCCCTTAGCAACTTTTCCCATTCTGGTAGCTTCTTTCTCCCTGTATCCCTTCCCTTACTCCCACAATAACCAGCTGGCCTGGATTTTGACCTTCTATATTCTAACACATTTTGTCCCTTGCTGCAGTCCATACATCTGTCTTCTTTGTTAGTTCTTCTTCACTTTCCTTCTCCCTAACCCTTATTTTGCATTCAGCAAGAAACTACTTTTCTTGTTAAACCACAACCATTGTTTATTTTTTGTTGTTTGGTTTGGTTGGTTGGTGTTTGGTTTTGTGTTTTTGTTTTTGTTTTGAGACAGGGTTTTTCTGTGTAGCCCTGGCTGTCCTGGAACTAGCTTTGTAGATCAGGCTGACCTTGAGCTCACTGCCTGTCTCTGCCTCCAGAGTCCTGGGATTAAAGACCATGCTGGGCTCAGGCTCATCTTTTAAAAGTGTATTCCCTTCAGGTACTGCTGCAAGGTCCTCTTGGCATTAGCTGGTCACTTTGAGAGATATAAAACCTGAAGTTTCAAACACAAAATACCTAGAATGGCCTTTCTCTGTCTCTCTCTAAAGTTTTACTGTGTGTGTGTGTGTGTGTACAGGCGCAAGCAGAGGCTAAAAGGCATCAGATTCCCCAGAGCTGGAATTACAAGAGGGTATGAACCACTCACATGACATGGGTGCTAGGAACCCAGCGGGTCCTCTGGAAGAACAGCAAGTGCTCTTAACTGTGGAGCCATCCCTCCAGCTCCTGCATTTCTCATTTTCGAGAACAGATAAGCTTCCTAAGGAAACTTTTGTTTTTAATATAATGTTATAATATAATGTAAGTTTGTGCACCACGTGAGTGTCTAGTACCTTTGGAGACCAGAAAAGGGTGTTGGATCCACTGGCACTAGACAGTCATGATCCACCATGTGAGTGCTGAACCTGTGTCCTCTGCAAGAGCAGTAAGCACTCTGAACCACCATTGCCTTGCTTTTGCTTTTGAGCTGGGGTCTCATATAGCCCAGAGGGCCCTCCAAATCATTGTCACAAGGGCTGCTCTTGAATTCCTGATCCTCTTGCCTTCACCTCCCAAGGGCCACCATCATGCCCAGCTTAAAGCAGGTGTGTCCTACTCATTACTTCTCAGCCTAGCACTGTGACCAGCATGCAGATGGTGATTCACGGCAAAATAAATTCAAGTATACTTTAGGGCAGGTGATATGGCTCAGCAGGTAAAGGTGCTTGTGACCAAGCTTAAAAACCTAAGTTCGAGTCTTGGAACCCACATGGTTTAAGAACAGGACCAAATGCTGCCCTTAGCCCGTCACAGGTATGGTGTGGCTTGCTTACGTCCCTCCTCCATGTGTGCCTAAACAAATAAAAATACACTTTCGGGGGCTGAAGAGATTGTTCAGCAGTTAGGAGAGCTTGTTGTTCTTACCAAGAATTTGAATTCAGTTTCCAGCACCCACATCAGGTGACTCACAAACTCCTGTGACTCCAACTCCAGGGAATTTGATACCTTCTTCTGGCCTCTGTGGGTACCCACAACCTCATGCATGTCCTCAAATACATACACATAAGTAAGAAATAATCATTTTTATAAATATACTTTAAGGATGGGTGTGGTGGTTCACGCCTTTAATCCCAGCACTTGGGAGGTAGAAACAGTTGGATCTCTATGAGTTCAAGGTCAGCCTGGTCAAGCCAGGACAGGGTAGACTGTCAGCCAGGATAGCCAAGGGTACGCAGAAAACAAAACAAACAAACAAAAAATCACTATGGGTCCATCATGGTACCTTGGGGGAAGCAGTTGGCACCCCACACACTTCCAAGATGGAAGACTCTGGGGAGGTCATGTTAATTCAGCACACTCTCAAGGGGCTGTGTATAAACCAGAAGACATGCGTGCTTCATTCCTACTTCAGACTTCCTTCTCATTTAGAGCCTTTATGTCTGCCTCAAAAACGTAATTGCCCCTGGGGCAAAATGCTACAGCACTTTTGAAATTCTCCATCTGATTTCACACACAGTCCCTCTCTTCCTCACACGGTTCGCCAAGTCAGGCATCAAAAGCCATCATATTTCCCACATAGGCTTTAGTAGTTAGTAGTGTGGTGCGTATCTTTAATCCCAGCACTTAAGAAGTGGAGGCAGGTGGATGATCCCTATGACTCTGAGAACACCCTGGTCTATACAGCAAGTTATAGGCTAGCCAGAGCTACACGATGAGACCTTGCTCATAACTAAATAAAATTTAAAGACTTTTGTAAGAAAAAGCTGTAGAGTGCAACTATATATTTGTTTATTAATTTGTTTTTGTTTTTTTGAGACAGGGTTTCTCTGTGTAACAGCCCTAGCTGACCTAGGACTAGCCCTTGTAGACCAGGCTGGCCTCGAACTCACAGAGATCCACCTGCCTCTGCCTCCTGAGTGTGTGCACCACCACCACCCGGATAATTTATGTATTTTGAGACAGGATTTCACTACGTAGCCTTGGCTGACCTGGAACGTATGATGCAGCCCAGGCTGGCTTTATGAAGAACTCTGCCTGCCTCTGCCTCCCAAGTGTCAGTTTTATCTTTTGAGGCTTGATCAGTGAGACTCTCCCCTGTCCTGTAACTCCATCTTCTTCATGATTATTTGTTCCCACTTCCACCTCTATTTCATAGTCTCTGCAAGTGCCCCAGCTGAGCCTGTAAGATACCAACTCTCCTCTCAGGACTAGAGGGCTGTATAGCCTGCTAGTTCCTTTCCTACTAAATCCTAGGCACCTACACTATTTCTTCCAGGCATACGTGTATGTGTATTTGTCCTTTCTCTCCAGCTCTGAGTAATGGGACCTCTGCTATCTTATCAGCAACAAGTGCAAGCCACTGCATCCAACAAGGCTGAGGTGGTGACAGATAAGTGTCTGTCTCGTTAACATTTCTGGTCACTATTAAGTGGAAGTTAAAAGCCATACAGGCCAAAAGCAGAAAAGGCTTCAGGTTTTGTGAGGCCTAATGCTACTGTTGATTCTTTCTCTTTTTTTTTTTTTTTTTTTTTGGTTTTCTCTGTAGCTTTGGAGCCTATCCTGGAACTAGCTGGTCTCGAACTCACAGAGATCACCTGCCTCTGCCTCCCGAGTGCTGGGATTAAAAGTGTGTGCCACTGCCACCGGCTTTCCTCCTCCATTTTCTTTTGTGTATGCTAGATGAGCACTCTATCACCAAGTAACAGTGCCGGCCTTAAAGAAAAGTGTGTGTGTGTGTATGTTTTATGCACATGTGTTTGTGGATGTATGTGCCCATGGATTTTGGGGGTCAATAGGAAGTTGCCAGGTGTCCTGCTCTATCATTTTCTACCTCATTCCCTTCTTAACGAACCTGGAGCTAGGCTGGCAGATAGCAAGCCCCAGTCACCTTCCTGTCTCCACACCCTTACAGTGCTGGAGTAACAGTCACCCAGCTATGCCTGGTTGTTTTTCTTTTTAATTAGTCTATTGGAACATAGTTGGTGGGGCATTTCTCTTTAATGATTTATGTATTTTTATTTTATTTTATATTAGTGGTTTGTCTACATATATGACTGTGTGAGGGTGTTGGATCCACTGGAACTGCAGTTACAGACAGTCGTCAGCAGCCATGTGGGTGCTGGGAATTGGACCCAGGTGTTCTGGAAGACCAGCCAGTGCTCTTAACTACTGAACCATCTCTCTAGCCCCTATGCCCAGCTTTTTACATGAGTGCTGGGGATTTGAACTCAGGTTTCCAGGAAGCATTCTCACACATGGAGCCATCTCCCCAGTCTTAATCCCAGCTATTGTGGCTTTGTTTCTCTTTGTAGTCTTGGCTGTCCTGGAACTAGGACCAGACTGGCCTCCAACCCCTAGAGATCCGCCTGCCTCTGCCTCCTGAGTGCTGGGATTAAAGGTGTGCACCAACCCGCCCAGCCCAGTTCTTCTTTTTTTAAAGAATCATTTTGGTGTTTCTCTTTTAAAAAAAAAATTTAAGCTATAAATGTAGAATTAGGAGGAGAGCCTTGGAAGGGACCTTTGACACTGTTTCATTAGGATATTGGTAAATCTGTTCTGACTGAAGGAATAAAGCCTGCTTACATCCCAGCCAACTCTTCAGATCAGACTGAATTCAGTGCCTATTCCTGGCTTTTCCTGTGGATTTCCTGTACCCAACACATTTATTCCACAAAACGGTTCTGGCGCAACTAAATGGCCTTGACAGCCAAGTCTCTAGCTAATGAAAAATTACCACTTCTCCTACTTAGGTTACCTGGTGACCACTTAGGACAATGTTGTTTTCAGAGCAGGTAGTTTCTCTTGCTGAATACAGAAGATCTTAAGAGTCCACTCCACCAGTGGTCTCCGAAAGAACCTGCTTCCGTTCACCTTTGGCAAAAGGCTCATAGCTTACGGAGCTGCTTGTATTCTGTTTGGGGAGGAAGCAGCTTAGCCTTGCTTTTCCCATGCCACTTTGATAATATCACACAAGCTGGCACCTTTCCTGGAGGTCCCACCCAAATGTTCTGTCCAATTCTCTGGCCTCCTGAGTTGGCCCAGAATGTTGAGTCAGAATACAAATACCAACTCCTGTTGATTTCATGGCTCTAAGCACCCAATTTTGAATTTTCCCAAACACACTAGAAAGCCTAGTCTTCCTGAATCAGCGAGGGCATCTGTGAAAGCTCAGGGAGCCCCTTTACCTCTAAGGACATGGGGGCTCTGGATGCAATGTAACCATAATGCCATGGGTTATGTGCCCCTACCTTACAGAACAGAAGACAGGAAACCTCTTGTGCATTATCATATTTAATTATCCTGCTGTCTTCATGGGCGGATGGGCACCGAAAGTGCGGTCTTCATTTACATCAATGATTATTCTATATAGCAGGCACTGTTACCTACAATATACCGACAAGTGACATACCAAGTGACACAGGAAGTGACATCCACCTGTTTTCAAAGACTGCTGCATAGTCACTAGGAGGCAGTGTACTGGGTTAGAAGCACCCAGACCACAGATGTACTTCTGACCTAGAGGTAAGGGTCAATATTAGGCCATACAAGCGACACTAGACACGACATAAAACAACTCCCTCTGTCTCCCACACCTAAACTCCGATTTTGTTCATGCTACTCAGAAATTATGGAGGTGAGTCTGATAGAATCTAGCTGCCCCCTGAATAGGAGTTTAATTTCTCCATGAAAATATTGTCATGTGTGTGTGCTCTGGTGGCTCGGTTAGGGTCAAGTCCACTTTTCTCTGAGTTTCCTACCTTGGAGAATGAGAAAAGAATGGGGTTTGGGAGGTCACACCAACAAGAACCCAGAAAAAGACCAAGGGAGATGGTAGGGTGGTGATACTCTGTAAGGGCTGCCAGAACTCTGTAAGAAGCATAGGCAGTGTGCTGGGCAAGTGAGAGCTCATTGTGGGGTCAAAAGAGAAGCTGTTAGAGGAAGCCCGGGGAAAGACTTGGAGGAAAAGAGTAGGAGCGAAGAGAAGAATCTATCCAGACTCAAAGGCAGAGGCAGGTGGCTCTCTGTGAGTGTGAGACCAGTCTGGTCTACATAGTGAGTTCCAGGACAGCCAGGGCTACATAGAGAGACCCTGTTTCAAAAAACACAACAAAAAGAATCTATTTAGGAATGACAGTGTGTTCTAACTCTGAAACCACTATAAACCAAAAGAGAAAAGAATTTGCCCCTTCATTCTGTCTCCCTATCTTGGACAGCAAACTAAGGGCAACTCACGCCTGATTGGACTGTGTTCTCTCCAGGGCCTGAAAACCCTGACTGCAGTGCCTACCCAGCCTGCCAAAATGCTGCCAGGCACAGTGACTGGCCACCACTCTGGTTGATAAGTGAAGGGTACCTCTGTTTGTAGCCTTTCTCTCTTTATTCCTTGCTTAGTGTGCAGTCTCTGCCTGGCAGGGAGCCTCTGAGTAGGGGTTGCAGAGTAGAACCCTCCAGACGGTATTTAAAACACACTGATTTATGAGCTCCTAGAAGGGCCCAAGTGGGAGAGCTGAGAAGCCTCCAGACTACTGACAAGAATCAAGGTACTCATCTTCTCAATGTCCATGACTTCAGGCCAACTTTGGGACAGGATATAGCCTTCACTTTTCCAGGGGCCCAAGCCTCTGACTCTGTGTTGAATAAGACCAGTGGAGCAGGCTGGAATAAGACTAATGGATGTCTGGGCCAACCCTGACCTTGAAATAAGCAAAGTGAGCAGCTCAGTAATGCTAGTTTTGTAGGATTTATTTTTTTTTAACATGAAAGAATTCTTTTGAACCCTCCACGACTCCAAGAAAAACTATTTGAAATGTCCCTTCTTATGGGGCCATGGGGTTAAGTGCCAGGGATGGTAGGCTAAATGCCAGGGATGCTGGTTGCATGGATCTTGGGAGCAAGGCTAATGGCATCCCTGCTGTGGACTCAGGAATACCAGGCCCAGGCACTGGTTGCCCAGAGAGATGCAGTCATTTTTACTTCTAAGTGAAGGACACCACCTTCTGGGATTTCCCCTTCTGTGGTGGGAAATAGAACAGCAGATACCCAAAGGATCAACAGGGCCTGTACCCAAAGTATACAGGCTGGGAAGGAGATCACATGAGAGCCCAGGGTAGGGTGATTTATGTAGTTAAGGATTCGGGTCCTGCTGGTGGAAAGATACATTTTGTGAGCACTGCATGGTAATTGCCCTTCATAAGGATGATCTCAAAAGGTCAGGGGATGGGTCTTGAATAGCCCTAATGTTCCTGAAACAGTCCATTGTGTAGCTATTGTCTACACACGTAAAGGAACTCTTCTTGACCCTATTCATACTTTTCTTTGTGGCCCCCAGGGTTTCTCAAGTGAAAAATGACATACTACTTTATTCTAAAGCAAAGTCTATCTCTTTTCAATAAAAATAGTTCAATACATATTTCTTGAACTCCTACTGGGTATCAGGTATTATGCTAGGTTGGGGGACATATAGGCGAATAATACATGGTCATCGTTAGGGGGAGTTTGAACCCTGGTTTTCAAAGTATTTCCCAATGACCTTTGGACTATAGTAAGCAAATCTGCATCTATCTCTTTATATTCCATACATATGGATTACAAACAGCCTCCATCTTCCTGTAATCCTTTTAAAAACTTTTATTTATGTGTATGTGTATATGATTGCATGAATTTATGTGCACAACATTGTGCAAGTGCCCACAGAGGTCAGAAAAGGATGCTAGATCATATGGAACTGGAATTACACAATGTAGGTACTGGGAATAAAACCTGAGTCCTCCACAAGAGCAACAAATGCTCTTAACAGCTGGGCCGTTGCTCCCTTCTTGTAATCTTTTAATTTGGCCTCATATGGTAACCTCTACTTTGATCAATTTGGATGATTCCTCTGTACTCTGTCTTCCTTAGCAGACAGAATAACCAGAATTAGGCACTATCCTTTAAATGCAAATACTATGTGAATGTGCGCATGCCTAAGTTAATTAACTTCCCTTATCCACTTGATATTTGTTTATATATTCAGTAGTTATTGAATGCCTCTGGATTCATACATTCTACCAAGTGAGTATACACTACCCTCATGGAAACCACCATCTGGGTATGTGTTTGAGAAACACAAAGTAAAGACTCCAGATATCATACAAACAAATATGTAACTACGAACAGACAAACGTTATGAAGAAAGTAAAGGGTGCTGTGGGTGTAAACGTGGTATTGCGGTATAGTCTAGAAGGCTTAGAGAAGGGACGCTTGAGGAAATGACATTTGAGCTGAGATCTGAAAGGTTAGTGGAAATAGATGAAGCAGAGTATGGGAGAAAATGTTCCAGGCAAAGTAAGGTGCACATACAAAGGTCCTGTATAGTTATATTTCATTTATGTCTATACTTATGTTTATAAATAAAGCGTTCCTGAAAACCAGAAGGTAACACTAAGCCACTAGAGACCAGGCAGTGGTGTCACTCACCTTTAATCCCAGGATCTTGGAGACAGAGGCAGATGGAATCTCTGTGAATTCCTGGGCTACACAAGATCAATGCAGAAGCAGATCCAGGTGGTAGTGGCTCACATCTTTATTCCTAGAATTAGAGAAGAACATAAGCCGGAACGAGACAGGAACTCATTCTTTTAGTCTGAGGATGTCTTAGAGGTAAGAGCTCTCTAGTGGCTTGGTTGTTTTGCTTTTCTGATCTTCAAGTAGAACACCAATATCTGTCTCTGGGTTTTTTGCTTTTTTTGTTGTTGTTTTGGTTTTTGGTTTTTTGTTTTTGGATTTTGTTTTTTAGACAGGATTTCTCTGTAGCTTTGGAGCCTGACCTGGAACTAGCTCTTGTAGAACTCACAGAGATCTGCCGGCTTCTGCTTTCCAAGTGCTGGTATTAAAGCCCATGATGCTGTAGCAAGAGCATGCTCAGAGGGTTGTATGGGAAGTCAGCCAGAGGACTGTCCATGCGCATGCTGCAGGCCTTTCCCACTGGGGAAAGGCACATGGAATGGAGGTTTGTACAAAAGAGCCAAGCTTTCTCAGATTATTGTTGCTTTCTTTTGTCCTCCCTAGGCAGCAATAATGATAGTTTGATCCATAAAGAACTTTCCCAGTGTCCTGGCATAGTGTGGTTATGCCTGGGTGGCAGAAGATGCCCCCAAACTATTGGGTCAGCTTCTGTCAATGTGGACAGGAGAGTAGGGCGGAGGGTGGGTGGGGTGCTTTGCCTGAGGTATCAGCTCTACAGTGACGTTTGGAACAGTCCCAAGACTATAGTCCTTGTTCCCAGATAACTCTATCACATGTGCCCTCCCACCCCCACTAGAATACTCCACCTGCCTTTCCTCCCTGCCGCAGCTTTGCTCCCCCACCCAACAGGAGAAGGTATCTGGATAAGAATTCTGACTCTGCCCATCTCCATGAGTCTTGTTCTAAGGAGCTTAGAGCACAGCTTTGTTGGGAAGTGTGTATGTGTACATATTCCTCATCGTTTCCCAGAGGTACTATGGAGGCCATAAGGAAAGAGAGTCATAATGATCAGACTTGGCCTTCGGAAGCCCTTCCTTCCATCCTAGACTTATCTCAGGAGCATGTGGCTTGGTGCAGTGACATCTGCTGGCAAGGCTGGGCAGGTAATACAATGACCAGATGCCCATTTATCTTCACGTAATTTCCAGAGTAATAAGTATGTCATCATAGTAGACCTGGTGGTATACGCCTGGAATCCCAGCTACTCACAGGGAGAGGCAGGAGAGCAAGTTCAAAGGCCGGCCTGAGCTATAGAGTAAATTCAAGGCTGCCATGGCAATTTAGTAAGGCTTTGTCTCAAAAAAAAAAAAAAGTGGAGGGGATAAGGCTATATATTGCTCATATTTAGTATAGTACTTGCCTAACATTTGTGAGGCCCTGCGTTTAATCCCCAGTACCACACATACCTCTGAGATTGGACTGGAGTCAATTAGTTGGTCTAAAGCTGAAAGATCAGGGTGGAGAGATGGCTTAGCTGTTAAGAACACTTGCCACTCTTCTGCAGGACCTCCGTTCACTTCCCAGCACCTATGTTGAGCAGTTCACAACCTGCTGTAACTCCAGCTTTGAGATCTGACATCCTCTTCTGGCCTCCACATGTTCCCACAAACAAGTGACATGTTTATTCGTTTTCTTTCTTTCTTTTTTGATTTTTCGAGACAGGGTTTCGCTGTAGTTTTAGAGCCTATCCTGGAACTAGCTCTTGTAGACCTCGAACTCACAGAGATCCGTCTGCCTCTGCCTCCTGAGTGCTGGTATTAAAGGCGTGCACCACCACCATCCGGCGATATGTACTTTCATAGACACATACTCATACAGCACTCACAAAAATAAAATTTCAAAAAGTAAGTAGAGAAAAGAAGAAAGAAAGTAAAGGAACAAAACAACATCTTAAAATACAACTTTAAAGGGCAGAGAAGTCTAAAGGTGTAGGTTTAAACCATAGGCTAGCTTGTGCTAAGTGATGAAAATGACTTTTCTAGTGGTAGCTCACAACTCTCATGTTAGCCAGTTGATTCTCATTTAGGTACAGTTAGTCACAGAGGAAGTTTGGGTAAACACGTGTAAATGACTCAGGGGGACCCATGCCTAGTCCTCATTTCTGGGAAAGTTTATTTCCACAAATAAAAAGACTCGTATTTTAAAAATAGGAGAAGGCAGTCTTTTTTTCCCTATTTTTAATTAATGAATTTATTTATATTTATTGAAGCAGGGTCTCTATGCAATTTACTGTCCCAGAAGTCTCTTTGTAGCCCTGGCTGGCCTCCAATTCACAGAGATCCACCTACCTCTGCCTCCCAAGTGCTAGGATTAAAGGCCTGTGCCACCAAGCCCATCGAGTCTTTTTTCTTTCTTTCTTTCTTTCTTCTTTCTTTCTTTCTTTCTTTCTTTCTTTCTTTCTTTCTTTCTTTCTTTCTTTCTTTCTTTCAATCTCCTTGAGGTTGACCCATTTGAGAATCTTTTTTTTAAGGTTCTTTCAGTTACCAAGAAAATGGTGTCCACAAAAACACTTTCATGGTTCTGGCGATGGGTAGGAAGAGTTCAGCCTTTTTTTTTTTCTTCAGTCCTAGAGACATCACCTCACAGATACCAGACAAACACTCTGTCACTGAGATCTGACTGTGTTTATGGTGAGCCGTCAATGCTGTGTGGGGTGAGAATGAACCTGCCTCCCTGCTTCATGTACTTCATATGTGTGTTCTGTTCAGTTTCAGTCTGTGTTATTACCATGTGCCTTGACAGAACTCAGCAGTGGTGAGAGTGCAGACAATACTAGAGAAATCATTATGAAGCAAATATTCTCTCTTATTAATAACAATTCCTTGTAATTGAATATGGTTCAGATAAAGACCACCCCACCTCAATCTCTTTTTCTTATTCAAATTTAAAAATCAAGAGTCCATTAGAGAAGTTGGAAATGAACAAGATTTCACAGAAACTACACACACACACGACTAGAGTATCATCCTCCTAAGAAACAAAATCAGAAGAACATTTGAGGGACTAGGGATGTTGCTCAGTTGGTAAAAAGTACTTGCCTAGCATACACAAAGTGCTGGGTTCAATTCCTAGTACAGGTGTGGTGGCATATGCCTGTAATTCCATCACTTGGAAAGTAGATGAATTTGAGATTGGCCTGAACTACATGAGGCCCTAGTTCATTAAACAAATAAAAAGAAACCAAATAGTTTTTGAGGTATAGTTTAAAATTTTAATTCTGGAACTATCCTAGGTTGGCACTCATGCACTAGTGACTATGCAAACTCTGAGGGAAGAAATAAGAACACGTTTGAGGGAGACATAAAAGCAGGAGGGAGCAAAAGTGCAAGCAGACACTGCCATGTTCTGACATAAAAGACCCTTAATATTAGAAAAATGAGAACACATTACACATCAGAACCATAGCGTGATATCACATGGTGGTTGTAGCTCCAGTTATAAAGACCATAGAGAAACACAGAAGATGACGAGTGTTCTGGATTGCTTCTTAGTTGCTGTGGTAAACTCCAGGATCAAGCCCAGTTTGGGGAAGGAAGAGGTTCATCTGGCTTACAGGTTATAGTTCTAGGGAGGCCAACGCAGGAATTGAAGCAGAGCTCCCCCGGCCACCTTCTTCATACAGCCTAGGACTATCTGCCCATGAATGACACCACTCACTTTGGGTTGGGTGCTTCCACATCAATCATGCCCCTTAAGAGGGCTGGAGAGATGGCTCAGTGGTTAAGAGCACTCACTGACTGCTCTCCCAGAGGACCTGGGTTCAATTCCTTGAATCTACATGGTGGCACACAATGATCTGTAACTCAGTTCCAAAGGACCCAATGCCTTCTGACCTCCAAAAGATCATGGTGCACACAGATACATGTAAGCAAAGTATTTGTACACATAAAATCGTCTGTCTGATGCAGGGGGGCTTTAAAGTAGCAGTACATCTTAGGAAGTCTCCCTTTCCTCATTAGCTCGTCTTGTGTTGTTATAGTGGGTTAACAATTTTGGAAAGGCAGAGGGGACTGCAGCAGGTAAAAGTCATGCTTCATAGCCCCCTCTCATAAGCAGTTGTTCCAAGGTGACGACTTATTCACTGTGTTCACTCAGCTCCCGGCTCAATGCCCACCATATATCAGATGCTTAATATCTGATTGATAAATAAAAGAAAATGCCTGCAATCTGAAGTCTCAATTCAAGCTTACTATGTCCATTCCACCTTGAAGTATAAAAAAGAATTTGGTTTTCTTGGAATCAAAAAAAAAAAAAATGAAGGGCCATCCATAATGGCAATTCCCTGTTCTTCTTGATAAGTGAATTTGGGCACGGAGAACCCAAGGAGAGACAGTCTGTTAGAGAAAACCCAATTACACTGAGGAACATATGTTGCCCTGAGGCCTCTGCTGCCATAACAACATCATGTAACTATAACTACAGCCCTGGAGGGCCCTGGCCCCGTCAAATATGGAAAAGGATGTCTTCATCATAAGACAGCTTTGTGCTCAGACAGACTTCCCTGGAGGGCTTGGATCAGGGAAGGGAGATAAATTAAGGGGAAGAAAAGGCAGGATGAAGGTCAGGAGAGAAGGACTTGCTGCTAAAGCAGCACAATGATTTTTTTAAAGCAATTTTCAAAATGTGGTTATTTGACTGTTTAGCTTTGGTGGTTATTTATAACCCCAGCTGCAGAGGCGGGAAGCTGTGCTGGCGCCTGCTGGGATCTATCCAATAACTTCCCCTAGGGTGGGCTGAGGGTGGGGGCTAAGGACACACAAGAACCAACTAAGCCAGTGGCCAGAACATTAAGAGAAGCTCCAGGCCATATCCAGCAGGGGAAAGAAAGAAAGGCCCACCCCTGACTCTATTTTTGTTTTAATTTTTTTTTTTTTTTTTAAGAAAGGGTCTGTGTAGCTCTTGATGACCTGGAACTCTGTATAGAGAAGGCTGGCCTTCAACTGCTTGCGTCTGACTCCTAGTGCTGATATTAAAGGTATGAGCTATAAAAACTAGTGACCATCGCCCCCCCCCCCATCACACACCTTTTCAACTGTGTCTTGTAAGTAATTCTGGCAAATCTGGAGCTTACTATGTAGATCAGGCTGGTCTTGAATTTGCAGTGACCTGAACTTGCCTTTGCTTTGAGATTGCTGCCATTAGAGGCATGCTCTATCGTGCCAGACTGACTCTATTCTTAAGGCAGATATAAGGAAAAATGACTTTAATATGAAGTATGGTGACATCAACAACCTCTGAGATTCTCCCAAAGGGGCAGAGGATAGATCAACACTTTTTGCTAGACGTTAGAGATGAGATTGGTCTAGTTACAGTAGCACTGTCTTGAAAAGGCAGGCTTCTCTCACTTTACATGACAGTATCTACACACAGAGGAAATGTCTTCTTCCTAATCCTGCCAGGATACACACCAGGTCAGAGAAGAGAGGATGACTGGTCTTTCCAGCTAGTCATCACTTGGCAGGGGTCAGGAATATTAGATTTGGTACCACTCCATTTACTGAGTCCTTTAAGCAGCAGGAGTGAAGCTGGAGCTTGGCAGTGGAGACGCATACCTTTAATCCTCAGGAGGAGCAAACAGGTGGATCTCTGTGAGTTCGAGGCCTGCCTGGTCTACAGAGCAAGTTCCAGCACAGCCAAGACTGTTGTTATACAGAGAAACCTGAGGACAGGGTATCCTGCACCATCATAAGGAAGCAGGGGGAGGGCCGGGAACAAGGGGAGTAAATGTAAATTTTTCTTTTAACAATAAAAATTAAAAAAAAAAAGAAACCTGTTTTGTGGTGTAGGAAGGTTCTTCTGTATTTTGTGTTGCTTTCATTGGTTAATAAAGAAAGCTGCCTGGGCCTTTTGATAGGGCAGGACTTAGATAGGCAGGGAAAAGAGAACAAGATGCTGGGAAGAAGACTGAGTCAGGGAGAGAGCCGCCATGAAGCCGCCAGGGTCAGACATGCTGAATGATTCCTGGTAAGACCACTATCTCGTGGTGACACACAGACTATTAAAAATGGGTTGAAATAAGATGTGAGAATTAGCCAATAGAAGCTAGAGGTAATGGGCCAGGCAGTATTTAAATGAATCCAGTTTGTGTGTAATTATTTTGGGGAACGCGGCCCTGCGGCTGGGGGCTGGGAGCCGGGCACTGGGAAAATGGCCCTCCTGCACGGGGAGCTAGGCGGGACACAGCCCACTCCTCCACTTACAACAGTCTTGAAAACTAAAAACAAAACAAAACAAACAAAACAACAACAAAAAAAACAACGGGGGTGTGTGAAACTGGAAACTGTGATAAGTCAGATGAAGTCTCCAATTTTCATGAACTCTAAGGCTCCTGAAGCAGCCAATGAGCAATCCCATTGTATTTGAAATATGGTGCCTATCATTTTACTGGCAAAAAGTTATTTTTTTTTACTCTTTGAATTTCTTTTAATAAAATCACTTTATTGTAATGAACCCACAAATAAAACATCACAACAGCTAGATTACGGGAGCTGCTCAAACGCTTGTTGAGTCCCAAACTCTATCCCAAGTTCAGGGAACCTCCAGTTAGAGTGGCTGTAGAATGGCTATTCTGGCACACTGGAACTTGGCTCAGAATTTTACACTTTCACTGTCGGATACATTTTTACTCACCTATGCACTAAAAAAGAAAAAAAGAAAAACTATGACAGAGTTAAAACTAGAAAAAAATTAGCGTTATACTCTCTTTCATGATTCGTGTCCTTTTGCCTGCACTCTGTCCTTCCTCATCACCTTATATTACCCTTTCTTGGAAGGTTTGAAAAGAAATGGAGGAACTTTTTTCTTCTTTTCTTTGGTTTTTCAAGACAGGGTTTCTCTGTAGCTTTGGAGCCTGTTCTGGAACTAGCTCTTGTAGCCCAGGCTGGCCTTGAACTCACAGAGATCTGCCTGCCTCTGCCTCCCAACTGCTGGGATTAAAGGTGTGCGCCACCACCACCCAGCTAAAATGGACGAACTTTTTAGGGCACTCAGAAATGCTAACTGAGGAGACAAGACACAGACACAAGTAAAAACAATATAAAAGGCACACACTTGATTGTCTACACTATCCAGGTCCACTTTAGCTACCCCTCGTCCTTGGCTAAGGAGATTGCAGCAGCTTTTAACTAATTTACTCTGGGCTTCCCTGCCACTCTAAGCTGCCAGAAATAAAGCTCTAAAATGCAAGTCTCATCATGGGACTTCTCTGAATAAGCACTTCAGCACCAGCCACCACCTCCAATCCAGTCTCCTTACCAAGGCATAGAAGGCTCCACATGAACCAGTTCCGAGCACCATTTTGGCAACCATTTCACTCTGTCTTGCCAACTAAGTTACCCCAGACATGATGCTTGCTCCACACCTCTACTTCTGAACACGCTGTACTCTTTGCATGGAAAGCCCCTATTAAATTCCATTTCTCATCCACTCTCTTAAGAATCTTCTCCTAAACTTCTCAGATGAAACACTTCACCCCTTCTCTGTACCCAGGGGACCTTCCCTCTCCTATTTGTTTTTCAACCTCTTAGCACTTTAGCACTATGAGCTTACTGGCCAGTTTCCCACACTACACTCTTAGTTCCACTGAGGGAGACAGTGTTTTCTTCATCTTGGTGTGACTCGATGTCTGTGTTGATTGCTGGGTTTCTAAAGCTGACGAGAGATTAAATAGATAAATGCAATCACTGATGCCATGTGAAATTACTAAACATTAGGATGGGGAGACTGGAAACACACAAGCCATGTATTTGAGCTCTTTCTCTAGCTCAGGAACTCACTGAGTATTTCAAAACACTCATTTCTTTTATTAATTACAACCACTTATGGTCATTAGCACTGACACTTCAAGATGAGAAAACTCAGATCAACTTAAAAACTTGTCCAAGAGCAACACAGAGAGAAAAAAATGACTGAGCTGATTCAAACCGAGACCTGACATCAAAGCCTAGTACTCGATGCTAGTAAAGCCGATGAATAGGAGGATGGGAACCATGTTCCTCGAGGCTGCGAAATGGAGTGGGGAGTGAAGTATCCACCCAACTTTAAGAGAATATACAGTAGTAACGGCTAAGTAGTATGTCACTGTGCTCTACCACCTTACTAACAGTAAATCAGGAAAGACTTTCTGAAGAAGGAAAGCAATTCTAGGGGGTTGGAAGATTCATCCAGGCAGGAAAACTGAATCTAAGGAACACTGACAGGCAAAACGGTGGTGAGTGCTTAGGTGGCCTGACAGATGAAGAGAAGCAGAGGAATCTGGATGAAGGATTTGAAACCAACAGTTCCTGTTTGTGTTATAAAGAAAATAACTCTCAGAGTAAAGATTACAACTGAAGAGAGTGGAAAAAATAAATAAGATTAAGAAAATCAGGAAAAAAATAATTGGGGAGAGAGGTAGCAGCAAAGACAGTGAGAAAGGGAGAAGAGGGAGAGAGAGAGAAAGAGAAGAAGAGAGAGCATGAGAATGAATGCAAAAGAAAATGCCTTTAAAATTCTACTTTCCCTAAACATCCCACTCTCATCTCAAGAACACATTACTTTTTTCTCTGTGTAGCTTCAGAGCCTGTCCTGGAACTCGCTCTGTAGACCAGGTTGGCCGCCTCAAACTCATATAGATCTGTCTACCTCTGCCTCCTGAGTGCTGGGATTAAAGGCATGCGTCTTCACAATCCAGGAGTACATTTTCAAAAGATAAGAACCATATCTAAACGAGACTGTAAACTAACAAAAATGTTGAACACCTGTAATGATGTAAATGCTAAGAATAATCTGATTGAGTAACAATGTTCACTGTGGATTGAACATGGACCGAGTACTCTGGAAAGGCTGGTACAGAAAAACTGAAATATAAAATAATACATAAATTTCCCTTCTTTTTGGGTAGGAGGGAGTGGTTTTTTTTGATAGTGTCTCCTATAGCCTAGGTTATAATCATGCTACAACCATGTAACTGATAACCTTAAACTGAATCTCATGCCTCCTCCTCCAAGTACTGGGATTACAGATGTGTGTCACTACAGCTATCTTAAAATGATATCATTTAAATATAGTTAGGGAGTTAGAACATTCCAGAGTAACCCCAGGAAAACATTTGTTAAGTGTAAAAAAAACAGTAATACCATGGAACTAAAGACATGAGCACTAAAATCCTACAGAGGGAGAAATGTGAACCATTTTCAAGTACGTTTTTATGTGCAGTTCAATTCACATGGATTATTCAAAGGTATTTATGCTAAGTACTAAAAGTGAAATACTAAATGCTGCCTGTGTCAACAATGGCTCAAACTATCCCCAAGGCTTGTGGGCTAAAAGTCTGGAACTTTTAACTCTAGAGAGTTCTCTGTTTAGCCTATCAATCAGGTGTTTGTATTCTGTTCTTTAAGGCTCTCTCTAGATCTTAGCTGGACTCAGATTGAAATTCTGATAGGAGCCTGTGAAAGGGTTCGCTGGATAAAGGCACTTGCTCTGCTCAACAAGCCTGTTGACCTGAGTTTGACCCTGAGACCCCATAAAGGTGGAAAGAGAGAAAGTACTACTCCACGGAAGTTGTTCTCTTGAGCACACACACACACACACACACACACACACACACACACACACACACAAAAAAAAAAAAATGGAACCAGAATCCTAAGTCAGTAACTGAGCTTGCTTTGATCCCACCGAGTCACTCCTTGCCAAGCCTTGGTTCCCTGAGGTTAAAACTTCAAGGCCTATTAACCACTTTCCTGCCTTTTCTTTTTTGAGACAGGTTCTGGCCTGCGTAGCCCAGGCTAGCCTTGAACTCAGAGATCTGCCTGCCTCAAAAAGCGCGACCCACACGCCCGGTTCCAGGCTTTACTTATGGCTCTTCTTCCAGCCTTAATCAACTTCTTTCCTATGTCCTTTTATTATTTTTAAATACCAACTCCTTTTGGGGGGCTCCAGTGTCTTTAAAATTACTTCTTTCTCTACCTCCAATTCCCAATTTTTGGCTCCTGGTTTTGGGCTACAGAGGTCACACGGGCAGAATGGAGTCCAAGGCTTCTCTGACTTTGGTACAGCACCCAGTACCCTCGTGTTCACATCACCTCCTCGCCCCCTCTCCAGCCACCCAAAGCTCGCAAGCCACAGCAAAATACTGCTAACTCGGGGGCGTTTCACAGCAGAGCTAAATTGGGAATCTTCGGCTCCATGGCACTCGGAGAACAGCTCTGCATCATCCTGGAATGTGAACGTAACTTACTTGCTGTTTTCTTAATGCAAGGACAAAGTCTCCTCTACCAAACTTGGTCACCGACAGAACCCTGCCAATCCTTTAATCAAGCCCCATTGATACTACTCCGGAACACAGAATAGGCCTTAGAACAGTTCCTTAGACAAAATAGTTCTTCCCAACTCGGAAGAGTTATTATTCATGATAAACGGAAACGACCATTATCGACTAGGAGACAAAAGGGTTAAAGCTCGACAACCTGATGGATTCTGGGGTTTTCCTTCCTCCACGCCAGAAATTAAACGACCAGGAAGGGAGATTTCGCCCAAGGTAAAGATGAAAACGGTTAACTTCAACTGTCAGACGTCTGCCCCAAACAGTCATGGCTACCTAATCCCACAACGGTTGCCACACACCTAACTAAAAATGGCTGGCCCAAGGTTTCACTATCGGTGTGCTTTCCTGCCCAACTCCAAAATGGCGCTCACTGGCCTCTCTAAAAGTTGCAAACTTTCCCAGTATCCTCTCTGGCTTAATTGTCAGGTGACCCGAGCCTCAGCCGGAAGTGAAGGAAAAAGCGCTTCAGCCCGCGGCGCCTGCGCAGAAGGCTCCAGACGCTGAGAGGCAGCAGGCACTTGGGATCGTCCGCAGGGTTTGGGACTGCTACAGAGGCCGCCACGGAGCCCGCCGGAGCCACCGTTCCTGCTGCTGCTGCTGCCGCCGCCCGAATCGGAACCGTCGGGCTGCAGCCGCCGGCAATGCCGCGAAGGAAGGTGAGAAATGGCAGAGGAGGGATGGCGGGTATCTAAGGCGAGGCGGTTGAGTAACGTGACGCAGCTGGCCACGCCTCGCCGTGGTCAGCTTCCAACTTCCCGCTCCCCCGAACCCGGCCTAAGCACCCTGTCGCCTCTCGGTACCAGACAGAAAAATGTGGGCCCGACCCTGGCCTCGGCCTATGCTTGTAGCTATTCCCGCCCTCTGCTTGCCTGGGTCGGAGGCGTTCTTCTTGTTAATTGGTCGCCGAAGCGTCTGGAAGTATATTGATTGGATGGTGACGCCGCCTATTTGGGATCAACGGTCACCTCCCCGCGTGCGTGGGCGGTGTCTGGGTCTGGCCCCGGTGCTCTGCGACTGGCTGTGGAGGATGCTCGCCCTTTCCCTCATTGGCCCAGCGTCGCAGTCTGTTCTTGTGGCGGGTGCGGTTTAGCAAGGCCCGGATTGGGTCGCCGGAGGCACCGTCCTTCCGGATAGAGATGGCGGTAGGCGCAAAGACGAGTTTTGGAGAGCCCACTTTCCCCTCCAGGTGGGGAACACAACAAAACAGGAGAATGGGTGGTGGCAAAACCAGCGCCCACTCCTAAGGGGTACCTCTCAGGCCTGTTGCATCGCAGACGTCGTCTTCCCCTGACTCAGTTTGACATTGCCTGGAAAGTACATTTTGGAAAAAGAGCAACACAAGAGTTGAAAGAGTTAGAAAGGGTTTGGTTTTTTTTTTTTTTTGAATTTTGAAATCATACAGGAAATATAGGATCGTGTGTGGTGCGTGCTCTTGAGTGTACAGGCACGGGCACCTGAGCAGGACATCTTCCTCTATGGCTTGCTTACTGAGCCAGAAGCTAGGTTTTCTGGCTTGCAGCAAGCTCTAGGACCCACCTGTCTTGTCTCCCCAGTGGTAGTGTTCTAGGCTCGTGCCTTTTTTTTTTTTTTTAAGTGCATGCTGGGGATCTGTACTGAGGCTTTTATGCTGACAGCTAAAGCCGGCTCTCCAGCCCCGACCCTGCTCATTGCATCCCTACAACTAAATATAGGAAGGACAGCTGGCCTGCATCTAGATTACTTGTCAAGCGCAGGCATCCCGGAACTACAGAACAAATGTAATGCACTTCCGCAAATGTTCGCTGACCTCTTGCCACATGCTAGTCGCTAGGAATTAAAAAATTAGAAATGATCCCTGGTTTATGAGTATCACAGCTGAGTGGAGAACGCAAAGAGGTAACCACAGAAGGCTACAGTACAGGCTCTGCTGGAAATTACGCTGTGAGGAAGCTGTTAAATAAATGAAGAGCTGGCTGTCAGGGTGAAGCCGTGAGGAATTGGTAGAAGGTCTTAGATTCCTGTCTGGTTCACTGGATGAGGTGACTTTAAAGATTACCTCTTATTTAGTGATACTCTGTGACTCTGGAGCCAGATTATGAATGAAATACATGGATGGATAGATGGTTGGTATTCCTATTTCTGCAGTAATCATTCTTCATGGAGGCTTTCCAAGTTGATTATTTACATTAATGTCTTTTACAATGACTGAGTTGACAAGTTGTGTTTATGACCAAATACAAGAGGACATACACACTGGTACATTCATTGGCAGAGGTCCGGTCTCCTTTTATCTTTTTCCAAATAACTAGAGTCCTGGAAAATATCAATTTTTACTGGGTATTATGGCACAAACCTTTAATCTCAGCACATGGGAAGTGGATCTCTGTAGTTTGAGGTACACCCTGTTTGCATGCTAAAAGAGATCCTGTCTCTCTCACACACACATACACACATAAAAGAAAATGTAAGCTCTTGCTGGTGTAGTGGTACACACCTATAGTCCTAGTATTCTGAAGGCTGAGGCTAGTCTAAGCAATATAACAAAATCCTATTTTCTTTTTTTTTCTTTTTCTTTTCTTTTTTTTTTTTTTTTGTTCTTTTGAGACAGGGTTTCTCTGTAGCTTTGGAGCCTGCGCTGGAACTAGCTCTTGTAGACCAGGCTGGTCTCGAACTCACAGAGATCTGCCTGCCTCTGCCTCCTGAGTGCTGGGATTAAAGGTGTGCGCCACCACCGCCTGGCACAAGATCCTATTTCAAAAACAACAACAAAGCCCCAAACGTAAATATGTTAAGTATCTTGTTTGATGGCAGATCTGTCCTAAATTATCCTTAGGCTACTTAATTTTTTATATTTCTCATTCAGTGCAGTATTGTATTTCTATTTGCATTAGAAATATTAATGTGTTTAATGAGGGGGTTATTTGCAGGATGTATGTGTTCTTTCTAAAAATCTAAAGACTTACCGAGCAGTGTTGTTACACCAGGCAGATCTCTGTGTGTAGCCTGGTCTACAGAGCTATTTTCAGGACATCTAGTGCTGTTACTCAGAGACAACCTCTCTCAAACCCCCCCCCCAAATCTAAAGGATTTTTAGCTCCAAACATACTCAGTCAGCATCTTATTCTTTGAATAATGAATTTTGACCTAGAGCTAGGGTGAGCTCAGTGATACATGGTTAGTGCCTTGAAGCCCCAAGTTTAGTCCTCAGTGTATCCAACTCCCTGCCCTGCCAAAAATATTAGGACTTAAGTTTGAGCTGTTGAAGTGATTTCAGCAAATTTTCTTCTATTTCTGACTTAGAAAAGGGCATAGTGTAAGTGCTTAAATGATAAAAGTAATCTTCGTGGCTAATCACTCCACAGGAGGCTAACTGACAATTATGACTAGGATGTGAGGTGAATTTTTAAAAATCTGACATGTGGGACTGGAGAGAGGGCTCAGTGGTTCAGAGCATTTGTTGCTTTTACAGAGGACCTGGGTTCTGTTGCTCATAGCCATTTATGACTCCAGTTTCAGGGGGGTTGACAACTTCCCTTGACCTCTTAAGGGCATGTATGTGATACACAGATATGCAGACAAAGCTGCCATACATAGACAGTAAAATAAATGTAATTTCTTTTTAAAACCTGGCTTGACTACCTATGAGTCTTTAGTATAAATTCCTTTTCTAGCACTTATAAACCCATGTGTAGAAACCTCAAGGACAGGTGACTCGAAATAATTTGTATCTTTTTTCATAATTTTTTTTTTGAGATTAGAGTTATAGACCATGTTTGTTTGATGTGGTTTTAAGATTTTTTTTTGTGTGTGTATAATGTATGTGTGTGTATATATGCTGGTATGTATATAGATTTACCACATATATGTAGGTAGGTACCTGTAGAGGCCAAATGAACTTATTGAAGCTCCTAGAACTGGAGTTATAGGCAGTTGTGAGTCCCTATGTGGGTGTTGTGAATCAAACCCAGGTCCTACAAAAGTGCAGCATGTTTTCTTAAACAAATGAACCAAGTCTCCTACCCTAAGACCATATTTTGAAATGATGTATTTTTTAATGTGTTTTTTGTTGTTGTTTTGTTTTGGTGTCAGGGTCTTTCTGTATGTTGCTCTAGGTGTCCTGGAACTCACTTATATAGGTAGATCAGGCTGGCCTGGAACTCACATAGATTTTCCTATCTTTACTGGGATTAAAGGTATGCACACTATGCCCAGCTAATGTTATTTTGTTGATGGAGAGTTTGAATAAAATTTGCCCTGAAGTTAAATGGGGCCTAGCATTAACATTTTATTCATTGTCTTGGACTTTTTTAAAAAATGATTTAGTTATATTGCTCTAACTATGTGTATGTATGTTTGCCCCAGAAGGCGAGAGGCCAGAGGCATTGGTTTCCCTGGAGCTGGAGTTACAGGCAGTTTGTGAGCCACCATGTAGCTGCTGGGAATTGAACTCTGGCGTATACAGCCTGAGCTGTATACGCTCTTAGCCACTGATTTGTCTCTGCTTTTCTTTTCTTTTCTTTTCTTTTTTTTTCCTGACATGGTTATGCTAGCCAGATCATTTGATTTTGGTGTTTTGTTGTTAGATTAGATGCTTTTATTTCCAATTTGTTGATCTCTTATGAGAGTTCTAATGATTCATCCGAATTGTTTCAGAATTAGTGATAATTCACTAAGAATTACTTCTCTTTTCAAGTTTGTTTAGCACAAGTGTCTTACTTATTTATAGGTTGTTCCTCTAAAATATCTGAAATGAAGGACAGTTCTCTGAGCAGAAAGGGGAAATTGTGGTGGAGTCCTTTCTTACATTGGAACTTGGTACTTCAGCTTCACGGTTCATTTTACTTCCATTGCTAATAGAATCCTGCAGTAAATGCTTTCATGCTAATGTGTGGATCTATGGTATTACAGAGAAATGCAGGCAGTAGTTCAGATGGAACCGAAGATTCCGATTTTTCTACAGATCTCGAGCACACAGACAGTTCAGAGAGTGATGGTACATCGCGACGTTCTGCCCGAGTCACTCGCTCTTCAGCCAGGCTAAGCCAGAGTTCCCAAGGTAAAAGTCATTTTTTTTTTTTCTCACTGTTCCTCACACTGGACAGATTGGTATCATTTTATTGTGCTAGTTCATAGGGATACTGGTCCTTTGGCTTGGTGTAGATAGACTGTGTCAAAGTGTAAGGCAAATATAGAGATACTAGATCATCAGAATGTTTTCTGACAGATACTATGTCCTGTGTATAGGCTGTGGCTTGCATAAATATGAGACACAGGTGTCTTGAGTCATTTTTTTTAAAGACTTTATGGTATTATCAGTCATTATAAAATGGTAAAATGGGAATGTTATTTTAGCTCTTTGTAAAATGGCTTAGGGCCTTAAGATGCGTGTTTCATGTGTTAAGTGAGGCTTATTGCTTTTAAAAGCACGTTTAATTATAGAATGTAGAATCACATTTGATAAATATAACAGTGTGTGAAAAAATACCCAGAAGTTTGCTTTGGTAGTGAAAGAACAAAAGTCTTGTGTTTGGAAGGTAGTTGGAAGGCTCTTTAGTGTACTTAGCCGCCCGTTTGGGCTCATTTGGTGGGTAGCCTTTGTCCCACCAAATTTGTTCAGTGTGGAAGAGAGGTTTAGCGAAAACAAGAAGGTAACTGTCAGTCTGCGATGATAGAGTAAACGGAAAAATTATAATATGGTGCTGGGTATGGTAGCGCATGCCTTGACTCCAAGTACTTGGGAAGTAGAGGCATGCTTGCAGAGCTCTGAATTCAAGGCCATCCTGGTCTATACAGAGAGTTCAAGGCTAACCAGAGCTACATACTGAGACTCTGGCTTGTGCCCCCCCCCAAAAAAAATGAAGCAAAAAAGTATATTTATGTATGTATATCTATATAAGATAGATCAATAGATTAATCGATAGGTAGATAGATACAGTTACATGGATGTTTGTGTGTATGTGCATACACAAATAAATAAATGTGATTTGTTAAAGAATCCTGTGGAAGGGCTGGAGAGATGGCTCAGTGGTTAAGAGCATTGCCTGCTCTTCCAGAGGTCCTGAGTTCAATTCCCAGCAACCACATGGTGGCTCACAACCATCTGTAATGGGGTCTGGTGCCCTCTTCTGACCTTCAGGCATATAAACAGACAGAATATTGTATACATAATAAATAAATAAAAATATATATTAAAAAAAAAAGAATCCTGTGGAAGCCCAGAGGTGGGGCAACCACATTGTTATCTGGTAGCAGTCTAATAAGAGTTTACAAATTGAAAGATGAGAAAAATGTTTTAGGCAGAGGGAACCATATATGCAGAAAATCCTAAGGGTTCTTAGAAACTGTAATTAGCTATGCCCTAAAGGTAATGGATATTCAAAACAGTTAGACACATGAGCTTGGGGGAGGGAAGTCTCTGCAGTTATTTTATTTCCTGGCCATGGAACTACACAACTCTTGAGCATCAGCACAGGATAAGACTGCCTTCCCTAATGTGAAATATAGACAGCCTGAAACGTATATGAACTTGGGGACCTGTGTACAAACATCTCTCTGGACAGCTTGAAAAATTCAACTTATATTTCACACATTGTTATAGGATGTGTTTGCTTATAACATTCTTCAGTTTCAACTTTGAATCTCTTTCCTTGTTGGAGACGTGAAGGTCTATAAAGGCTTTAGAATAGGTTTCTCTATAGGAACAACTTAAGGGGCTGAAGTGAGGGCTCAGCAGTTAAGAGCATTTAGTTGCTTTTTCAGAATACCTAGGCTCAGCTCCCAGCACCCACTTAGTGGTGCCAGGTAACTCCAGGGAATTCAATACTCATACATATAAAAATAAAATAAGGCGCCAGGTGGTGGTGGTGCACGCCTTTAGTTCCAACACTTGGGAGGCAGAGACAAGCTGATCTTTGTGAGTTTGAGGCCAGCCTGGTCTACAAGAGCTAGTTCCAGGACAGCTAGGACTGTTAAACAGAGAAACCCTGTCTTGAAAAAACAACAAATAAATAAATAAATAAGTTTTTAAAAAATCCAAAACTTAAAAAAAGATAAATTTTATTTGTTTGTTTTGAGCCAGTTTATCCTTAGGTAGCCTAAGCTGGCCTGTAAGTTATTATCATTCTGCCTCAGACTCCCAAGTACAATACTTATGTACTAGGTCTGGCTTAAATTTTTGTACTTTTCAAATACATTATAACGTCACATAAAAATACAAGGACAATTAGAAAGACTAAGTAAACCCCCAATACAGTATTTATGTATTATTCTGTTAGCTTTAGGGAATCTGTATTATGATGGGCTGTAGCAAGGGAGGACACAGGTATAGTTACTACTGGTAAAGAACTCTCCTCATAATATTGAGGAATATGCTGCTAGTATCCACTCCCCCAACTAAGGTAAATATTTTTCTTTTTCATGGATAAAGAAGCAAACTTGGAGACATTAACTTGCCCAAGATGCCACACATGGTTGCTGTGTGGAGTGGAATCGAATAGAGTTCAGTCTTCACTACAGAGCCTAAATTTTCATTCTCTGCTCCTATGAAATTAGCTAAACTCCTGTCATGTGTTATTTAGTGAGATCAGTATAGTCTAAGGACTTGTTGGGTTTGTGAAATAATGAGAAGGAACTTCATTCTGTGTGGATGGGAATAAAATGGTTTTTCTTTTTTCCTTTATTTTATGACCTTTTAAAACCGGGATCAGATTCTAGCCCTGTTCGAAATTTGCCATCTTTTGGTGCTGAGGAGCCCGCATATTCTACCAGAAGAGTGACCCGCAGTCAGCAGCAGCCCACCCCAGTGACTCCAAAAAAGTACCCTCTTCGGCAGACTCGCTCATCTGGCTCTGAAACGGAACAGGTGGTTGATTTTTCAGATAGAGGTAAGTAGATGTCTATGACTTGTTGGTGTACAAAAGATCTGGTCAGTTTTCAGTTAAGGAAGGCTTTGACCCTGCAGAGAGATACTGTCAGAGTTTAGGTAAGCAAACACTATTTACCTGATTTTGTTTGTTTGTTTATTTGGTTTGTGACTTTTTTGTGGTTTATGAAATGGGGTTCACAGTAGATAGCCTCAAAATTATGATCCTCCTGCCTCAACCTCCAGAGTGCTGGGGCTGCAGATGTATGCCACCATGCTCAATTTATCTAATTTCTTACTGTCTTATACAGTCTATTTTGATTGCTAGAGTGTTACATGTCCAAACAGCTAGAGTGTATTAGATTAGATGTGTAATGGGGGAAAGGAGGTGGGGCCTTCTGCGCCTCAACATGAAGAAGGCATGGCCCAGATTTTACTAGCTCTGTGATTACTAGTTCATTTTCCTCCAGACTGTTGACTAGAAGAGACCTTTGGTGATAGATAGTGGTAAGTTATTAGGTTGTGACCCAGTGACTCAAGAGCCTTAGAGAGAAATGTTAGAGTAGATCTTACAGGCTACTGAGATTCTTCGGCCAGGCAACATGGTTGGTTGGTTTGCACAAATTCAAATGGTTTAACTCTATTGGTAATACTTGGAAATACAAAGATTTTTTAAAATTTTATTTCTTTTTTTGGGGGGGGTTGGTGTGTGTGTGTGTTTTTTCCAAGACAGCGTTTCTCTGTGGCTTTGGGGCCTGTCCTGGAACTAGCTGGCCCCGAACTCACCTGCCTCTGCCTCCTGAGTGCTGGGATTAAAGGCGTGTGCCACCACTGCCCGGCTAAATTTTCATTATATTTTATGGGTTTTGTCTGTATGTAAGTTTTTGAACTATGTTTGTGCCTAGTACCCAAGGAGTCAGAAGAGGGCCTAAGATTTCCTGGGATGAGAGTTAAAGCTGTGAACTGCTGTGTGGGTGCTGTAATGAAACCCAGGTCCTCTGGGAGAACAGCTAGTGCTCTTTAACCAATGAGTCATCTCTCCAGCCCCAATACTTCATTTTTTGTTTATTTATTCTTGTTTTGTTGGTTTGAGACAGGATCTCTATGTAGTGCTGGCTATCCTGGAACTTACTATCTAGATCAGGCTGGCTTTGAACTCAGAGATCAATAGTTAATATTTAAAGAGGAAAGATCTGGAAATATTGGGTGGCAGGAAGATGCTGCCTATAGAGTTTGGGCTACTTGATACCATGTCTTTTTTAAAAAGCTATAGAAAGAGAGCTACAAAGTCTATAAACTCTTCGATCTAGTGAATCTTCAAGTAAGTAGACACATCCATCAGTTCTACCAATTGCTTTTTCTTTAGAAACTAAAAACACAGCTGATCATGATGAGTCACCTCCTCGAACTCCAACTGGAAATGCACCTTCTTCTGAGTCTGACATTGACATCTCTAGCCCCAATGTGTCTCATGATGAGAGCATTGCCAAGGACATGTCCCTGAAGGACTCAGGCAGTGATCTCTCTCACCGTCCCAAGCGCCGTCGATTTCACGAAAGCTACAATTTCAATATGAAATGTCCTACACCAGGCTGCAACTCTCTAGGTGAGTGTGCCCCAGCTTCGTGACTGTTTGTGATACAAGGATTCCATTGTGACCTAGCTTTTCAGACCTTTCAGTGGTTGTATACTCAGAGCAGTCATGAATGAAAACTGTTCTTGGCCTATTGTCCGTGCATAATGTCAGATGTAGGGAAATAGAACGATGATGCACCGTTGACTTCACTGTATGCTTTTCCCAGTGAGAAAGTCCCTCCTTTCCTCAGCAGAAACAAAAATGGAAACAAGTTCTCTTGAAATGCCTCATCATGCAGCACATGGTTTATGCTTCTGAGGTCTGATGCAGTATAAGATAATGCCTAATAATGGATGCATGGCCACAGCTCATACAGAAACGATGAAAACAATTCTTAAGAGGCCTTAAATCTAAGACCATATGCATGAGGCTTGACCTTTTATGACCAAGAGTTTTTAATTTCTAAGATTTGTGTATTCAGCTAGTCTAAATGGGAGAAACTTCTCTGATAAGTGTCTTGTTTTCTCAAAACTATTAACTTTTAGGGAATTGCTTTTGGGATTTTTGCAGTGATTTGAAGCTTATTTGTGCAGCTTTAATGAGCTAAGATGTAGCTGTTGCGAGTGAGCCTTTGCCTGAAGTTGGAAGGCGCTGGTTAATAAAGCACCTTTTAGTATGGATTTATCTTTATGCATATACTGTGGTCATGAAGGGTACCAGCAATGTTGTGTATTTTTTTAAAGGTAGATACTTTTAGACGTGTAGTATGAGGAGGCAGAGGGCTTTGTCTCACCGCGGCTAGCTTATACCCGAAATAACCACATGAAAATGATATTAATTTAATCACTGCCTGTCCCATTATCTCTAGCCTCTATTGGCTAATTCTCACATCTTATTTCAACCCATTTTTCATAGTCTCTAAATCACCATGAGGTAGTGGGCTTACCGGGAAGATTCAGCATGTCTGACCCTGGCGGCTTCATGGTGGCTCTCTCCCTGACTCAGTCTTCTTCCCAGCATACTGTTCTCTTTTCCCTGCCTATCTAAGTCCTGCCCTATCAAAAGGCCAAGGCAGCTTCTTTATTAACCAATGAAAGCAACACAAAATTCAGAAGAACCCTTCTACACCATTTCCCCTTTTTCTGTTTAAACAAAAAAGAAAGGCTTTCATTTTAACATAGTAAAGTTACATATAACAAAACAGTTATCAAGCAAGAATTACAGTTACCATATTTATATCTATTTTATCTTTTATCATAACAAAGAAAAAACTATAACTATCCATTCTTCAACTCCATCAAAGACTCCAGAAGGATATAATATTACCTAAGTAAACAAGAAGTAAGCAACTTCCAAAACTCTACAAGTGACAGAGACACCTCGCTGCCTGCACAGTCACCCAAAGTTCCTCTGTAGCGTTGGGGCATCATCTTTAGCCTACAGGCCCATAGCATCCAGCAGACATTTCCATGAAGCAGGAAAATTGAAAGACAGTTCAGTCACTTTCTTTTGTGTCCTGCAGAGTGGCTCGCAGACTTTTTTATGAAGCAGGAACCCTGAAGGGTTCTCACCTTTAGGCAAGTTCAGCAGTCCTCTTTCTGCGGGTTCTTTGTGTCCATTTAAGCAGTCCAGGCAAGAGTAGTTTCTTGCCCAAATGGCTGTCAAACTCCATAAGTAGCCTCTTCAGTGCCCATCTTCCTCAGGAAGTAGCTTGGTGCTGTCAGGAGCAGACGTGTCTCATTGTCATGAAAAGCTCTAAGTTATATTCTGTAGTCTCTGAGAGATATGGAGAATGCCTATCTAACTAAAATATATCTATGCATATCTAGAAAATGTAACTAACATGACTACAAACTTAACTATTATAGATAATTATCCATTAACATCTATATTTCCTAATTATACATTACATTTTTAAACGAACTACACAATCACAATATTTAATCAAGATCAGAAATATACATATAACAAGATTGATCTTAAACTTATATCACAAAGCAAAATTTATATCAATGCAAATTATTCATATCTATATCATCTCCCCCTTTAAATGTTAAAAAAAAATTTATAAACAATATTTGGGAATATGGGTGCAGTTATTTCTCTCAAAACTGCTTCCTGCTGTATGGGGGCATTGTTAATTAGGTCTTTCATGGTATAACCTGTGTGCTAGGTACATCTCAGTCAGCAGTTGAGTGCAGTAATTTTCTGAAGGTGTTCATGGTAACATTTCAGGAGGGCGTGGTCTATCATACCAGATTGGTATAGGATAAGTCCACAGGTTCTCATCCTCTATGAAAACAAAAGAAGAATCTCTTTCTAAAAGCATCATATCCTTAGACCCAAATTATGAAGCAATAATACCTGTATAATATCCATGCTGGTTTAGCTTGGCATCACATATAATGAGGTGTCTCTTTGTACTTAGCTCCTTCACAGTCAAAAAATTTAAAGAAAACACAATAAACTACAACTCTGCCCACCTAAGGGCTGACCTATCCTACAGGCCAGGCAGTCTTTATTAACCAATGAAAGCAACACAAAATACAGAAGAATCCTCCTACACCAGACATGCTTTGACGATACTAGTGATTAAAAGCAGTTGGGAAATTGGTGTTAGTAGACTTGTTAAACAGAACTGCCACAACCTTCAGTTTGTAAAACATTCAGTCTCTGAAAGCAGGCTTCTGAAGTAGTGGCGCTGCACTTTACATGTTGTGTTTGATTAGAGAATAGTTTTTTTCTAAGGAATGGCTTCATGTTGCTTAATGGCAAGGATATGTTTTGAGAGCATATCCTTTGACAGACTTAGATGATGTAGCCTACTGTACAATTAGGCTGTTAGGTGTGTGTGTGTGTGTGCATGTATAGCACAGCCTATTATTTCTATACCCCAGCGAACAAAGCAACCTGTGGTAAGTCAAACACAAGAACACAGTGCAGTTTAGAGACTCAGTAAACTCAAAATGTATGTGATGGTTGCTAGTGAAACTTGGATGCTGCTTTACTAGGAACTTTTATTTAACAGGACTGCACTGAAATAAGGATGAGTTGGGTATGGCGGCAGGTGCCCTTAATTTCAGCACTCAGAAGACCAAGGTAGAAGGTGGCTGAGTTCAAGGCTGGTCTAGGCTATCTAGTGAGACTATTTCTAAATAAATAAGAAAATGATGAAAAATATAATGCCCTAAACCGATAACATAGTTGCTTATATTGTCAGTCATTATATGCTACATAGAATTAGTTGTATGTACTGTATTTTTCTATGATCAGCTTAATAGGTTTGTTTATATTACTGTGCGCACAAGTACATGAGTTGTGCATCCCACTTTACACGTTGTAGCAACTGCAAAATCACAAACTGATAGGAACTTTTCAGCTCCACTGTAATATTATGGAACCCTTATTTGTGTGGTCTGCTATTTTTATTCTTAGAGGTCCATTGTTAACTGAAACATTAGACAGTGTGTGTCTCTCTAAAGTTACAATCTTTTTCCTCTCATCTTCATTCTTTTGAGGTAGGTTCTTGGTATGTAGCCCTGTTTGGCCTGATAGTCACTGTGTAGCCTACGCTGACCTCAAATTTATAGAAATCCTCTTTAAAAAAATTTTTAGAGAAATTTTTTGTTGTTTTGAGATTTATTTTATGTCTATGAATGTTTTGCCTGTGTGTATGTATGTATACCACATTTTTGTCTAGTACCTGAAGAAGTCAAAAATGGTATGGGATCCAGACTGGAGTTACAGGTGGTTGTGGGTTCTTGGATTAAAACCTAGGTCCTCTGGAAGAGCAACAAGTACTCGAAATTTCTGAGTTATCTCTCCAGCCCCTTGTAGAGAAATTGTTTTAACTTTCCAAGTGATAGCATTACAGACATGTTCCACCATGCCTTGGTAAAGTACAATCTCAGAGAACTGACAACCTGAATGTCGTAAGTACCATTCCTTTGTAGTTGGATTATTACCACCCTTCTATGGATTATGCTATGGTGTTTTGGTTTTGTTTTTTATTTATTTTTTGAGAATTTTATGCTGTATTTTTTTTATATCTTTTCCCCCAACTTCTCCCATATTTAACTCCACTTCCATGCTGTATAATTTTTAAAGTCCCAATGTCTCCTTAAGCCCAAAATTACAGTTTTTCACTTTGAAAGAATGGTGAGCTTTTTGAAAGAAAATTGTGCGGTGTGTGTGCAGATGCCTGAGCCAGATGCACACCTGTGGCAGCTACATGAGTACATTGGGTGTTCTTAAAAGGGTGAGAAGTTTTGTAGGCTTGCATTTAGCTTGACTAGTTAATCTTTTTAGCTTGACTAGTTAATCATTGGCGTTTTATAATCCTTTTAGAAGAGATGTATAGCAAAGAAATAATGTTCCATTTTCCATATTTTTCAAGTTTATTATTTATGTATTTAGGGTACACTTGTGATAGCATGAGTGTGGAGGACAGAGATCATATTTTTGAAGGCTGTTCTCCAGCTTTATGTGGGGTTCAGGGATCGAACTCATGTTGACAAACTTGAGGGCAGCTAGAGCTACATAGTTAGACCCTGTCTAAAAAATAGAGAGAGAGAGAGACAGACAGACAGAAACTGCCTAAGGGGACCCAGGAAGATGACTCTGTAGGTAAAAGTGCTTGCTGTATAAGCAAGCCTGACAATGGAACCCTCATAAAGTGTATCTGTTAAGCCCAGCACTCCTACTACTCTGAGATAGGAGGCAGATGTAGAATCATTGGTGGAAGCTGGAGAGCCAGGAGTACTGATACACAACACCCAAAACAAGAAAGATTCTGTCTCTGTAAGGTGGAATGGAAAGAGACAAACACCGCATGTTTTCCTTCATCTGTGGATCTTTTTAACACATGTAAACAAATGTACATATGTGCACAAAATAACATGTAGAACAAGAAAGTATACATATTAGGTAAAGGACTGAGTGTGCAAGTAATGGACACTTAAGTCATGAAAGAGGATCTGAAGCTAATTTTCTAGTTTTAACTCTCATGGATTATTCTTGGTTTGTTGGTTGAAGAGAAGTACATATATTTAATAGTGAAAGTGTGAAATCCATTGTGAAACTCCACAGCTTCAGATTGCCTATCCTAACTATACAGAAATTCATTAAGATCTCTGGTTATTCCCTGTGTGATTTTTTTTTGTATGCAGGCTTTTTATAATATTAAGTTTTAATAAATTATAAACAAAACAAAAAAAACAAGGTGGAAGGTAAGAATCAATTTCCAAAAGTTGTTCTCTTCAACACACACACAATAATAACAACAATAATAATAGGACCCGTGTAGCTAGATGGTGGTGATCTTTACTTCCAGCACTCAGGAGGCAGAGGCAGGGGGATCTCTGTGAAATTGTGGCCAGAGTCTGTGAAAAGAGTTCTAGGACAGCCAAGGGTACACCGTGAAACCCTGTCTCCTATCTGAAAATAGAAACATGAGTAGAAATATGACTCTGTGATAGAGTGCTGGTCTAGCATGGCTTAGACCCTGGGTCCCATTCTCATTCACCAATGTTAAAAAAGAAAGGAAGAAGGAACAAGAGAAGGAAGACTGGAAGACTGCCCTTAAGTTAGAACAAACTTCCTGTGTCATTCCTTATGTTTTCCCCAAGAAGGCCTTATGCAAATTGCCCTATTAGAGTTTGGTTATAGAAATTCAAATCTTTAAATAATCATTCTTCAAAAAAAGTATATTGAATCTTATTCAAGATTATCAGAATGTTTTCATATTGTAAAAGTGGCCATATTCTTTTGATTATTCAAAGGAGTTAAATGTAGAGTAGGTTAGTTTTGCATAGTAGACAGAATTAGTATACTTCTTTGAAATTCATTAGACTGGATTAATTTAATAAAGGTTTTGTTCATTTGTTTTATTTGTTTTTTGTCTGTCTGCTTTTTGAGATAAGTTTCTCTGTGTAGCCCTGGCTGTCCTAGAACTCACTCTGTAGACCAGGCCGGCCCCAAACTCAGATCTGACTGCCTCTGCCTCCTGAGTGCTGGGATTAAAGGTGTGCACCACCCAGGTACAAGTCATGATCTTCACAGTCTCTTGGTAACATTTATTTGTTAAAACAGAACAGTAAAGTAACAGATTATTGTCAAGAAAAATCTCTTCCTAAGTGTGCATGTTCTTCCTGGAAATTAAGTTTTCCCTCCTTTAACAGGACATCTTACAGGAAAACACGAGAGACATTTCTCCATCTCAGGATGCCCGCTCTATCATAACCTCTCAGCTGACGAGTGCAAGGTAACTGTGTGCTCCTTTCTTCAGGGCGTGCTCTAGAATGCTTGCTACTTGACCCACACTTTGCTAAGCACTCGGGGTAAAGCAGTAACAAGGGGACAAGGTCTTGTTCTTACATGTCAGTGGAGGAAGCAATGAAAAAAGTTTTTGTTTTTTGTTTTTTGTTTTTTTTTTTAAACAAAAACTAGCTACGTGGACAAATAAAAGAATGTCATGTGTATAAGTGTTAGGGAAGACTTAATAGATTTATCTTTAGAATATTGGGAATTTTATCTCTAGCACATTTATTTCCTTGGTAACTAACGTCGTAATCTGCTGGGGACAAATCTTTTCTCCTCAAGCAGAATTTGCATAGATAGTTGGTCCCATTGTTCCACCTCAGGTTTTAACAAATCTGTGAAATTGTTTTGCTTTTTAGCCATTTTCAAATGTTTATTCTTCTGTTCATTCTTCAGAATACTATTCCTCTCTGTTCCTGTCAGTCACAATCTATTCTTGGCTAGTTCTTTTAAATTCTTCAAAAATACAGTTCCTAAATAACCTTTGGGGCTTGGGGTTGATGTGTTTGAGACTCCAGCCTAAGGTCCTCTTTTGTGCATTTTTGCGTGGATTTCTGTTACCAGGGTGGATCATGCTAATTATGGGGAAGCAAGAATTGCAAATAGTAATTAAATAGAAGGCTCAGGTAGTCTTTGGACAAGTTATCCAAGCTAAGCAACGAAGTGTTAGTTGCTGTTTTGTTGTTGTTCCATTGCTCACAAGGCCTAGGTCATAGGTTTATGCTTGTGTGAAGAGGTCTCATTTGGAAAAAAATTCAATTTCCTGTTCTTTTTGCTTCAGGAACTTGTTCATATTTACAAGATCTTGGGGTGGAGTTGGGAAAGCGTTTCTTCACATGTTTAAATTTTCACCAAGTGAAACTTGAAATGCTTACATGTATTTTTCATGTTGTCAAAGTTCCTGCTCTCTGTTTTTATTCCAAATCTGTCTGTATGAGACAACTTCTGTGTTGGCTTTCCTTGTTGTCTTCCTTCAGCTGGCTGAGAGCAAGCATGGTGGTGTCAGCACCCAGCTCAGATGCTGACCAAACACTTCTTTCTCTGAAAATAACTGCGATGGTGTGTTCATGATGCTCCTCTACTGCTTATCTTTGATACAGCAGTCTGATGGTGCTTTGTTTTATATCAGTCTTCCTGAAGCATAACTTTGAAGAGCATGGCGTGAAGCAGTATTTACCAAGTACCTTAAGTAGTATATTTTAGAAATTTGAGGAAAATTTCAGACCAGGGAAGAAAACCCTAAATAAAGGAAAGGGTTTCTGTTTTGTCAATTTTTCCTGTGTGTCCTGTACAGGGAGATACGACGAGCATTATCTTTTTACTTCTGGACTGTGTGCTTGGAGGAGGACACTAGAGTCAGAGCCTTTGTACATGCTAGGCAGATGCGCTATTATTGAACCACTTCCCTCTCCTGATGAAAGCTCTTAAATTTAAACAGCCTGCATATACATGATTGCTCTTGCATTTTCCAGCAAACCTTTTTTATTGTTTTTTGTGTGTGTGGCCGCATATTACTTTTTATGGGTGACAAAAGATTCAGTTAAATTAAGATAAAAAAATAAAAAACCAAAACACCTGTGATCAAGAAGTTTGCATTCTTGTGGGGGAACTTGTGAATTAATAAGTAAATATAAGTTTATGCCATGAGAAACACCAAGGTGGAAGTAACATACTGATTTTACTAGAGAAGGTCAAGGAAGCCCTCCCTGAGATTGGTATGCATTCTAGAACATGGTTGGTGTCAGAGAAGTGGAGATAACTAAGAAGGAATGGTAAGTGCAGTAGCCATGAGCTGGAGATAGACTATTGGGCTTGAAAGTAGGATGTGTAACTGGAGCATGATAGGAAATGAAGAAGCAGGATTGAGATCATAAAGGCCTGTAGGCCTTAGCACAAACAAGGATTACACTTTTATTCTGATGACAGTAGAAACATTTGGAGGGTTCTGCAGGTAGTCATTGAAACAACCATTGTGGAGAATGGCTGGAGAAGAAAGAGATGAGACAGGATAGATGGATTGGAAGCTATCGTAGAAGTTCTTGCAGTAAATGGTAGCTTGGACTGTTGTGGTGTTGGTAAAATTCTAAGAACAGATTGGAGTCAAAATGTGTTTTGAGGGGGAGCAAGTTAGTAGAAGTTGGGCCTTAGTAGATATAGGAGAAAAAGAAATGAAGGATTACATTTGAATCGATGAGTTGTTGAGATGGTACCGTTTGTTGATATTGGAGAGCAGTGGAATGGAGCAGATGTGAGAAATATTGGTTGTCTTCTTTGAGGCTGCTAAGTGATTAACCCAGTAGGCAGGTAGATATGAGGTGTCAGTTCCCAAAGGGTGAAACTGAAATTAATGAGAGCTAATGGGATTTTTCTGGGGTCTTCTGTCTACAGAGTTGTGTTTGCCCATAGACTTGAATTCAGGTTTTCCCCTCTTTCCTTCAAGTCTCCCTCCCCCATCCCCTTTCTTAGTCCTCGTGGCAAGATCTAGTCTCCTTATGCTGCATAGGCTGGTCTTAAAGTTCTCTAAGCTGTCTCAACCTGTTTGCTAACTAAGACTATCGACAAATGCCTCTGTGCCCATCCTGAACCCAGATTTTTCTGATGTTTTCTTCATACTTGCTTACTCCCCTGTACTTCTTCACAGTTTCCTATCAGCATAGTAGAAGAATTTCAGGCCAGAGCCATTATTCCTCCTGAAACTTTACAACATTTAGCTGTTATCATTTCTTTTCTTTGATACCTAGTCGCTGAGAAAGCACTGTGTGAGCTTTGTCTCACATCTTCTGATAGAAATAGAACCAATCAACAGTAAGAGTACTTTACTTTAAAAGAATAGTGCAAATACAAGGGATAATCACGAATTCTTATGCTTTAAGTATATGTAGTCTTAGGAGCAGGTGAATTTATTGACATTGTTGATGGTTGCAGGTGAGAGCACAGAGCCGGGATAAGCAGATAGAAGAAAGGATGCTGTCCCACAGGCAAGATGACAACAACAGGCATGCAACCAGGCACCAGGTATGGGCCTTGTGAAAGCTCTGGTCAGCCACAGTTTGAGGTCTGTCTTTTTGGATCTCCTTTCCTTTGCCCCATAACTGTCTTTATAGGCAAATTCATGCCAAAATCACTGGTCTTTCAGACATCAACTTGAAATCATGTTTGGCTTTCAACTAGTAATTTTTCATAAAGCAAATAACCTTTTTCTCATAAGTGGAGAACTCAAGCTATTTAAAATAATAGTAACAGTAGTACTAGTGTAAAAATTTGTGGTTATTTGAAAGGTTACATTGCATTTCCATTTCCTTATTTCGCATCCTTATTTTAAACCATTGTGGTTGGCTTCTAAACACCTTTGACTTTGCTGGCATATTTTCAGCATCATCAGTGGCATTTCCTAAGTATTTCACACTTGTCAGTTGTGCCAATTTTTACTTCTGTTTTTCTGTGATTTTCAGAAAGCATCCTTGTTTTGTCCTAATCTCCCACTCTGAACATTCAGGCCACATAGACTGCGCTTAATTCCTTGCTTCTTCCTAAAGGACTTTGATCTTTCTGAGAATTCTGTATCATGACCATGAAGAGATTACATATATATCTTTCAAGGCTTCAAGCAAGTCTTAGCTCTTGTAAGAATTTTCTAAGACCTTCTTCTGCAATTAGTAACTCTTTCTCTGTATTCTTTTCATATACTTTCTTCCAAATGTCAGCCTTTATAAAGTGTTAGTCATAGCTGTCATCTAAGTATCTGTTTCTGCAGTTGGATTGTAAATGACTAGCAGAGGAGTCACAGTGGTAAGAAAGACTCTGGTTCTCTCATTAGCTGTGTTGTCCTGGGCAGGCCAGCTACGAAACTTCATTTCTTTCTTACTAGGAAGGCATGAATAGTGCCCACCTGTCAGGGTAGTCATCTAACGTGTATATGGTATCTGACCTCAGTGCTTGGCAGGCAAAACAGTCTGTAACTCATCCTTATCCTTTTTGATTATGTCATAGGTTTTATTTTTGTTGGTTTTTTTTCTAGTGCCATTATTGATGGAACATCAAGTAATAGTACTTAAAATCAGTATTTGTACAGTTAAAATGATCTTTATTTTTATTTTGGTAGAGATTTCCATCTTATTTTAGTTTTTTGATGGGAATTTTGATATATAGCCCTTATAGGCCTGGAACTGGCTGTGTAGACCAGACTGGCCTGAACTTAAAGCAATCATTTTGCTTCTGCTGGGAATATAAACATGAATCACAATGCTCCTACCTCCTCCTTCGTGACTTCACTCTTCATTCATATTAGTTAAAATAAATTTGCATTCCCGAAAGAGCAGTAAGAACATTGGTTTGAATGGTAAAAGAATCTACCAATTTAGGATTATAAAATTAGCATATTATTAACTGTGTGGTGGTACTGTTTCTGGAAGTTTTTTTTTTTTTCTTTAGAATTTTTTTTCTTTTTTAAAGAAAAGAAAAGCTCAGTATTGTTGGTGGCCCATGCCTCTAATCCCAGCACACTAGAGACTGAGAAAGAGAAAGAAGGATTGCCCGCCAGGGCTGTGTAGAGAAGACCCTTTCTTTCTCTTTAAAAAAACAAAAAACCTGACATGGTAGATTGGATTTGTAATCCCAAGACTTGGAAGATAGAAGCAAGAACAGAGGTTCCAGGTTTGGAGGCCCCTCTTGGGTTTCATGAAATCCTAAAAAAAAAAAAAACTTAGAAGAAATTTTGGTGTTTTGAAACTTGTCTTTATAATGAGTTTTCTAGCTAGCTTCTCTGTTCTTTCTTTTAGGCACCAACAGAAAGACAGCTGCGCTATAAGGAAAAGGTGGCTGAACTCAGGAAGAAAAGGAATTCTGGACTGAGCAAAGAGCAGAAGGAGAAATATATGGTGAGGAGAAAATCCAGTCCTTTCTTAACCTGAACCCCACCCTCACACTCCTAAGCGTCTGCCTTTCATATTATTTAGTTGTTTCCTATAAGGGGATCCAGTGAATTCTGAGGGGTTCTTTTATGTCACTTAGTAACCTGCCCCAAGTTGGAGCTGTTGAGTGGAGACAAAAGGGCTTATTCAGATGAAACAGAGTTTATGATTTTGGACATTCCATCCCTTTGGCCTTGGGGATGCAGCTCAGTTAGTAGACTCCCTTCACTGTAGTTTTAAGTAAAAACATTTAAGAAGATGTGACTCTGTAATCCCAACTGGTCTGAAGGCAAGATGATGAGCTCCAGGCCCACCTGGCTACCAAGTGAGTTCCAGGTCAGCCTTAGCAGTCTAGCAAGACCCTGTCCCCAAGTGAAAAATGAAGGGCTCAGGCCAGGTGGTGGTGGCACAGGCCTTTAATCCCAGCACTCGGGAGGCAGAGGCAGGAGGAGCTTTGTGAGTTCGAGACCAGCCTGGCCTACAAGAGCTAGTTCCAGCGCAGGCTCCAAAGCCACAGAGAAACCCTGTCTCGAAAAAAAAAAAAAAAAAGAAGGGCTCATATACATCAAAGTGGCCTGGGTTCAATCTGCATATTGGGGAGGGGAGCAAATAGCTGATCAGCAGAGCATTAACTTTGAATATAATATGCATTTTTTTTTTTTTTTTTTGGTTTTTCGAGACAGGGTTTCTCTGTACCTTTGGAGCCTGTCCCGAAACTAGCTCTTGTAGACCAGGCTGGTCTCGAACTCACAGAGATCCGCCTGCCTCTGCCTCCCGAGTGCTGGGATTAAAGGCGTGTGCCACCACCGCCCGGCTTTTTTTTTTTTTTTTAATATTTATTTATTTATTATGTATACAATATTCTGTCTGTTTATGTCTGCAGGCCAGAAGAGGGCGCCAGACCTCATTACAGGTGGTTGTGAGCCACCATGTGGTTGCCGGGAATTGAACTCAGGACCTTTGGAAGAGCAGGCAATGCTCTTAACCACTGAGCCATCTCTCCAGCCCCCTATAATATGCATTTTATAATAAAAATTAGAAATAGCATACAGAAGATTAATTTACCTAAAAATAGCCACAGTTAGCATTTTTTTTTAAGTTTCTAGCCTTTTATATTTTAACTATGTAATTTGTCATTTTCATTATATGTCATATGCCATAGCACCTAGTTGTTTGTCTTTTTCACTTGAAGATCTTTAACTAATGTCTTCATGGTAAAGTCTTCAAACGTTTTCTGCATAAAGTATAGCCAGGCAGTGATGATGAACACTTTTAATCCCAGCACTCGGGAGACAGAGGCAGGCAGATCTCTTGAGTTCAAGGCTAGCCTGATCTACAGCCAGGGCTACCTTGTTTCCGGTGTGTGTGTGTGTGTGTGTGTGTGTGTGTGTGTAACTTTTTAGGTAACAATTTTTTTTACTGAAAATGTATTAGTACTTGTTTTCTTCTGAAACATAGCCAGACATGTGGTCCAGAGACCAACCTGGGTAGCATAGAAAGACCATGTTTTGAAAACAAAACAAAAATCAGGAGTGATGACTCACACCTGCAGAAAGGCCAAGAGGTTGAGGCCAGTGTGGGTCACAAAGTGATATCTAAGGCATCTTGGACTATAGAATGAAGCCCTGTCTAGGGAAAAAGCTCTTGAGCTGTTTGATGTCTTACAGACATCTGCTTTTCACTAGCTTGAGATATGTTATTTGGATTCTTTCTAATTTTAAAAATGCTAGATAGGAATTTTTCTTGTTGCTGAGTGGTGGTGGCGCATGCCTTTAATCCCAGAACTTTGGAGGCAGAGACAGGCGGATCTCTGAGTTTGAGACCAATCTGGTCTACAGAATCAGTTCCAGAACAGCCAGAGCGACACAGAAACTCTGTTTCAAAAAATCAAAAAAGAACTTTTTCTTGTTGCTTTTTTTTTTTTCTCTTTTGAAATAGGGTCCCATGTGGCACACATTGGCCTTGAACTTGCTAATACGTGGCCAAGTCTAGTCTGAAACTGATTATCACTTCTGGAATGCTGGGATTACAGACCTGTGACACTGCCCCTGGCTGATTTGTCTTTGTCTTTTGGTCTGGGGAAGTGGCTCATTTGGTTGAGTATTTGCCTAGTGTGTAGCACATGCCAAATTTGATTCCTCAGCACTGTGACAAACTTGTAATTCCAGCACTTGGGAAGTGAGGTCTTATCTTAAAAAGTAAGAAAAGGGGGAAGGTGCATTGACATTTTCAAACTAGAAGAACTCAGTAATACTTAGAACCTAAACTTTAATTCACAGAGTCCAAATTTCAAAAAGCTGCAACAGATTGACTCAGTTTAGCCATAGGAAATGTTCATAGGGTGAGTGCTTTCTTCAGATGCTGATGTGTTTGTTAAATGTGGGATGTTCTTCCTGGGGTGAATCTTCCACTTCTGGCAACTCCCATTGCTACTTTTCTGGGGGAGGTGGAGCCTAGAGTGCAGAGAAGAGGGCTAGAACCAGGTTTAAAAGAGAAGTCTCCCTACTCCTCCACCATCCTTCCAGGGCAAGAATACTCGTAGTGACCAGCTTGGTCAGGTTTGAAATTATTTTAATTTTTCTTGATGTTTAGCAAGACATTGTTAAGAGATTCCAGCTGTGCACTTGGGCTAGGGCTGTAACATGGAAGCCTTACATGTTTGCAGTCAATGAAGTAGTGTCAGGAGGAGTTTCCTAAGGACTGCTAGTCCAGCTGCCCTCCTTGCTGCAAGGTTCCCTTCCAGGCAGCATCTTAAAGCACTAAGTTTTAGAGGATCTGCTTACTTGTCAGGGGTTATCACCAGCTCTAGGATTCCAACATCTCTGGTGCCTTCTGGGGGCTGCTGTCCTTTGTGTTGTTGAGATCCTTAGGGTAAGTAGGGGCACTGTTACCTTAGGGTAAGTAGGTAACACTGACCTGTTACCAGTTGCCTGAGCTCAGTTCCCCACACCCAGTGTTTAAGTCCTTCGTAAATAATTTCTAGTTCAGCTTGGCATCTATGGAAATGAAATGAACCAAGTTCTACAGACAGAATTACCCCTGGTTGTTTTTCCTAGGAACACAGACAGACCTATGGGAACACTCGGGAGCCTCTCTTGGAAAATCTGACAAGCGAATATGACTTAGATCTTTTCCGAAGAGCACAAGCCCGGGCTTCTGAGGATTTGGTGAGTATCAAAAAGCCCAAAGTGAGGGGAGGGCCCTTATGAAAAGCCCTTAGAACTGCCAAGAAAGGTGATTAGCAACCAGTCTGATGGGAGTTGGGTATTCTGCTGCTTTATCTCTGCCCATCACAGCCTGTCTTTAGAGATAGTCTTTCCATTTCCATGGAAAACACATCACCCTTTTCTTATCCCATTTTCTTAAATTTTTTCTCTTATCTCCCTCAACTGGAAGATTCAGTTTGGCTTGAAGTAGTGAGGCTAGCTAAAACTCTGGGTGCTCTTTTGTCTTGGTTGGATAAAATTTACAATTCTGAGAACCTCAGGACTTGAAGGGCTGAAGCCTTTTGTAGGGTTTCTTTTCAATACATTTACCCTAGAAGCATAAAAATAACAAGAAAAGTGACGAGGAAGACTACAATCAAGTATTTTATTGAATTTATTGATTTTTGATGAGGAGGGGAATCTCATCTTGTTGTCCAAACAAGTTTGAAACTTTGGGACTCATGCCATGCTCTCACTGATTATAGATGCACTCCATATCCTTGCAGAAATGCCCTTTTTTGTTTGCTTTTGATAGAGTTCTTTTTAATATACTTGTGACTGGCCACTGTTTCTACTGCTAAGATTTCAGGCATGTTCAACCTGTCCATCACCTAGACAGAATTTTTAATACTTTTATCAACTGTGATTTTACAACTGTAATAAAACAAATTAAATGTGCTCAGTGAAATTTAGTTTGTAGTGTTAATTTCATCTCCTCCATTCCTTCCTTTTATTATATCAGTTGCAGGAGGCAGGCTTGGTGGCTGTCCTCTGACCTCTATTTGCATTTACATACACACAATAAATTAGAAATTAATTTTAAAAATTTAAAACAAACAGAACCAGGAATGGGCTAAGATTGTAGCTCTTTTGGTAGAGTGATTACCTGGGATCCAAGAACCCTGGGTTCTCTTTCCAGCACCACGCTACTCAGTGTGATGTTGCACACCTTTGATTGCAGCATCTGAAAATGAAGGTAGAAGAGCTAAAATATAAGATACTTTTTTTTTTTTTTTTAATTGTAAGATTCTGGGCAGTATAGCAGGCAAGTTTTCTGTGTGAACCACCTGATTTTCCATGTTCAGGTAACTCTCATTAGTGGCTGTCTCATGGATAGAGGCCAAACTAGCTGATTATTTTATAGCTTAGCTACCTAGCAGAGTCTTTTAAGAACAAGGATAATAGGAGCTCTAGATGACTCAGTGGCTAAGAACACTTGATATTTTTGCAGAGAGCTGTATTCGGTTCCTAGCACCCACCTGATGACTATAGTCACCTATAACTCCCAATTTCAGGCATCTGATGCCCTTTTTTTAAAATCTCTTCAGACAATAGGCATGTGTGTAGTGCAAATATATGTATGCAGACAACATCCATACACATTATATAAATAAGAAATCTAATTTTAAAATCAAAGCTAAAGAATCATAATTCTTATTTGTTTTGGATAATTCCTTATTGTTTTGGTGTTTTCTTGGCAATAGGAGAAGTTAAGGCTTCAAGGCCAAATAACAGAGGGAAGCAACATGATTAAAACAATTGCTTTTGGCCGCTATGAGCTGGATACTTGGTACCATTCTCCCTATCCTGAAGAATATGCACGGCTGGGACGTCTCTACATGTGTGAATTCTGCTTAAAATACATGAAGAGCCAAACAATACTCCGCCGACACATGGTATGGTTTTTTGAGTTCTACTATTGTGTCCATGGACACGAGGGTGATGTTACAGGATTTCCCAATTATGTCCTAGAGATGACATCTCCCAAGTCATAGTAATCGAGTGGAGACTTTAGGAATTGAAAGTTACGTTTCAGGATCCTGTCTACAAACATTTTTTTCTTTTTCCAGTCTTTTGTTTTCTTCCTCAGAATATGAATCACCTCTCCCTATAGTATGTGTTTGCCCCAAATTCCAAGAAAATAAATATATTTCATTAGATAAGACAGGACAGTGTAACTAATATTTTAGGTGGAGGGTGTCTATGGACTGTGTGTTGAATGAATGTATATAAGGGAGATCCACTTGGAATGGATGATGAAAGTATCAGAATTGATTGATAGTTTGTGTTTCTGAATGTTCTTTGTATTAAAATAGAAAAGGATGTACACACCTTGGTCTGGTGAATTATATGAGTATAAAAGTCGGATTTCAGCTTGTTTGCATTCCCATTGTGTCAGGTGTAATCACTTGTAATCACTGAAATGGCCTCTTTAGCTGGCTAATGTTTTCAACAAATAACTGTTGTATTGGTTTAGTTATTATGGAAAAAACCAACAGGAGTGAGTGTAGCAGACTTTCTTGGACCTCCAACCCCCAAATCAGAACATGGAGCCTTATTATTAGTTATGAATGCTCAGCCTTAGTTTAGGCTTGTTCCACTAGCTCTTATAACTTACTTTAACTTGTTTCTCTTCATCTCTGTTTTTCCTTGGGGCTTTTTACCTTTCTTTCATTTTGTATGTTCTACTTTCTTGCTTCCTTCATGTCTGGCTAACTGGTGACTGCCTCGCTGGCTGTCCCTAGTGTCTCCTCTCTTTCTCCCTCATCTTTCCTCAAGCCTGGATTCCTCTTCCTGATTATTCTGTCTGCCTTCCAGCCCCGCCTATTCCTCTACTGTCTAGCTATTGGCCTGTCAGCTTTTTATTAGGCCAATCAGGTGTCTTAGGCAGGCGAGGTAAAATAAAAGAACCACATCTTTACATTTGTTTACAAGTTGTCAAAAAGATGTAGTAAATTGTTTAATTAGAATTTTTCTATATGTATGAACGTGTGTCTATGCCTGCGGATGGTGCACATGTTAATACATACCATGGCATACATGTGAAAGATGATAGAACAACTTGTGGGAGTCAGTTCCCTCTTTCTATGTAAGTTCCCAGAATTCAATTTTAGTCATGCTTGGCAGCAAACACCTGTACTTGCTTGGAACTTTTCACCAGCAGAGTATGAGAACTTGGCTTGCTGCCTAAGATGCTGGGTAAGAGCCCCAGCTCCATGAATTGAACATTTTGAGAATAAGAAAAAGGGGTTACTTTGGAGCCAAGTACCTTCCAGCTTCCTGCTTCTTTGCCAGGCTTTCTACCTGTTAAAATAAGCCATAGAAGGGATTTCTCTTTCTAGCATATGGCAGGAAGTGGGCAGATAGTGACTCGTGATTGTCATCATTGCAGATCTATTTTCCAGGCTGAGGACAGAAGATGAAGGTAGGATGGTAATGGGAAGGGACTACTAAGGGTGAGCATAGCATACTTAGCAACACTAAGCTGCCAGAATAAGCTGCTTAGGAATTTCCTGTTAGCATGAGACATTTTACTGTAAGCAAGGATATTCTTATTAATCTGGGCTTTTATGTTGTCAGTGATTTAATATCTTGGACTGAGATAATGCCAAAAATAATCCAAAAAACTTGAACCAAGCAGCCAAAGTAATGCCACCGATATGTTGCAACAGCTTAAGAAGGCTTTAACTTTTCTGAAAATGATTGATTTCACTGTCCTCAAGTGTGTTCAACTGTCCACTAACCCAGCCAATTTTAACCTGCAGTTCCTTTTCCCTCTTGAGGAATAGGGTTATAGGAAAATCTGATTGCTTCATGTGAACTCCATTTTCTTGTAGGCCAAGTGTGTGTGGAAACACCCCCCTGGTGATGAGATATACCGCAAAGGCTCCATCTCTGTATTTGAAGTAGATGGCAAGAAAAACAAGGTAAAAAGTGGTGACATGAGAGAATGATGTTAGTGGCAAGCATTGATGAGGTTCCAAAGGATTGTTTTATCTTCACCAAACATTTGTGTGGGACTAGGGATTAGTTCTGTTTCAAGATAGTGTTGGTACGGTTATTCTTTTAGGCTTTGCGTTGGGTGTTTTCTAAATTCTTCTGGTCATTGACTGTTTCTCTTGTTTCCAGATCTACTGCCAAAACCTGTGCCTTTTGGCGAAGCTTTTTCTGGACCATAAGACGTTATACTATGATGTAGAACCTTTCCTGTTCTACGTTATGACAGAAGCAGACAATACTGGCTGTCACCTGATTGGATATTTTTCTAAGGTCAGCAGGATCCTGGTGATTTAGAAGCTTAACAACCACAGCAGCATTTTGGGTACTGGCGCTAGAGAACTCAGATCTCTGATGGGGAAGCAGACAGTGGTGATAGGCTTCTTGTAAACTAAAGAAGAAAGGCAAGTACATGCATTACAGATAGCTTCGTGAAAGTATTCTGTTCAGGCTCTTCCTTTGTTACCCAGGCTGGCCTGGAATTATTATGCAGCCTAAGCTGGCTTCAAACCCAGGCCCAGGACAATCTTCCTGCCTCAACCTCTAAAGGGCTGGGATTACAGATGAGAGCCAAGACACCTGGCTGGTGCTTTCATTAGAAGGTTCTAATTTATTCATTTTTATGCTTGTGGATTGGAGCCATTAATTACTGGCCTGGACCCTCCCTATAAACTTAAAACACATCCAGTAGCCGAGCACCTCTTCTGGCTTTGCTTCCCTCTTTGTTGTTAGGTTAAAACCAGGAACATAAACTGGGTAGTGGTGTCGCACTTGGGAGGCAGAGGCAGGAGGATCTCTGTGATTTCAAGGCCAGCCTGGTCTACAAAGCAAGTTCCAGGACAGTCAGGGCTGTTACACAAAGAAACCTTGTCTCCATACAAACAAGCGGACAAAAATGTGGAAGATCAGCACAGTGGTCTCCAAACTGACTATTTCAAAAGTATTTTTGTCTGTCTGTTGTCTGTTGTATGATCCTAATCCAGGTGATCCTTTAGTACCTGAGGTTGCTTGGATCTACAAAACAGAGAGAAAAGTACAACAGAATAGCTAGCTCCAAAATGGACTCAGAAGTATGTGATGTAATTAAAGAAATTATGGATAGCCTCTACAGATAGAGTTAGGGAACTCTGAAAGAGACAGTCCTTTTGATTTCCATTTGACTGCTTTTTATGAGCCCACTCCATCTCCCCCGTGCACATGTTTATCTGACATATCAGTGCTGTGTGCTGTACATTGAACAATAAACTAGAAATACTGTACTTCTGTACCCACATTGTCTCCTAGCAGAGAAATGTGTGTGTGAGAAGCCAGTTCTCCAGGCATATCCTAGGTGTGAGACTAAAAACTTTCCTTGTTAACCTATATTTGGATAATGGTAAGACATGAGTGGTAGTGGACACACAGTGTGGGCTTGGATGGAAGGAAAAAGACTCCAGTGACCTGTAAGAGATTGTTCTTAAGTGGAATCATCTAATCTCAAACAGTCATAAAAAGCAAGGTGAAGAACCTGAAGCTGTTTTAGTATTCATTTCATCCTGAAGGACCTGCAAGCTAGGTAGGATGTTATGACCAAACAGATTAGACTCTACCTACATGTTATATTTTAAGGTCTAAGTTTGACTGATTGACATTTAAATGGACTGGAGTGGTTAGTACATAAAATATAATGGGCTTTATTCCCAACACTCACCTCTCCCTGCTCTTTCAGCCTTCCCCTTTTTTTAGCCCCTTTCCATAATCTTTGGTTTGTATGTGGTTTCTCAGTTAATACATAGCTGATAGCACTTACTTTCTTACATTTTTAGCTGATATAGGCCTGTTTCAATGTAAGGCTGAAAATTCATTTGATGGAAATACTTGTATTTAAAGACCCAGTTGCTTCTCTAGAGCGTGTACATTCAAGAGTGATTAATCTGCAATAAACTGAGTACCATAGTCATTACATATTAACAACAACAAACAAACAAAAACAGAAAACATGCAAGACCAGATCCAGCTTACGATTTTCTTTCGTTTTGTTGAGGCAGGGTCTCCCTGTGTAGTCCTGGCTGGCCTAGAACTCAGCATAGACTTACCTGCTTTTGCCTCCATGGTGCTGGTATTAAAGGTTACCACAGCTGTGGTATGGATTTTAACGTACTGTGACAACTTAATTAAAACACAATGGACCGTGCAATTCATCCCTTAAACTCTTCAGGACAGTGGGTTCTAGTATAATGACAGGTTGTGACTGTTGTAGTCCTCATGGTTTCCATTGTTTCGAGAAGAGACATTGCAATCTTTTCCTATTTCCTCTTTACCCTTCCTGGCTTCTCTCCTACAAATTGACTTATTCTGGACATTTATAAACAGAATTAGGTATTGTGTGATTTGGTTGTCTTTTGACCTTCCAGGGGAATTCTGTTTGGTTTCCTGTCTTTCTGATGGGCAAGCTGTCTTCTGAAACAGTGCTTCTTAGAGAGGGCTCCTAGTAGGTCATCCCAGCACTCTTGGCTTTGGCATGCTCTTGGAGTTATCTCCTTAAATTGGCACTAGAGGTCTGAGCCTTAGAGATCCTTAGGTTAATAACTTTGGCCATCATGGTCAAAGCTGTCACATCCTCGGACTAACAATAATTTGATTTACAAGGCCTTTTTTTTATCTAGGATGGGGATGATTGTAGTGATGAAGCTTTTGGTCTCAGTGTCTCATGATCTGCTTATCTGTTTTTGATTCTAGGAGAAGAATTCATTTCTCAACTACAATGTGTCCTGTATCCTCACCATGCCTCAGTATATGAGACAGGGCTATGGCAAAATGCTCATTGATTTCAGTAAGTGATGCTGCTAAGCATCAACTCTTCAAGGCTGGGACCCTGGGGGTGTCGTTGGGCACTTTTGATGTGTTCTCTTGATAGTTCCTACCATGTAGTATAAGTACCCTGACAGCTAGTTAGTGAATGGACAAAGTGGGGGAATACAAACATTTACCGATGAATACAGAACCTGAAGTTGCTACTGACTTAGTAGGAGATGCAGAGAATAATAAAGTAAGCTCTGCAGGATTATCCCATTTGAGACTGAAACAGCACATATGCTTGCCTAAGGCTTAAAGCTGTCCTTTGATCCTTGGGATTTCACTTATGTAAGTACTTGTGGAAGTAATTCATGTACCTGATTCAGCTTTGGGTCTTATACTCAGTCTACATTAATCATGGGTATCGGGTTTGAATTTGTCTAACCTGCTAATGTGTACCTCCCATGTTAATGGGGGGAGGGGTTTTATTACATTTGTTGGTTTGGAGGGTACATGTGGAGATCAGACGCTTGAAGAAGACTTGCAAGCGTCTTCTTCCTCCGTGTGGGTCCTGGTTTGAACTAAGATCAATCAACTTGGTGACAAGTGCCTTAATTAAACTGTTAATTTAAAATGGCTGTAAGCATTATGCTGAAGTGATGGTCTTTAGCACAGGAAGACTCATAACTGCATGTGTTAGACACGCTCTCTAAAGACATGAATTACAGTATTATGAGTTGTGAGTGCAGTGCCTCTGAATCAACTGAATGTGTTGTAAGATGTTTTTTAAATGGGGCTGGAGAAATGGCTCAGTGGTTAAGAGACTGGCTGTTCTCCTAGAGGACCCGAGTTTAGTTCCCAGGACCCACATGGCAGCTCACAACTGTCTGTAACTCCAGGATCTGACGTCCTCACACAGACATAAATACACACCAGTACACATAAACTAAAAATAAATTATTTTTTTAAAAAGATGTTTATAAACAGAAAGGAACATTAGACATAAAAAATTTGATGGCTCTGGCCAGAGACGCTCAAGAAGCAAACTTCACTCCTGTGAGCGGTGATTCAGTATTCCTAAGTCAGCATTCCCAGTGCATAACCACTGTGACAAACGAGAATCAGCTGTGTACTGTCAGCATCCATGTCATTGAATTTTAGTCACAGGAAGAGTGGAGGTTTGGCTGGAGAGATGGCTCAGTGAGTGGGTAAGAGCAGTGAGCCCGGGTTTAGTTTCTAGAACCCACATGGCACTCAGCCAACTGTAATTCCAGTTCCAGGGGATAAGATGTCCTCTTCTGGCCTCCACACATTGTGTACATACATAAATTCATACATGTAGCCAGACACCATACACATAAAATACAAATAAATGTTTTTAAGTCTATTTTTGGTCATGTGTATATGTGATATGCCTGTGTATATATTCACATTTGACAACCAGAGGTTGGTAGTATAGTGTCTCCTCCATTTTTGATTTATTTATTGACAGAACCTCTCTCACTGAACTGAGAACTCAACTTAATTTGACTAATCTAGATCACCTGCATGCCCATCTATGCCTCCAGAAAGCTGAGGTTACTGGCAGCCACCATGTCTTGCCTACTTTTTTTGAGGGTTCTTGGGATCCAGACTCTTGTTTTTATGCTTACATGGAAAGTACTTTATCTGCTAAGCCATTTTCCTATCCCCTAAACATTTTTCTTTGTTTTTGTTTTGTTGTTGTTTGTTTGTTTGTTTTTTTTCGAGACAGGGTTTCTCTGTAGCTTTGGAGTCTGTCCTGGAACTAGGTCTTGTAGACCAGGCTGTCTACAAGATCAACCTGCCTCTGCCTCCCGAGTGCTGGGATTAAAAGCATGCGCCACCACTGCCCAGCCAAAAAAAAAAAAAAAAAAATTAAGATTTATTTATTATATATACAACATTCTGCCTCTATGTATGCCCGCATGCCAGAAGAGGGCGCCAGATCTCATTACAGATGGTTTTGAGCCACCATGTGGTTGCTGGGAATCAAACTCAGTACCTCTGGAAGAGCAACCAGTGCTCTTAACCTGAGTCCTCTCTCCAGCCCCCTAAAAAAATTTTAATTAATATTTAGTTAGTTAGTTTGAATATTTTGAAACAGGGTTTCTATGTGTGACCGTTCTGGCTGTTGTGGAACTCACTCTGTAGACTAGGATGGCCTTGAACTAACAAGATCTGCCTGCCTCTGCCTCCTGGGTGCTGGGTTTAAAGGCATGTGCCACCACCACCTGACCATATTTTATGTACATTGGTGTTTTGCCTGCATACATATCTGTGTGAGGGCTTCAGGTGCCCTGGAAGTAGAGTCACAGACAGTTGTGAGCTGCCATGTGGGTTCTGGGAATTCAATCTGAGTTGTCTGGAAGAGCAGTCAGTGCTATTAACTGTAAAGCCATTTCTCCAGCCCCAAGGAAAATATTTTAGACTAGACATGGTGGATTGTACATATTAATGCTAACACTCCTGAGGATTACCACACTGCCAGCCTGGTTTAACTTAAAAAAGAAATAATTGTTGTGTTTTGTAATGAAGCGACTTCTATCTCTGTTCTTAGCAAACATCTACCGAACCATTGCTATTAAAGCTCCTTGTGATGGCTTCCAGGGTTGTCTCTAAGTGCTGGTTATAAGGCATTGATAGACTGTAAGTACACATTTCCTCCACTCTTGTTTATACAAAGTCAGTATGTCTTCACCAGCCCTACAGAACATCTCTGCCGAATAGCTGGCTCTCTGATACGGCAAAGCAGATGTCCTAAGTCTTCTCTGTTTGCAGGTTTTTGCTGTTAGGATGAGGTTTAGTGTTGCTTGAAAAAGTCTGACTGGGCTTCCTAACACTGTGGAGGCAGAAACAATGGGGAAGATTTCACTGCAGGTTCAAGGCCAGCCTGGTTTATATACAGTATATATATCACAGGCCAACCAGCACCATATTGAGACCTTGTCTCAAAAAAGCCGCCTCACCCAAGGGCTGGTGAGACAGCTCAGTGAGTAATGGCATTTGCTGCCAAGCTTAAGGATCTGAATTCAGTTCCCAGTACCCACACTGTAGAAGGCAAGAACTGATTCCTGCAAGTTGATTTTTGATTTCCACATCAACATACACACAAAATAGTAAGGCCCCCTCCCTAAATAAAAAGAATGAAAACCAAGTCTGTGGGTTTTTTTTTTTTTTTTTTCTTGGCAGGTTATTTACTTTCCAAAGTGGAAGAGAAAGTCGGCTCTCCAGAGCGCCCCTTGTCGGACCTGGGGCTCATAAGCTACCGAAGCTATTGGAAGGAAGTGCTGCTCCGGTACCTGCACAATTTTCAGGGCAAGGAGATTTCCATCAAAGGTAGGTCACACTTGGTGACAGTGGTTCCCATTCTGTTTAATCTGACTATGATTAGAGAGCATTGCAGGGACCCTCACTGCAGGACTGAAGCTCCCAGAACGTTGGGTGCTAGAATGGTTGTAAAGTGGCTTCTCCCATCTGGAGTTGTTAACACTCATTTCACGTAAAAACCAAGAAGAGGACCTGGAGAGATTGGCTTAGCAGTTAAGGGCACTGACTGCTCTTCTGGAGTAATCGGGTTTAATTCATAGTACCCATATTGCGGCCCACAACTATGTGTAACTCCAGTTTTAGCACACACACAGACATACATACATTCAGGTCAAACGCCCATATACATAAAATATATTCATACACCTGTGAATATATGTCATTTCTTTTAAAAATCAAGAAGAAAGACTTCAAGTATTTTGAAACATTGGAATTTTAGGAAAGATATCTGGCCCTTACACAGGAAGGATTTAGGATTCCAGTTTGACCTTGATTTCTGAGGTTCTCAGAGTAGCATCTTACCGTTAATTCTGTTTTGGGTAGTTAACTTTGGCTGGTCAAACATTCTGATCAATTAGCCTAAGTACCTCAGATTTGTGCTCTGGAAACTCCATGACAATGAAAGGGGGCCTTGGGAGGCCTGGGTGTGGGTTCTATGCTTCAGCTGGGATCTCAGTAGCTGCTCTGTTACAGAAATCAGCCAGGAAACAGCTGTGAATCCCGTGGACATTGTCAGCACTCTTCAAGCCCTTCAGATGCTCAAGTACTGGAAAGGCAAGCACCTAGTTTTGAAGAGACAGGTGAGAGTTCACTCAGCTGCGGGTGGTGTCCTTAGAACTTAGCAGAGCTCGGTGGGGCTGCACTCCACAGTTGACTTCCCTTAGAGGGTGTGACTGGGAACTCTTTCTAGCCTTGTTCCAGCTGGCAGCGAGGTCCACGTGGCCTTTGTTTCTAAGCTTATCTCCTCCCTTGTCCGCATCAGAGCTTTTGGTAAGCTCTGTGAGATCTGGCTGACATGCTAAGCAGCTTTGTGTGGCATAACATTTCTGCCCACCCATGCGCGTTCTCATGAGTTCTAAGATTCTCATAAGTAGTTTGGGATTATTTTGTTAAATGCCACCTCAACTCATCCCCATTTTGCATTTTTAGTTACTTACATGTAATAAGCATAAATGAATGGTTTTCAGCTCTCATTGAAGGCAGAATAGGAAGAAATAGATTAGAGAGGAAAGCAATTTTCAAATCCAAAGATAATATTATGTTTTACCTTTAATGGATTATTGGAACCTGGGAGAATCTGTTGCTGGTCATTTTGGAATCTTTTAAAGTGGGTTAGTTCCATGTATGTAATAGTTGCTCTGTTTTTCTTCACAGGACCTGATAGATGAATGGATAGCCAAAGAGGCCAAAAGGTCCAACTCCAATAAAACCATGGATCCAAGCTGCTTAAAATGGACCCCTCCCAAGGGCACTTAAAGTGACCTGTCATTCTGAGCCAGCGAGCCCCAGCAGTAGGAATCCGTACCCTAGGGATCTGTCTGTCATTTCTGTTGCTCTTGTGATTGGCAAGTACAGTATCCTTTGGGAAGGCCACCCCCTCAGGACTGTCCTGGCTCCGACCTTCGTGTACACTGCAGACACTGGTTCTGAGGAACTGTTGTTTCGGCCTCAGTGAGGTTGCCTGGACGGATCTGTATTAGGCTCAAGTACAGATCCTCATAGCACTGACCCAGGAGTTGTGTTATGGTACTGTACCTGTCCAGTCACTGGTTCCCTCATGTTCGTTAGCCCCGTGAGGTTTATTGTGTCCTGAACTTTGTGCTAGTGCTGTTTCCTGCCTGGTTACCAGACCTCCAAACATGGTTGCAACCGAAGGGCCCTTTCCAGTTATTCCTTACATATTCTTCGTGAAGGGGCGGGGAAGAGGCAGCACTTATGAGTATATGTCTATCTCCTGGGAAGGTCCATTCATCCTGGATTTTATCTCACTGTCACTTATTTTTCCATTTTTGTCAAATGACTTGCCTTTGGTCAGGATCAGACTGGCCCGAGCTAGGTATTCCTAAAACGTTTCCCAGGGGATCACAGCTGCTGGTCCATCTGAATGAGACAGGGTGAAGAGGAAGAGGAGGTGATTCCATACTTTTTTTGTGTGTGTTCACTCATGGGCACTGGAGCAGTATCTTACTGGAAGGAAATGGGTAATTCTTTTTTCACAGCAGAAAGTACCCCTTCTTTTTATTTCCTGCAGTTGCCTAGTATTTTAACAGTTTTTTTTTCATGTCACATGGTAGTTGATTAATCACACTGCAGATATTTCCACCTGCCTTTGCCAGTCTGGTGTAGGGCAGCTATACTTCCACATAAGTTGCACTGATTTTGTCCAGAGCTTCCTGGGAGAAGTGGAAAGTGGTTGAAAATAACTTCTGTTTCTCAGCCCATGACTCAGCAAGACAGAGTGGTCACACCACTACAGTTTGCTTCCCTTTCAGCAGTGCCTCCCCCTACAACAAGCTGAAGTGCTTCTGTCCCTCCAAGAACTTCATTGCCTTTTTAGAACTTGCCACCATCATCCTGTTCTCTGTTTTCCTATTTTTGGTGGTGTTGAGTGAAGGAAGAAATGTTCCCTCTAATTTCTCCCTGTCCCATTATATAACCTGCTATCTTGGGGGCAGCTTTTGATGTCTGACATGTCACCCTTCCCAACTTGGTCTCCTGCAGCACTGCTGTCTTCACGTGGCACCCTCACCACAATCCTAACTCTGGTCATTTGTGCCTTTCTCTTGTCATCTCTGTACACTACTAATATCCACTGTGGGTTGGAGGGAGCTGATCTTAAGCATGTTCAGTGGCGGCTCCCTCCAGTTTCAGTGTCACTGTTAACATTTATCCAAATGCTGTTCACTGGGGACTTTTCTTAAGGGGTAAAGGTCTTTTACAGATGCTGAACCCTTCCCCACATGTGGTAGAATGTGCTCTTCTTTATCTACTCAATAAAGCATGTTCTCTGCTCATGTCTGAGTAATCTGAGGCTTGTTTATGTGTGGAAATGATGTGATTGATCCTTGGTTAATGGCTCAGTGAGGGTTAGGAGTGGGGTTTGTAACTGGGTTGTTTATCCCTGTGAAACAGATTGTTGACAGAGTAAGTGTTGACTCTGAACTCATTAATTGGTAGGACAAATTGAATCTGCCTCCCTTTGGCTCCAGGAACTAGTTATAGTTATGCACAACAGTAACTAGCTAGTATAATGTTCTTTGATTTTTCTGCCTCTGGTTTGTGGGGTGGAACCAGTGGAGAGTTAAGGTAGGTGTGGGTACCATATATGCTTATAGGAGGCAGAAACAAGTGTGTTCCTTTTTCTCCAAGTGTGTCCACCAGCAGTGAGCCACATAAGCCATGTATCTCTAATCATTGCCCAACTCAGACTGTGCTTCTGGGAATAGTTGTATTTTGCTTCTGTTTGCTTGGTCAGGAATAGGGAGGTTGGGCACTACCATCTGTATGGTAGAAGAGGAGCTGTGTTTGCTGGGGTGGTTTTGCTCACTGGCAGGCCCTCCTACTGCAGTTGGGAAATGCAATGGAGAAATATAGCTTCCCCTTTTATTCATCTTAGAAAAGGTGTGTTCAGTCTCTGTTACAAACATTCACAGCAGAGGAAAATTTTGTTCTTTCACTGTTTGAAGATTGTTATTGTGGACCATGAGAAATGAGTATTGAGAGAGAAAGGTTGTGTGGTCCTGATCCTGTCTCTAGACTAGTCATCACCACTAAAGTTTGAAGTCTGGAAGTGTTCACCTCCATTTACAACCCACTTGGCTTTCCAACCTGTAGAAAAAATCTGGAGAATAGTCTACAGTTAGTTGTTTCTGGGGCTGATACAGCGGAGGACTGTGTGGAGCAGCATCCTGTGTGCTTAGCACTATTTTCCCAGGCCCTTGCATTAGCTACATGTTATTTGCTCACACTGGTTGTACAGGAGGAAATCTGGAGTCAGGAAGCCAAAATGCTCACTGTGCTCTGTCCCAGGTGAGAATCTACTGCCTCTACCATTGCCTTCTTCAGTTTCAGTTCCTTAGTGTGTAATCATCCTCTCTCTCTGCTAGGTAGATACACTTATTAGAAACAGCCATGTTGCCGGGCAGTGGTGGCGCATGCCTTTAATCCTAGCACTTGGGAGACAGAGGCAGGCGGATTTCTGTGAGTTCAAGGCTAGCCTGGTCTACAAGAGCTAGTTCCAGGACAGACTCCAAAGCTACAGAGAAACCCTGTCTCGAAAAACAAACAAACAAACAAAAAAGCGCAGCCATTTTTCTAGAGGCTTCGTTGAAAGGATACTCATTAATTTGCTGAGAACTTTCAGATACTGAATGAGAGCCTTGTATCTCTTGCCTCCAAAAGGCATGCTGTGGTGAGGTCTGGTCACCTGATGCCTGTTTTCCCATTTCTCCTGGGATTAATGGGTCGTGCTGAGTCATTTTTAGCAGTGTAGTGTATGCTTTGTAGAGCACGGTGGTGCTTCCTACTTGGGCTTGGCTGGGATTAGGTACTACTGGAATGGAGTTGTCTGTCAGGCTCATTGGTCTAGATCAGTGGTTCTCAACCTTCCTAATACTGCAGTCCTTTAATACAGTTTCTCATATTGTGACCCCTACCATAAAACTATTTTTGTTGCTACTTCATAACTGATTTTGCTACTGTTATGAATTGTAATGTCAATATTTGATGTGCAGGATATCTAGTATGCAACCCCGGTAAAAGGGTCATTTGACCCCCAAAAGAGCCATGACCCACAGTTGAGAACTACTGATCTAGATCTAGTTATAGATAAATATCGAGCACAGTTTGCTTGCAGCACCCATTGCTTCTGGAACAAGAAACCAGTGGGAATGATCATTTGGTTGCCTTCCAAGAGTAGCCCTAGACCTTCCTGCTATTAAGAGGAAGAACAGTTGCCAAGTCAAATGATTAGTTAGACTGACTGTTCTTACAGCAGGGTCAAGCAGGAGGGCTCCGAGCCGTGATCTTCTTTTCTATTTGTTTATAGCCTTTGGGAAGCTGATAAATACATTAAGGGTGTGTGTGTGTGTGTGTGTGTGTGTGCGCGTGCATGTGTGTATGTGTACACTTATGCAAATATGCACATACTTATTTACAGTTCAGGAAATTACCTTTCAAGTCCCTTCGCAGATATGGGGTTAGTGAAGCCTGATTTGAGAACCTTTGTGATTTAGCAGGAAACATATTCTGGCTGCTCTACTCTTGTTTTTTTCGAGACAGGGTTTCTCTGTGGCTTTGGAGCCTGCGCTGGAAGTAGCTCTTGTAGACCAGGCTGGTCTCGAACTCACAAAGATCTGCCTGCCTCTGCCTCCCGAGTGCTGGGATTAAAGGCGTGCGCCACCACTGCCCGGCCTGGCTGCTCTGCTCTTACTCAGGACTCTGAACTAGTTCTCAGAATGTGCTTGAATGCAAAGAACCAATTCTGGTGAATGGTGAAGTATAGAGGAAGGACTGGTTCACTGGCTGCTGGACTCACAGGGTGTGTGTCTTGAGAATAGATGAGAACACCTTTGCTAAATAATAGGATGTGATGTGCTAGGAATGGGATCTCAACTGGTTTTACTCAGGACTTTTGGCCACAAGCTTGCAAATGACTGCCTCTCGCAGACTGAGGGGGGCAGTGTAAATTGCTCACTTCCTTTGTGGTATCTTAAGCAATGCCAATGAATGTCACTAAACCAGAAACAAGGCTCAGCAGTGAGGAAAATGCCCCCTGGGTGCAGCATCATTTTGCTCCCCCCCCTCCTGTTCAGTGTGTGCCTTCAGGTACATGTTCAGACACCTGGCTTTGTTTACTTGAACCTCAGAATGGAGAAAATAACCTGGACTGTTGACCACTTTGGCTCCATGGTGTCGCCTCCAAGTGTTCCTTGTGAGTGATAAGCATCTCTATTCTCTACAAGTCACGTTCCAGTAGGGGTGTCCAGGAACTCACTTTGTAGATCTGGCTGACCTTAAACTCACAGAAATCCACCTGCTTCTGCCTCCCAAATGCTGGGACTAAAGGCTTGTGCCATCACACCCAGTTAGTAAATGTAATTTGTAAAAAGTCTCTTAGAATGAATCCAAGGGCAAACACTGGAAATGAGATTTGTGGGGGTGGGGGGGAGCTGGAGAGATGGCTCAGAGGTTAAAAGCACTGGCTGTTCTTCCAGAGGTCCTGAGTTCAATTCCCAGCAACCACTTGATGGCTGACAACCATCTTACAGATCTGATGCCCTCTTCTGGTCTGCAGGCAAACACACAGACAAAACATTGTATACATAATAAAATAAATCTTTTAAAAAAAAAAAAAGATTGGTAAGGGGATGGGAGCCAGCTCAGCCAGCAAAGTTCTTTCCATGTAAGCATGAAGACCTCAGTTTGATCCCCAGAATAAAATAATAATAATAATATAGCCAGATTGTGATACACACCTTTAATCCCAGTACTCAGGAGACAGGTGGGTCTCTGTGAGCTCAAGGCCAGCCTGATCTACAGAGTTTCAGGACAACCCAGAACTGTATAGTGAAACCCTGTCTCAAAAAACCAACCAACCAAATATAACAAACAGGAAAAAGAAACAGCATGGTAGAGTGTGTGTGTTTTATTTTGTTTTTGAAACAGGATTTCTTGGCATAGCTTTGGAGCCTATTCTGGCACTCACTCTGTAGACCAAGCTGGCCTTGAACTCAGCGATCACCTGCCTCTGCCTCCTAAATGCTGAGATTAAAGGCGTGTGCCACTGCCCAGTATTAGTGCGTGTTTATAATCATGGTGCTGGGGACAGCGGACAGAGACAGGTGAGCTCTATGCAAATGAGAGATCTGGTCTCAAAAACATGTTTAGCACCTGAGAAACAATACCCAAGATTGTCCTCTGACCTCATGCTGTGCATACACATGCAAGTACATAAGTACACACAGGAACATATGTGATAGGGCTGAACTAGAAATATATTGGAATTATATGGGCAGGGTTAACAGCAAAGTAAACTCATTCACTTATTCACTGAACCACAAAAATATGTTCATCTTGTGTCCCTCATTCCAAGAGGAAATGGTTATCTTTCCGGGGGCACTTGATCCCCTTGATGTGTGACTGACAGGAAGGGAAGTTAAGCATTTGAATGCCTGGGCGGTGACAGTAGAGGATACTGGAGAGATGATCAAATCAAGACTACTACTACGGAAGTCTTCACTTTTTCTTTTCTCATTTTCTTTTTTCCGGAGACAGGGCAGCCTAGGATGGCCTTGAATCTGCAATCCCCCTCCAAGTTCAGTCACCCAAGTGCTAGGATTACAGCTCTGTACACCATGCCCAGCCAGCTTCAAGCCTTTCTTCCTTCTCACATATGGAGATGAATATTGAGTGGGGGACAGTATGGACTTCCTCCCTGGAATCTGTCCTTACAGCAGAATTTTCCAGTAGATATATTTCATCTGCTCACCTCCCAATTCAAGCATTCCAGGTGCCTTGGAAGACTTGATGGCTTTTGGGAGAGAGCTGAGATGTCCCCACTCTGAAAGCCCACTTCTCTGCATTATTACCCCAAGCTCCTGGTCTCTACATACAACACTGTCTCCATTTGAGTAATTTCTAGTGAGTAGCCAAGCCAGTTGCTTTGTTAAAGGTTTCTAGTTGGGAACCATCGTTCGGCTGCCTCAGTGTTTTCTTCCTCCCATTCCCACTCTGTTATGTGGCAAGATAATGTTAGTGTTCTAAGTACTGAGCTCGTCTCTCAGTATGGTGGGATTTCTCAAAGTACAGAATCTAATGCCAGCTCAATGACAGTACTGGCAAGTGCTTGGAGAGTATCTGGAAGGATTCACATCCCCTGCTTCCCAACAGGCCTGTCTTCAGGAAGCTACACAGTACAGGTAACCGAAATAGTGGTTATCCCAAGTAGAAAGTTATAGTTCTGAAAGTCATGTCTAAAGTGACTGTGGTGCCACGCACCTGAAATCCCAGCATTCCAAGATGGAGGCAGGAGGATCAGGAATCCAAAGCCAGACTGAATTCCTGAGCTAAGTCGGGAGTGACATCTTCAACCCCATGTTTGAGTTTTTGGTGCTGTAAGCTGTTACACTGAGAAACCCTCTTGAAAAGCAAAAAAAAAAAAAAAAAAAATTAACTGTTTTGTGTGTGCACATCACATGTAGTGATCAGAGGATATGTTTTGAGAGTTACTTGTCTTCACCGAGTAGATCTTGGGGGTTGCATCAGGTTGGGTAGTAAGCTGTCTGCTCACTGAGATAGGTGAGTCATCTCACTGGAAGAACATTTTCTTTCCCCAGATAGAGTGAGACTGCAGATAAATACCACCATACCTAGCTTCTGACATCATTAAACATCTCGGTCCTCTGTCATAGGCAAAGCGTTTCCCCCACTAGATTGGGGCTCTCTGAGGTTGGTGCTGTTCTGTTTTTCTTATGCTCTACCCTGGCATATGAATGGGGACAGCTAATTGTTCTAAAAGCAAAGCAGTTGAAGGGCCACCTTATACAAAAAGATTGATGAGTGACCTGGGACCAAATTGCAATCAGGAGGACTAAATTGGAAAGGGTGACTTTTTTTTTTTTAATCTTTTTTAGCTTTGTGCGTGTGTGTTGGTATACATGCTATCTCACACATGTAGAAGTCAAAGGAGAACTTGGAAGAGTTTACTCTTTTCTTCCACCTTGTGGGTCCTGGGGATTGAACTCAAGTTGTTGGGCTTAGCAACAAGTGCCTTAAACCCACTCAGCCATATCATCAAGCCGGGAATATTAGGAATCTAAGAAGAAGGCCTCTGACCCTCTCCCTCTTACCCCAAATGCATGCAGTGCCCACCCCATCAGAAACTCTCTTGTTTCTGTTGCAATTCTTAGCCTGGCCCCAAGTTCTTTTCCCACCTGAGGGTGGGCCTGGGCTGTGTAATTTTGCTCTGCTATTCTGACATCCTGCCCTCTTCCCTACATGGCCAAGGAAGCTACTTGTTAACTGCTCTGTGAGTAAGCTCACTAGTGTACCTATTATCCCAGAACTGTAGAATGTGGCACTTAAGTAACTTAGGGTTCTGTTGGCATAAGACATGATTGCTCCTGGCAACACAGATCTATTCCTGAGAGAACATTGAGCACTGAAGACACTCCACTTGGAGCTTGTTTTCTTCTTGACAAAACTGGCCGTTGGGCAAGGAACTGCCCATGCCTTGACCACTGACAAGATGCGTGGTGTCCGTGCTGGACAAGCAAAATACAAGAAAAAAGACTGCTAAACCTTGCCAAGACAGGGTAAGATGGTTTTGGAAATTTTCCTGCCTCTGAAAATGGTCTGTCAGTTACTCTAGGCCTTAGCCAAAGTTAGTTGCTCCAACATTGCAAATGAGATTTTGGGTGATTGCCCAGGTAGCCAGTTGTCTCTGTCATTTACTGCACATTTTGGAAGCTGCTTGATTTCACTTCCTGCCTACTCAAGTAATATCTCCCTTCTCAGGTCTTCTATGAGGTTGAAGACTTGATAGTCTTAGTTACTTTCCGCTAATGATTTAGCCAAGCCTTTTCTAATGCAAGACTTAGACTCCTTAGGATAAAATAGTTATTAAAACATTTAGCATATGTTTCTTGCCAATGTTTATTTTGGTTGTAATTCTAATTTATATACTTGATACCTGTTATTATATATAGTTTTGTATTGGGTTTGGAACTCTTATTTAGACAAAAGGGGGAGATGCTGGAGAACCTCCTTCAGCCAGTGGCCTTTGAGAGGCTGTGGAAGGTTGGGCGTGGCCGTGGGTACCAAAAAGGTGCACCCGAGCTCTCTCCTCTCACCTGGATGCTGGATTCAGTTTCTGTTCCCCATTTGTGCAGAGGACTGTGATCTTAAATAAAGAATCCCTTATTATACTTCATTGTGAGTTAGTGTGGAATTAATTTATTCGCGTTCTTCTACACTGTTCACTGTTTATTGAGCCCCACTGTTGGGCATGGGTTTCAGGGTATGAATCTTACCCTGTAATACATAGATACAAGAGCCTGGGTGCAAGGGACAGCTGGGTCACTCCAACCTGTGAGGCAGCACCGCTTTGTGTGCCATTGCTACCTGGTGCCAAGAGGCCTGGAAGAAATGCAGGGCTCAGTGAGGGCCTGGCATGAATGCCCAAGTTAAGGACAGAAGACACTGGACTGTTGGCCTGAGGCGCTTTAGCTGTGATGTTCAGAGAGAGGTGGGCATGACATCATTTGGGAAGCATCCTTTGGGGCTCACTCTAAACCCTGGTCATCCTCTTCTGTGTCCAGGGAGAGTGCTACACGTTGCTGGTGATTGAGAGAGACTGGTCTTCCTGTTTGACTCTGGAGGCCTTCTCTGGCCACTGCTCGAGGCTCTGCACTCTCGTGGTGTGTCTCCTGTCTGCAGGTTCCTAGAGCAGGGAAATTACAGGTTCATCTGCCACATCTCCAGCCAGCCCTTGCTCATCCTCCACAGAAAGGGGAATGGAATCCTAAAGCCCGAAAGATTTTCCTGGGGACATGGAAAACTGGTTTTGTTACTAGCTCACTGTGGCTTAGGGCAAATTACCTTCTGTCCCTGGAAAATGGTGTCTCTAAGCAACCAACTCTCCCCATGACGTAGAACATTCATTTCAACTTGATACTGGGGTGAGTTCCAGAGAGAGACCCTCTGAAAGACTCATAGCCTGAGAAAATCTCAGGGGGAAAGAGTTCTTTCCAATAGCCAGTGTTCTATCAGAAAAGATAGGGAGGAGCCAGAAGTCAGGTACAACACTGAAACACAGCATGGAGTTCATCATGTGACCTGCATCTGATCACTGGATCCACTGCTTTGCGATGGCTCACTGGCTCTGCTCCTCCCCCAGCCTGATTGTTTATCTTCATGCCTGTCAGCGACCATTTGAGAGTACAGCTCTTGCTTGGGGTGGGGGACAGAGTGTTAGCTGCTTAGGGTATCACCTCCCCCCATAGGGCTGCTCACTTAACAGCTGTTGGCTAGTAATCTCTTTAAGACTAAATTCCTGGCCTAGGAATTTACAACAACTAGGACTTTACAGACAAGAAAGACAGGAGATGTCTGCAAAACATCGTATTCTGTGGCTCCACGGAACCTAGAAGACATGGGCTGAGAAAGACAACTCTAAGATTATCAGGGCTGGCAAAATGTCTGAAAAGGGACCTGTCACCATGTGTGACCACCTGAGTTGGTCAAACCAACTCTTGCAGGTTGACCTCTGACCTGCACACACATGATATGGCACACACGAATACTCAGAAGACCAGCAGGAGCCTCTCCCATCCCTTGCACCTCAGCTCCTGCCTCCTCTGGACCCTTGTGCTGGAAAGAATGGTATGGGAGCCTGTCCTATCTGATGGCAGCAGAGCGCCTGGCTGTTTTCCCACAATGCCTTTGTCACCCTTTAGATGATCTCTCCTACCTTCTATGGAGAAGCCTCTCGCACCAAGGAGGTCTTGCATTATTTGTCCCAGCTGATAACCTGGTGAGAGGTAGAGAAAGGAGGAGCAGTAAAGTTTGCCTAGGGCATGGGGTAAGGACCGGCAGGGTAGAGCTGGGCTTTGCAAATGCAGCCATTCTCACTCATTGCAGGTAAAGAAATGCGCTGGATCCCTCCATTCATCCATGGCTTTACTTATCAGATCCCTCCTCTTGCTCGTCCTTTCACCGATATTTCCATGTATAGAAACTAGGCTAAGTATTAAGGATGTGGAGTGACCGAAACCCTGGGGCTTCCTGTGGGGAGTTTCCAGGCTGGACACAACAGCCACATGACACAATAGGACTGAACAGTGTGCAGTGTGCCACTGAGTCCGTCATTCCCAGGCCATAGAGACAAGCTCCCTGCTCAGGAGGGGCAGTCCCGCATTAGCTGTTAAGGATGGGGCAGTTGAAACCAGTAACGACCCCAAGGGGCGAAGGGGGTGTGCCTGGTCCACATAGCATTCAGGAATTGTGGGAATAAGTTGGTGTTATCTATGTTGTTTCGCTTCATTTGAGAGGGGTTCTTGCTTTATAGTCCGGGCTGGCCTATACCTTGTCATCCCTCTGCCTCAGCCTCCCAAGTGCTGGGATTACAGGTGTGAGCCACCACACCTGATCCCTCTTGTGATCCCCTTTCTGTGAAAGGGCTTAAGCAGAATGAAGCCTACCTGGACTTGCAGTTCTAACATCCTCAAGGGGCAAGTGTTGAGTCTCTGAGCTCTTCCTGGTTGATTCATTTTCTTAACCCTGGCCCTGTCTCCTACCCCTGCAGGCACTCCCTGGGCATGCATATCCCACACTCTTGGAAAATAACCAGAAAAATCCATCTTCTGGTCAAGTCACAGCAGCCCTCCAATGGGACAGCAGTGCCAGCCAGGCATGCCCCCAGCCAGAGCTTCACTGCTTATTCCAGGATGGCTAATGTGTGCCCACCCCAGGGAGCATGCTGAGGGTAGACCAGAGCAGCACTCACCCATTCCTTCCCTTGGCTGGATCGGACGTATTCCTGGAAGGAGAAAGGGACTGAAGACTGAACTGCTTCCCTGGGGTTGGTGAGAGGTGTGAGGGGTTCTTCACAGGAACACTAGCCATTCCCATTGTCCCTGTGTGACAGTGGGATTGATTGTGCCTGCATTCATCATCGGCATCACTGGGATTTGACACCAGCTGGGAGGCATCCTTGGGAAAAGTACTATCAGAACCTTAGTCACCTATTGGGCATATGGGGTGTCGTTGCCATAGTGATCTGGCCATGTTGAGGTTCCGCTGTGCTCAAGGGCAAAAAAAAAAAGTCTTTGACTTTGTCTTCCTAATTCAATGTCCATTATGTTTTTTGAGGTAGGGCCTCCCACTGAACCAATTTGGTTTGACTAGCTGGCCAGCAAATCCCAAATATCCTGTCTTTACCTCCCCAGCGCTAGGATTACAAGTGTGCTGTCTAGATTCTCTCTGGGTGTTGAGTGCTAAATTCAGGTTCTCATGCTTGTGTGGCAGGCTCTTTACTAATTGAGCCATCTCCCTGATCCTCCCACCACCACCCCTTTTTTTTGAGACAGGGTCTCATGTAGCCTAGGCTGCCTCAAACTCACTGTGTAGCAAAAAATGACCTTGAACTTCTAACCATCTTGTGTCTACCCACTGAGTGCTGGTATTACAGGCATTGCCACCGTGTCCTATTTATGCTCCATATTTCCCCCACCGGTGGTCTTATGTTTTGCAAATCCTTGCTGTTATGAACAACTTGGCAGTGAACCCTGTAGTGCACACATCTTGGCTTATGTGACATTCTCATACAAACTTGAGATTTTCTGATGTGAAACTATTGCCCAAAAGTGCAAACGCCTTTGATCCCAGCACTCAGGAGGCAGAGGTAGAGGCAGACGGATCTCCGAGTTTGGGACCAGCCTGGTCTACACAGTGAGTTCCAGGACAGCCAAAGCTACACAGAAAAACTCTCTGGAAAAAAAAAAGTGCACACATTTCCTACTTTGATGGATGTCTCTCCAAATGGACAGCAAAAATGCCAACACATTTATCCCTAAATAAATAACCATATATTTCTTTAAAAAAAAAAAGCCAACACAGCATGACTACTCAGGACAACAGTGTTAAAGACCACAAACCAAGAGAAACTGAGCTTTGCCCAGGATGACTTCTCTCCATCTCCCAGGACAGCTTCCTTGTTTCCAGTACCCTCATGTACACAATAACTGTGTTTGAACTGCACAGAACTGGCTGGAAAACCTGCCTTGCTCACATCTAGATGCTGCTGTTCATTCCCCAGCACTCCCCATCACCCAGGTATCGTACCTGGGTGTAAAGCGTCAGTCAGCCCCACTGCTCATGTGCTGGACCACTCTTATATACCTGTTGCCATTGGCACTCCCCAAAGCATCCTGCTGGGATGATGACTGACAGGAACAGTGTACCTCACCATCCCATGGGCATCCTCTACCTGGTGTTGCAAAAGGCACTCAGAACCACACCCTCTGCCTTTGTCACTCACCTTCCACCCGCTTTCCCATCAGACCATAGAACTGGCGAGCTCTGCTTCTCTTCAACTCCTGAAGCTGGAGTTCAATGCTGGCAACAGGGAGTCCCTGGAGAAGCAGAGAGTTAGCATTAGAGTGTGGAGCTGATGAGGAGACGGGGCCATAACCAGCTCAACAACAGCCTGGTACCAGGCTCTTCTGCATATCTTACCTGCAACATTGTATTAATGATGATGTAAGTTTCACCTGCTATGTTCTTGGTACTGTCCTAAGCACTTTCATTTGGTAGCTCACTAATTGTCAACCAAACCTTGTGAAAATAGCCCGATATTGTTGCTGTCAGCATTTTATATATGAAGACATCCAGGAACATAGAGATAAAATGATAATTACAAAAATAACTGAGAAGAGCCAGAACCCAAGCCATCTGGATCGAAGGGCAGGCTCTCAAACACTCGGTCAAAATTTTAATATAAATAAATGAACTCCCATTAAGATTGGAGCTGGGCATGGTGGCATGTGATAGTAACCCCACACTTGAGTGGCTGAGGCAGGAGTATTATGAGGACAAGGTCAGTCTGAGCCACACAGCCAAACACTACCACCACCACACACACAAAGGCAGAAGCGGGAGTGCTACAGTAAACTGGAGGTTAGACTAATCCACATGTGGTTCCAGGTCAGCTAGGGATACATAGTAAGACTGTCTCAAAAGAACACCTTTCATGGGCTGGAGAGATGGCTCAGCGGTTAAGAGGATTGCCTGCTCTTCCAAAGATCCTGAGTTCAATTCCCAGCAACCACATGGTGGCTCACAACCATCTGTAATGAGGTCTGGTGCCCTCTTCTGGCCTGCAGGCATATACACACACAAACAGAATATTGTACACATAAAAAAAAAGAACACCTTTCATCCCAGCAGGCAGAGGCAGGTGGATCTCTGTGAGTTGAAGGCCAGCCTGGTCTACAGGGCTAATTTGAGGACAGCCAGGACTTCTACACAGAGAAACCCTGACTCAAACAAAAAAAGTGACCCCCCCGTCCATTTTACATATGTGGAAACTGAGGTTGCTAGTAACCTTAATCAGGGTTCAGGGTAACAGGAGAAGCTGAAGCAGGATTCAAAAGTCTTGAGAAATGTCAACAAGGACATAGCAGAGCAGCCAAGGGCTAATAGCTGTTCTCTCCTGCACTGTCCCAGATTTACCCTCCCCAGGGCTGGGCATCCTGGGAGGAGTCCTCCATGGGGTCTGGGTGGAGCTATTGACATTTTAAAAAGAAAGACATTTTAATCCCCTAGCCTAGCCCAATTGGCAAATATCCTTCCCAGCAGCTGTGGACCTGAGTTCTCTCTCCCTCCCACTCCCTCTGTGACCTTGAATCTCTGAGGGAGCACCTTTTTCTGTGACCATCTCTGAACTGAGACAGGTGGGAACCACCTTGTCCAACAAGGCTGAAGACAGACCACAGCCTTGAGGCCCTAGGCTGGGAGCTGGGGACAGCTTAGTGACTCAGAGCTGGTGCAGATAGATCTCAGGACTCCAGGGATCCAGTTGGGAGTCAGGGAAGACCCATGGGCTGTTTGGGGCCTGTCACACCATTTTTTGTGATAGATGGTTTTCTAAGCCTTGGCCTAATTCAGTCTCCCAATCTTTCTCCTCCCTGAGCGGTCAGTGGTTGGGACAGCTGTCGCCAGCTGGAGTTGCCCAGCCTAGCCAGAAACCAGAGAAAAGTCTCTTTGGAGATTTAGGCCCATCTTTGAAAAGCTCACGAAAACCACTTTGCCTTAATAAAGGGCATCCTTCAAGCTCAGACTGGAAAGAGTGGTCTTTTATGAATTAAACAGAGCAGACCCTTCTATCCACCAGGTTTCTGCTAGGGGAGGGGAAGCATTGGGAGGACCATTCTGTTTTATCCAGGAAGCCCGGTGGTGACTGCAGGCAGGGCACCCTGGGAACTGGGAGCTATGAGGTCATCCCATTTGTCATCACACTTAGCAACCTGCGGTCAGTCTGTCAGGATTTCTGGTCTAGCCTAGCCTCTCCTCTTCTTGGGAGGCAGAGAGGCACTACAGGAGAGAGGGGACAAGAGTCTCTCCTGCAGGATGAGCTAATTGACTGCAGGTGGAAACCAAAGCTGCCAATGCCATGTGAACTTGATGACACCCTTATGCGGCTGTGCCCAGTGTTCTCTATGATTCAACAGGACTTTTCTTTTTTCTTTTTGACTTTTTGAGACAGGGTTCCTCTGTAGTTATTGGTGCCTGTCCTGGAACTAGCTCTTGTAGACCAGGCTGGCCTTGAACTCACAGAGATCCACCTGCCTCTGCCTCCCAAGTGCTGGGATTAAAGGCGTGCGCCACCACCGCCTGGCTCAACAGGACTTTTCATACATCACAAGTCTTTCATTGACTCAAAAAAAAAAAATGACAGATCCGTAATGAGCTAGGGGTTATTTTCTCTCTCCCTTCATCTTGCAGGCAAGGAAACTGAGGTTGAGGGTAGCAGGAGTCAGTGGAGAAGCTGGACTTGAACCCAGGTCTCCCAGGCCCGCTGTCCTCTCCCACTGCCCACATTTCCCTAGTTAAATTAGAGAGGACCCCTCAGCAGGGCTCTCTCTACATGGTTTTTTCCTGGGGTCCCATTATTCTCCTCTTCTCCCTAGGCTGGCCTTGAACTCCCTATGGAGCCTAGAATGACCTTGAACTTCTGATCCTCCTGCCTCAAGGGGATTGAACCCCTGAACTTCTGATCCTCGTGGCCAGGACTGAACCCATGGTTTCATGTATACTAAACAAGCCCTTTACCAACTGAGCCACATTCCTAACCCCCCAATTCTAATAGTGTCCAGGGACCTCACATGGCCTAGTAGCATAAACCAACTTCAGCTGAGTGTCCTTTCCATCCTGGGACTGCGGGGAGACAGGCCCCAGTTACCCTCCTGGTTCCTTGCTCTGGGATCGGGAGCTCCAAGGACAGGGTCTTCACCTAGGTCGAAGGTACTGGATCTGAGAGTAGCTGGGGCTCCAACTTTTAGATTTCTTTCCAGTGGCAGTACTCACACCAGTTTGGTAGACACCACCATAGTCAAATGCCAGTGCTTGTCAGGAGACAAAAGTGTTCCTTTGTGTGAGACCAACCAGTGATCCTGCTCCAGTTGGTGCCGTGAAAAGAAATTCTCTAGATACACTCAGCACCTAGCTAAGGTGGAATCCGTACTTCTGAAGCAGTGCATCTTAGACAAGCTCTTTGCCCTCTCTCTGTACCTCAGTTTTCTCATCTGTGAAATGGGAATAACAATGGTAGCCTCCGCATGAAGTTGAAACATGTTACTGTCTATGATACAGAGAGTCAGGACAGTATGAGGAAGAGAGCAGGTGTTAACTACACATTTCTATACCCACGGCACACATTATTGCTGTCACACGTCTGAGCTGAATGTGTCTCTGATGGTTGGACAGATCAGGGCTCATGGCCTTGACCTTCCCCATTCAGGGAAGTTGACTAGCCTACCATTCAGGGTTCAGGGTACACTCAGCTATTCTGGCAGCCTCAGAAGGGATCTCCCAGCCCTCCACCCTGGGTACCTTCAGGTTCACGGTCATCCAGGACTCTGCTTCTGTGCTGAGTGTCAGATCCTCTCTGTCCCCTGTTGTACTGCACACTGATTGCCCAATCAGGAGAAACAGGGCAACAAGGGGCAGCATGGTGAGCCAGCGTTGCTCTGTCCAGGGAGTCCAGAAGCCCCTCTCAGCCTGATGCCTCCTCCTTCAGCAATCCACACTGGGCCCACTGCAGTGTGGATGGGAAATCCCACCTTGTTCTCCAGTCCTTCCAGTTCCTTTGCTTCCTTCCTGTGACTAATCCCATCTTTGGGCCACTTCACTAACAGCCTCTCTCCCTGGCTGATTGAGCCAACACCATCAAGATTCTAGACCTCCCCCATAGCCACCCCCGACATTTGATCCCCAGGCTTAACACTGATGCAATACCAGCCTTACCGTTGGCTGAGTTCCCTCCTGTGACAGGTGCACAATGGCATAGTATGTGGGGCCTGGAGATTACAGTTTGTCAGGGACAAGCCCCAGGGGCGTATCTCTATTGTTGGAATGGAAAGAGAGAGCGGTGCCAGGATGTCACTACCATCAACCACTTCCATCTCATCTCCCTCTGCACTCTCCCCACCCACAGCCCCCATGTGTGCTCAGAACACTCTGCTTGCCCTGGGAGGTGCCAGGAGTTAAAGAAGCAAGGCTTCTGGCAAGTGGGAACTGAGATTTGCCAGAAAATGGCCTCTGACACCAAATGTCAGATAATGACCCTCAGGGGTTTCCCACTATTGCCAAAATGACCTTCTAACACTGCAGCACGCTTGTCCCCTCTGTGCCTCCCTGACACTTTTCTTTCTACAAACTCCAAGCTTCTGAATATGCTCAGTCCCTGTGTTAAGCTCCTTGATCTGCTTGACCGACCATCCATCCATCCATCTGTCCATCCGTCCAGCCATCCAGCCATCCTTCCATCCGTCTACTATCTCTCAGTCTAAAACAAGGGGCCTGTGGTCAGAGACCCGGAATCCACTTGTAGCATCATTGTTCAAGAGCTTTATGACCTCTGGCTATTACTTAACCCCTTTAAACCCTAGGACCCTCCTGGGTAACACTAGGCTGAGGATCAATGAGATAATGCATGTGGAGCATTCAGCACAGAGCGGAATGGTAAATCTTTAATGTCTGTTAACTACTGTTATTGTTATCTTTCTTTGAGATAAGAATTTCTTTGTGTAGCCCTGGCTATCCTCGAACTCTCTCTGTAGACTGACCGGTCTTGAAAGCAGAGATCCACCTGCCTCTGCCTCCCGAGTGCCGCGATTAAAGGCACGTGCTACCATGCCTGGCTAACTATTATTGAGACTGGATGGGAAGATGACGAAGACACTGTGCCTGAACCTATCACTTATCTTTTACTCAGCATTCCTATGGGCAAGACTCCCAATATCTCCACCCTCTGGTTTTGGGTTTTCCATCATCTTCCTTAACAAATTCTTCCTCACAGGTACCATTTTTCCCCTCTTCATTTTACAGATGTGGAAACAGGCAGGTCAGGCTTGATCTCAAGGAGTACCCTGGATTCCAGTGCCATTAGGGCTTGCAGGCTGGCCTGGAAATCCCAGCACAGGTCTCTGGATGTGGGAGGCAGCCTTCCCACTGCAGGCACAGACAGACTAACCTTAGCCCGTGATGAGTTTCTGAGCCTCAGTTTCCCCGTCTAAACCTTCTAGGGTGGGGCAAGTAGTTCATGAATGAGTGGGTAAAGTGCTCGTTGGCACAGAGGAAGCACGGGCCTCAGCACTGGTCTTGAGGCTCCCCACCTCACTGCCGAAGGAACCACCGTGCCTGGGGCAGGATGTGGTGGACGCACTGGTGGACGAGGCGGGAGGCATCGGGCAGATGAGAGGGCGGAGAGGAGAGGAAACCCCAAAGGTCCGGAAGGCAGAGAGGGAGGCAGGGCACCAGCTGGAAACCGCGACTATTTGCAGCGTCGCCCTAGGTTTGCGGTCAGGCAGTGCTGGAAGGCCCGGCGACCGGGTTCGCGGCCCCGCCCGGTGTCCTTGGCCACCCGGGTGAGGCGGTGGCCGATGAGTCTCCTTGGCTGCAACGTTGAGTCCCGGGAGGTGGCTGGGCTGGGGCTAGGAAGCCAGGAGCAGAACAAGGCCACCGGAGGAGAAACGCACAGGGATGGTAGGGTTAGAGACTAGAGAAGACGCAGTGTGGGCGGGGCCCCGGCAGGTTGGGGTAGGCGGGGCCCCGGCAGGTTGGGACTACCTACCACCCACAGAGGTCCGGCACGCTCGGGCGGGCAGCGCCCTCCACCGGCCGAGCTAAGCAGCGCCCAGGACCGGGCGAGTTGGCCAGCGCCCCCTATCGGCTGAGGCCGGCAGCAGCCCTCACCGACCGATGCGGCCAAGTTCAGGACCAGAACAACCGCGTGTGGGCGGCCCGGTCCGGGGCGGCGCTGTGGCCGCGGGGCGGGTCGCGGCAGCGGTGAGGCTTGCTGGGCGCCGGGTGGGCGCGAAGGATTGCTAAAGGCTGCGGTTTGGCCAGGATTGCGGAGCCGAGAAGAAAAAGATGCAAGCGAGGAGGGAGAAAAAAAAAAAAACGAGGAAGAAAAGGGAAACACTAGATCCCGCGGGCGAGCTGCGGGCAGGAAGCCGACGCTTCCAAACGCCCACTCGGCCAAAGAGGGGGTCGTGGGCCCGTTGCACAGGCCGGCTCTAGAAGGCCAGGCACCATGGGTGGCAGAGTCGGGATTCGAACCTGGATCTGCATTCAATTATAACATTCACTTCCTGGACCAACAAACCGGAATGGAGGATGGCAGGGTTGGGGATTCGGGTGAGAGGTCTCGGCTGCGGAGAAGGCGTGCTGTTTGGGAACTATCTGGGGACCCCACCGGACCCTGCTTCCGTCCTTCCTACGCCCTTCTAGCGCCTCCACGTGGACGCTTCCGACCGACTCACTTGCAGGCTAGTCTGGAGCTGTGTGTTGGCCTCTAATGACCTGTCCCTTACATGAGACAAGGGGTTTCCTCCGTTGGCGGGGGGGGGGGGG